>JAUPFR010000027.1:2040000-2325040 GCA_036925125.1 Oreortyx pictus
GCTTGTTTTCTGTAAACACCAAGTGATGGAGCTCACGTCCGCGCTCCGCAGAGAAGGTCAAGTCTGAAATGGCAGCTTTAGGGCTCTGCTTCCAGCGCTGTGGGTTGGATTTTCATGGTGGTTGACTTCAGAGGGTAGTACCTGCCCTTCCAAGTTTTCCAGAAGATGCCCTGCTTGCGCTCGTGCCGCTGGCGAGGGATGGAGCGGAAGTACTTCCCGTTGAGGTTGGCATGGCCACAGGTGCTGAACCACCAGCCACCTGCCGGGACATTGCAGAGGAGGGTTTAACCCACAGCACTTTTCCAGAAGCAAACCCACCCTCAAGGCAGCTGCTGCCCCCATCTTCCCCCATTCTCCATGGCTTTGGGAACTCACAAGGCCTCATACATCCTTGAGGAATCCCATATAATCTTGTTACAGACCCAGGCAAGGCGGCAGCCAGCAAAGCTGTCACAAAGACAGATGTTTGGGCCAAGACCTGAACCATGATCCCTTCACGGCTTCAGCATCCCTCCTTGTATCCTGCAGGGCTCCTCCCAAGGAGCCCTCCTGCAGCAATCCCAGGATGCTGAGAGCAAAGTGAGCTCGGCTCAAAGAGCTGAATCCAGCCATGGCAGCCCACCCACAGCCACCAAGGGCAGAAGGGAAATGGCACATCCCCTGGGGGGAGAAGAGCACACACTGACCTGAGAGGTGCTTGGCACAGTTTGTGTCTGCTTTGAGATCGTGGTCACGATCCCGAGTGGAGAAGGGCAGCTGCCTGAAGTCTCCAATGGCATTTTCCAGTTCTCCAGACAGAGGTCCCAGCAGGTTGAGTGTGTAGGCTGTGCTCTCCCCGCCAAGGCTGAACTCAAATTGAATCTCCTGGGAGTTTCCCTCCCAGTCTTCCAGCTCAATCAGGAGATTGTACCTTCCCTCCTGGACCAGGTGATGGATCTTCTCTAAGCCCAGCCAGAAGTCACCTGTAACATGGAATGTCACCTTGGTCACAGAGACACGAGCACACAGTGCAGAGCAGGCACACAAACAGGCTGCAGGGACAAACAGGACCCCAGATGGGACAACCCCAGACTCTGCAGCATTTGAGTCACTGTCCGCATGTGCAGAACCAGCCAGAAAGACAGAGAGCTCTGGGGGTGTCAGCAGTGTACCCCCCCTCTCCTCATCCCAACATTGCTCTGGCATGTGGAGGTCTCCAGGGAGCGGCAAGGGGGAATTAACTGTCCTTAGTTAAGATATCACATGCCACCATTCACCTACCATGAAGGTCTCCAAAGCCATTTTTGTAGGCATCCCAAAGCTGGTCAAAGTCCACAGATCCATCTGTACGCCTCTGGATTACCGTCCAGCCACCTTCTGTGGGGGGAAAAAAGGCACATTTCAGGGCTACTGTTGGCAAGAGCACCTTTCAAAGCGCTGCAAGATGCACGGCACCTCCTCCGCTGTACCTGCAGTCATGTCACAGTAGACTTTGAAGGGCTGAGACCCCGAGGGCTGCACCACGAAGACACCGCTGCTTTGCTGCCCGGCCAGGAAGAGCTGCTGGCAGTCCTCTGGGAGCTCTGCAGGAAGAAGGGGAAAGCATCAGAGGGCGGCCCCGCATCCCCAGCCCAGCTGCTGCTCCTGCCATGGCCCCGCACACGCAGCTCGACAGGAGCCATGCATATCAGTGATGAATGCATGCTGAGATGACACCCCGACTCCCCAGCGCCTGAACACCAGTGACCCAATATCTTCCCACTGCTTCAAAGGCAGCTCCTCAGGCTCCCATCCAAGAGAGTAGCCGGGCACAGGGCCAGGCTGCAGTGACCTGGGGCTGGACAGCGTGCTCCCTGACAGGACAGGCACCCCATGGTGCTTCCCAGAGCCCTGCAGGGACACAGGCCACAAGGCAACCACATGCAAGGGGAAAGCTTCACCTCTCCCCATGCCCCCCCCCTCCAGCTCTGTGCTTCCACTTCTCCTTCTGCTCCTCAGGGACTTTGTCCCCAGCTGCCAGCGAAGCACCATTACAACAGCACTGATAATAGTCCATCCGGGAACCACAGCCCGCAGCACTCGGGGTGGAAAAAAAAGAAAGAGCAGCACTGTTACAAAACCCAGAGTCAAAAGGCCGCAAGAGGATGTGCAGGGACTTCAGCCTCCGGGCTGTGGGGTGCTGGCACAGTCAAGGGGCTCTTTGTCTGCAGGGACAGGTGCCCCAGCCCTGTCACCCCCAGACAAAGCCTCTCTGTTCCCGGCAGGGTGGGCAGCTCTGGCTGTGGGGTGGCTGCGGGACAGCTCACAGCTGCTGCTGGGGTGACCCCACACAGGTGGGTGAGGTGACCCCAACACCAGCCCAGACCTCATTGCATGCCCCCCACGGCATTGGGGTCCCCCAGAGTGGCAGCCTCTGGTGTCTGGGCAGGGAGAGGGGCCACCCTGCACGGCCACAGGGCTGCATCCAAAGCCAGAGAGGGGAATGGGGCCTTTGGGCTGCAGGGGGGGGAGGACAGCCCCTGCAGGGCATCACTCCAGCCCTCCTCTTTGGGGTGCTGGAGCCAGAACTGGAGGAAAGATCAGTGGAGGGGGGGGGAGGGGGATGGACACGTGACACCTACTGACACCTCTCATCCACATCCCCCATCCCCATCCCCTGCCAGCCCCCCGCTGTGAGCTTTCCTCTCCTTGGATGCACCCCCACTCACTTCCAACACAGTGGCCCGGCTCTGGGAAGCATCTCCCAACCCCCAGCCAGCACTGCTCTGCGTGAGGACCCCGGTATTCCTGCAGCCTCCAAGTGCCCTCAGCCCCACTGATGGGCTCCAGCACTGCCTGCAGCATCCCACAGACCCCAATGCAGCACTGGGTGCCACCAATGGCCACAGTGAGCGCAGTGCACAGAGCATCACGGCACACAAAGCACCCGGCGTGCTGGGGAGGCACGCATCACTCTGCTTTCTAAGCAATAAAAGCAGCCAAGGAAACCACAGGGGGCCCAGGGGAAGGAGCCCTCAGGGTGAGATTGCATCGACCCCAGCTCAAGTGGAGGTAGCAGCTCCTCACCTCCTCCTAGCACTGACAGAGCCCTGCAGGTACGTGGCCATGTGGCCCCCGGATGGTGTGTGGGTCGGGTCCTGACCGACCGCTGGTTGTTTTTGTTCCCCCCACCCCCCCCGCTGGATTCTGACCGAACACATCACACTCTTTCTCTCTTCTGTTTTCCTGATGCAGCGGGGACTTCTTTGAGCAGCTGAATGAAATGCAGCTGCTTGAACAGCCTCAGCTCAATCTCTGTCTGAGGAACGCACTCGTTAGCTCCAGTTTGCATTGCACACCCATATGGCACCGGCGGAACAACCAGACCTCCTGGCTGCTCGGCGTGTTTTCCTTTCCCTCCCTCTTTATTTAGCCAAACAAGACTCCCAATGGGCATGGCTTGCTGGAGCAGCCCCACGCGCAGCACCCTGTTCACCCAGCAGACCTCCAGGCATGATGGAGGTCACCAACCCGGGGTAAACACACAGCTGTCTGCAGGCAGGGCGTGCCCCCCCTCCGCCTGTCTGCATCTCCTGCCCCTCGCCCGCCCCAACCCCATTATTTTGGAGTCCCGGCGCCACGGGGAGAGCGGGGCTTTACCCTTCCCCTACTGGGCCGGCTGCCAGAGCGCGCAGGCTCTGCCTAAAGACGTGATCCTCTTTCTGCGAGTGATTAAACCTCTCACCCTTCAGGCTGCTTCAAGCCTTCAACTTTCACATGCTTGGCGCATTGCCATCCTCTAGCCCAAAAAAAAAAAACAAAAAAAAAAAAACCACCAAGAACTTGTGTTCGCTGGATGTGAATGAAAGGGTCTTTTTGAAAACGCTGCTGGTGGAGTTCATTGCTGCTCCCCGACAGCAGGCAGGGAGCAGCCGCAGGCACAAGGCGAAGCAAAGCCCCCCAGGCAGGGGGCACGGGGCCGGCCTGCCAGATATCGTCTGCTTTAAGGTTTGCCAGAAAACTCGACTCAGCTTGGTAATGAAAGGAAGCCAATTTGTTTTCTGACAGCGATATCAACAACAGGGATTAGGCAAGCACAGGGGAGAGGAGGGCTCGGCAGGGCGGGGAGGAAGTGCTGGTGGATGAAGGGATGCCCGGCACGCTGAGGATGCGGATGGGAGCTGGAGACTGCGTGGTGCTCACACACACCCCTGCGGTGTCCCCGTGGGCTGTGGGTCCTCACTGTGCCCCACAGCACTGCTGCAGAGCTGGCAGCACCAGTAACTAGCAAAGCTCCTGAGCCACTGCCTCCCACCTCCCAGAGCTGAGCAGGAGACACTGCTACGGATAAGTCACAAAGCAGAGAGCTGGGAGGAAACAGGGGAAAGAGGTTTGGAGACAATTCTCCAGCTTGACAGCCCCACTGCGGGCCAGCCGGCCCTGCAGAGCCGGCTGGGAGCACCGCATCGCTCCTCTCCTTATCTGCCCGCGCTCTTTGTTTTGCTCACGCAGTGCTGAGGCACGCCAGTGACAGCTCTGCGCTCCACACACAAATCCCCATGTGCTTTCCCCTGCACTAAGCTCTAGGCAGGATTCCCTGTGGATTCTTGCCCTGCTCGGATCCCGTTTGGCTCAGACTGGACATCTCCAGACAGCTGCACAGACGCTTCCTCAGCGTCGCGATTTAGCTGACACGACACGAGAGCAGCTGCTCCCAGCAGTGAACTCTGTGGGACCGCCACTTCCCGGCTGCGGGGTGCAGCACAACGGGGACAGCATGGAGACACCGCTCAGGGTTGCTGCTCCAACCCTGCCTGCAGGAGGATGCTCCCAGCACAGCAGGGACGGTTCGGATATGACACGGCCTTGCGTGTTTCCTAGGGTCGTGAATCTCCAGCTCCTCTGCTCACAGGCGTTTGCAGTGCAAAAATGAGTGCAGTGCAAACTGAGGTGCTTTAGGTATGAGACCCAAATACGAGGGAAGGAGAGGGATGTGCACGGATCTCGCTGTCCCATCATGGTCCTGGGCACCCTGCTGCTCCCCTGCACCCAGGGGGCAGCTGACAGCAGGGGAACAGAAGCCGACTCCGACAGCAGAAACAAATAACTGCTGGCAGAGCTCCTTCGCTCAACATCGGGCAGAAAAATTCTGCTTAAACCCTTGAATTCCATCCAGACTAATGCTGATCCCAACGGCCGGGTCCTAACCCTCCCCAGCCTGACCCAGCCCCCAAGCCCCAGTTTTGGGTACAAATCTCACCCCCTGAACTGGGACAACTGAACCCTTTGTTTCTGCACGGCTGCAAGCGACTGCTGCTTTGCTCCTGCGAGGCAAAGCAGGGAGGCACGCGCCGATACTCACTCTGCGGCAGCGTGGGCTCCACGCTGGTGTTCTGGCTCTGGTTGGTGTGGCTGAGGCTTTTCTTCAGGTTTATCTTCCACTTCGGAGACTGCGTTTTGTTGTCCTTCAGATGTAAGGGGATCAGCAGGTTGACCTGAACAAAATAATCCAGAAGCTGCAAGTCAGAACGGGTTTAATTCAGCTCGTTCTCAGCACTGCTGCCCAAGAGGTCCAGAGCAGAGCTGGGGCCAGACTTGCCCAGAAAGCTCAAGGAACGGGAAGAACTGGGGCAAAGCTGGGAGCAGTTATGGTTTTACACACCCACGCTAATGAGTTCATTCTACAGATAAACTAAACGGACCAGCGCAGAGAGGCTTGGTCCCCACACACTAATGCTTCACATTTCCCAGTGCCAGCTCTTGGGAAGCTCCCAGTTCTGTTTGGTTTCGTTTCTTTTTACTACACACGCACCAACACTGCGGCACAGGGACCAGGGCCATGTCCTTTGTAGGACATCTGAAGCCCTGGCTCAGCAGCACTGCTGATCCTTCTGCCACTGACGCTTTGTGCCAGCTGGACTCCTTGTCCTAGGAGTTGGACAGGAGCTCACCTTGCTCTGCAGGCTTTTAATCTGCAGATTCTGCTTGTCCAGCTTGTACTGCTGCTGCTTGATCTTCTGCAGGAGCTCCTCGATTCGCGAGTTCTGGGCATCCATCAGGGTCTGCGGGGAAGGAAGAGCCCGGTGAACCCCGCAGCCACAGGCACAGCCACTGAGCTGCACACACGGCACGGAGCGCTGGGGCAAGGTCCCCGCGGGCACCTCCCAGTGTCCCCAGGTCGGGTCCTTCCACGCTGCTCCCTGTGTCCCGGTGGGGTTGGTCCCACAGGTCAGTCCCTATGCACTGGGAGGGTCGAGGGGTCCCCAGTGCCTCGCTCCACCCGGGTCCCCTTTTCTATCCCAAGGGGCCGCTCCCCTGGGTCACTCCCGGTGCCCCCATCGGGTCGGGTCCCATCGCCTCTGGCGCTCCCGTTCCCCCGCATTGCTCCCACCGATCCCACTCGACTCAGGTCCCCCTCCATCCCCAGGGGCCGCCCCATCGGGTCGGGTCCCCCCGCATCCCTCCGCGTCCCCGCTCGGCGCCCACCTGCAGCGCTCCCAGGTCCTTGGAGCTCTGGTTCTCGGCCGGCCGCGCCTGCAGCGCCTGCCGCACTCGGCCCTCCAGCTGCTCCAGCCGGCCCTGGATCTCGGCTTTGTCGGCCGCCACCTCCTCCAACCGCTGCCGTAGGGCCTCGGAGAGGTTGAAGAGCTGCCGCCCGCGGCCCTCCAGCTCCCGCACGCTGGCCCGCAGCAGCTCTCCCTGCTCCTGCGTCTCCCGAGCCTGGCGCAGCAGCCGCCCCATCGAGCTGTTGTGGGCGCTCAGACGGCTGCCGAGCTCCCGCATCTGCCCCTTGGTCCTGTCCACATGCTCCTTCAGGCCGTGGCCGAGCTGCAGCAGCCCGTGGGCGATCACGTTCACCTCATCCCAGGAGGCGAACTGCGCCCGCCGCTCCTTGCCGCCCGCCGCCGCCGCCCGCCGCTCGGTACCGGCTCGGCCCAGCCCCGGTGCGGGTCCCGGTGCGGGTCCCGGTGCGGGTCCCGGTGCGGGTCCCGGTGCGGGTGCCGCCGCCGCCGCGGCGCACAGCAGCAGCGCTGCCCCGGCGAACCGCATGACCGCCGGTCCCAGTGCGCGTTCCGCCGCCGCTCCGCCGCTTTTATCGGCGCCCGGGCGGAGAGCTGCGCACCGCGGCGGGGAGTGCCCGCCCCGCGCCCGCCCCGCGCCGCCCTTCCCCGCCGCTTTGTTCGCCTTCCCCGCGCCCGGCCCAGCCCCAGCCCTCCCCGCAGCCCCAGCCGTGCAGCACCGCCAAACCCCTCCGGACGCGGTTCCGAAAATGCACCCGGGGCTTCCCCTTCCCTTCCCCTGCGAGCCCTGCCCTGCCCGTGCCAGGCATTGCTCTCTGTCCCTTCCCCACCGCATCCCATCTCTTCCCCATCCTCATCCTTATTTCCATTTCCATCTATTCTTGATCGCCATTTACATTTCTTCCACATCCCTTTCCCGTTGCTATCTCCACCCTCATCCCTTCCCTATCCCATTCCTATTCCTTCCTTATTCCTGCCACTTTCCCATCCAGACCCCATACAAATCCCTTCCCCATCACAACTCCTCTCCATCCTCATCCCCATCTCATCCCATCCCATTCCCACTTCTATTTCCATCCCTTTGTGATCCCCGTTTCCATTCCTTTCCCATCCCATTCCCATCCCTATCTCCATTATCTAGTTGTCTCCCCATCCCCATTCCTATTCCTATTCCTTCCCCACCCCATTCCTTCTCTTTCCTTCTTCATCCCCATCCCAATCCCCATTTCTATTCCTCACTCATCCCATCCTCATCCCTCTCCATCTTCATCTCTTCTGCAATCCATCCCTATTCCCATTCCTATTCCTTTCCCACCGCAGTCCCATCTCTTCCCCATTTCCATCTCCATCCCCAACCCTATCTCCATTCCCATTCCCATTCACATTCACATTCCCATTCACATTCATATTCCCATCTCCATCTTCATCCCCATTCCCATCCCCACCCCAATCCCATCCTCATTCCCATTCTCATCCCCACCCCCACCCCATCTCATCCCCGTTTCTATTTCAATTCCCATTCCTATTCTTGTTCCCATTTCTATTGCCATCTCCACCCCCACTCCATCTCCATTCCCTTTCCCATGCTCATCCCCATCCACATGCATATTCACATCCCCATTCCCATCCCCCATCCCCATTCCCATCCCCACCCCCCATCCCTATCCCATTTTCTTTCCTCCCCACCCCATCCCACCCCCGTGGGCAATCCCACCCATGTCCCACCCACCCCTTGGCCTGGATGCCCTCATTCCCAGAGAGCCCTGCCGCTTGCTCCGCACAGACCCCCCACCCGTGGGTGCTGTAGGTGTGGGGTCTGCGAGCAGAGCTGCTCTGGGGGCAGCAGGATGTTTCCTCCTCTGAATGCTGCCCATCCCCAGGAATCCCCCTCTGGGGGCTCCTTCACCCCCCTTCATTCATTTGCAAACGCCTTTAACTGTGTCTCGAGCCCTCCCCCACCTGTCTTTGGGCACCCCAGGGCAGCAGGCAGCGCCGAGCCAGAGGTCAGAGCATCCCCAGCACCTCCCAGCAGGAAAGCACAGACCCCAGAGTCACTGGGACAAACAGGGCAGCGCGGTTTCATGTGTTGACAATTCCTCTGGGTTAATGATGTCACGGTAAATGAATCCTGTGAGTAACTCAGCTCCCTGCCCCGCTGTTACCCAACATCAGTTTGTCCCACACCGTGGCCTGGGGAGCAGTGGGGTTATGTGGGGTCCTGGAGCAAATGTAGTCCCGCTGCTTATTTGTAATGTTTGTGTGGAGAGGCAATGCGAGGAGCCCAGACCCTTTCAGAAGCCGCATGATTTATGCATTTTACTTTGGACATGTTTTCCTGTTGGGACACTGCCAGTTTGCCCTGGGAAATATGAATTTTTAACACGCAAAAATGAAAAGCTCTCCCCTAGGGCCCCGAGCTACCTGTGAATGAGAATGGAGTAATGGGAAGCTGCATTCAACTTTAAATAGAGCTTAAAGTGGAGTCCCGTGGCTCTCAGTGTATTTCCCTGTGCTGACGGAGCCCCATTGTGCCCTGCATGGAAAAGGGGCCCTGACCTGACTGGCTGAGAGCTGGGCTGTGCTGGGCAGGGCTGGAGCTGGCTGGCACAGAGGACACAACGATGGTGCAGCCATAATGGGGGTTATGCTGTCTCCTTCCTGTGGCTGTGGGGATAGAGGATGGGCGCAGCTCATACCCAGGATGGACCCCACGAGGACCAGCCCAGCCCAGCAGATCCTGCAGCCTCTGGGACCCCGCAGCAGCCCAGGGAGCAGCAGGGTGCTGTGGTCTTTGGGGTGTCTCCCGGGTCTCTGCATGTTCCATTGGGGTATCTATGCAGGCACAGGGGACCTCTCCATATCATCACCCCTATCCCATCCTCATATGCAACCATTATCAGCCCCATCCCCAGCTCCGTTATCTCCACATTACTTTACCATCCCCATTTCCATCTCCATCACCTCTCCATCTCCACCCCACCCTCACTACCATCTCCATTCCCACCCCTCATCCTCTTTCCAGTCCTCATCCTCACCCCACCCCCACCCCATCACCTTCCCATTCCCATCCGCATCTCATTCCCACCACCATCACCTTCCCATCCTCATATCCACCC
Source organism: Oreortyx pictus (assembly GCA_036925125.1). Classification (NCBI taxonomy): domain Eukaryota; kingdom Metazoa; phylum Chordata; class Aves; order Galliformes; family Odontophoridae; genus Oreortyx; species Oreortyx pictus. The sequence continues at coordinate 2,049,596 of JAUPFR010000027.1, forward strand.
CCATCCTCTTACCAAACCCCATTTCCATCCCATCCCCATCCTCACCCCCATCCCCATCACCTCCACATCCAATCCTCATTACCATCTCCATCCTCACCCCCATCCTCTTTCCAGTCCCCAATCCCACCCCATCCTCTTTACAACCCCTATTTCCATCCTATCCCCATCCTCACCCCCATCCCTACCACCTCCCCATCCCCATTACCACCTGCATTCCCATCCACATCCTATTCTCATTACCATCTCCATCCCCATCCCCATCCTCTTTACAACCCCTATTTCCATCCCCATCCTCACTCTCATCCCTACCACCTCCCCATCCCCATTACCACCTCCATTCCCATCTCCACCCCGCCCTCACTACCATCTCCATCTCCACCCCCATTCTCTTTCCAATCCCCATCCCCACATCATCTTCACCCCTGTGGGGTGTGAGGGCACCGACCCCCACTCCTGTACCAGGAAATCCCATGGGACAGGACCAGGGCTGCTCCCAGCCCTACGATGCTGCCATTTCCCACTTTGCTCTGCAGTCCTTTCTTGTCCTTTCTCCTGAAGCTTTCTCCTTTCAGTGAGCAATTCCCATTTCCCTCCTCACTCCCTCTCTTCCAGGCAGCGCACGCTGAGCTCCCCCACACATCTGGCCGCACATCTGGCCACACTCCAGCGGCGGGCAGCCCCAGCCACGGGCGTCTTTGTTCTCTGCCTTTCTCCATCCCTCTCCTTCCCATGCTGACCCCCAGGTCATTGTGTGAAAGTTCAGCCCTGCCCGAACTCAAAGGCATTTCTGGGGCTGCTCAGCCCCATGCCCACGTCACCGCGCGGTGCCGGCTGACAGGAAGGTTGCTCACGGTGCGCCGGTATCGTCAGGGACAGCTGACGTAAGGGGGACTCCAACGAGAGGGGAATGGGGCATGTGTGAGTTATGCCATCACCACTTTGAGGATAAATTTAGGTCTTCCAGTGGAACAATCGCTGTGTTCCAGTGGAGGTCAGAGGGATTTCCCACCGGCACATCTCACCCAGACGGCGCTGGCAGCGGGGAGCACTGGGTCAGCGAGCAGAAGGTCGCCCTTGCCAGGAAACCAGAGGGCTTTGGTGAACACAGGAGGCTCTGCAGGCAGAGAAATCAGACTTATTTTTACAGTCAGCGCTCAATTGGAACAACATGTGTTTCCAATTAGTGGCTCTCGCTGGCTGGGCTCACGGCTCAGCCACCCCAAGGGGTGATGCGCATCGGAGTGCTCCGTGCGCTCCCAGCCCTATGGATCCGGGCCCAGGGGCTGAGTGCTGCACTCTGCCCAGCCCCGGCTCTCTGCTCTTCTGGAGGACAAGAGGAAACGTGGGCAGCTCAGTGCTTTCGTCACCATGAAAGGCTGCACTCATTGGTGTAGTGGGGTATTAAATAATAATGGTGATGGTAATGGTCATGATTTCAACAGTCCTAGAAAGATCCTACGATTCTATAACTTGGGGTCTCTGCCTTGGTGATGGTGATGGCAATGGCAATGGTGATGGTAATGATGACAGTACAATCTGAGGCACCTACCTGCTGCCAAGAGCCTGCTCTTCTTGAACAGCACTGTTCCTGGAGGTGGCTGCAGCCTGACAGAGTTTGGGCTCAGCTGAGCACCATGGGCTGTGTGAGCTCCTCTGGGCCACCCCTGCAGGGACAATGCCCAGGCCTGGAGGAGGTGGGCATGGGCTGGCACCCAGGGGCTCCCCCTGACCCCCAGGAGCACCCAGTGCCTGCAGGTGGCTACAAAACCTGACCTGCTGGCACAGCACAAACCACTTGCTTGCACCAGGTGCTGCTCTCTGGGCCACCACTGTGCCCAGGAAGGCTCTGCCCAGCACCAGGTGCCAGTGGTTGGTGAATGTGGTGTGGTGCTGAATCCATGGACCACAGCAGTGACCCTGGGATGCTGCCTCCCCTCTGTCCCCATGGGACCACATCTGCTTTTCCCATGGGAAGAAAAATGTTGGCTTGGGACAAAATGGGTGAGAGCCATGGGAATGCCAGGCAGAGCAGATATTCCTTATCCTTATCCTTCTTATTCAGCCAACAAAAGGGAAAAACACATGGGAATTTTGGCACAGTCCTGAAAGTCCCAGCGGAGAACCAAAACTCTGCCTTCCTGCTCCATCTGTGGTTCACTTTCTGTCCGGATCCACAGCCACGCACAGGGACAGCCACGGTAACAGTACCCAAATGCACACCGAGGTGCACACGTACAGGAAAGCTGCACCGTGACGCATCCAGGAACAGAGAATATTTCCTGCTGCTGCAGATGGTCACTTCTCCAGGTGATGGGAGGGGACAGCACGGGCTGGGGGACCAATGAGAGGTGACGAACTGCAGCTCCTCTTATCACGGGCACATTCCCAGAGGGTCTGTGAATATGACTTAGTCTTTATCTGAGGTTTTTCCGGATTTTCACACTGCAGCTCAGCAGCACGAGGTGTTGAGGTCACGCCAACACCTCCTGGCTCCAACAAGGGCCAATGTCACCCTCCTGCAGTGACAACCCTGAGCCAGCAGCAGCTCCAGACCCCAAGGGCTGCTCCCAGGAGGACTCTGGGTGACCACAGTGGTGCTGATGCTGAGCCTCACCACAATGCTGTGTGTGACACAGTGCTGTGACCATCACTGCAACCTTGAGGCTTTGGTGGGACCCAGCAGCACGATGCTGGGAGCTGGCACAGCTCTGCACGAGTGGACCTTCAGAGCTCAGAGCTCATTGGAGTGATTCTGAGGGACATCAGTACTGGAGGGGTGCTGAGCCGATGGGAGGGATGGAGCCTCACTCTTGGCACGCTGTCCTTTACCCTTGGACTTTAGCAAAAGGGCCAAAAATAGCTGTCAAAAGGGAAGAGCCGACCTTTGCTATTTGAAGAAATGTTTGCTCTGTCAGCACGAGCGCGGCGCATTCGGGGGATTTTGTGGAAGGTGCCGGGGTGCCAAGTCAGGCTGGGTGCTTTGTGCTCACCCCAAAGCAGCTGGAAGCCATGCAGGGAATGCGGGCTGAGGATCCCCACTGGGAGGAATGATCCTTCCTGGGAATGCAGGCAGAGGCACCAGGCTTCCCAGTGCCAGCAGTGCTCCTCTGCTTGGATGCGTGGCTGTGGGGTGGGAAGGGGGGCCACCAGTGCTGGGAATGGACCCAGGAATGCCAGAGGGTGTTTGGGATTGAAAGGCAAATCCTAACACCATGCACATGGTTTGGATGTGCTAAAGCAAAGCTGAAGGATAGCGAGCATTGTATCTGCTGGAGGGGCCGGATCCAGTGCTGCATGGCCACAGCAGCACTGCATGGGTGACCCCACAGTGCTGCAGGGCTGATCCCAAATGCCGGCCCAATTTTGGATCCCAAATGTACACGGCCGGAGCACTGCCCGCAGGTAACCCATCCCCACAGCTGCTGCCGGACCTTCCTGCCAGGATGGACTGAAATTAGAAGCAATTAAAAATTAATCTTGGCGCAGGCTCAGATCAAACTTTCTACCCATTTTTAGCTGCACATCGCTTTGGAGGTGGCATGCACCCATGTCCAGCTGGTGATGCAATGTGTCCGGGGTTTCTGCAGGGCGTGAGCGGACCCGAGGGCACTCAGTGGCCGGAGCCGAGGTGGGATGAGCCGGGGTGAACAACCGGAGTGCACGGCTGCAGCAGAGTGCAGGGCAGCTCCTGCAGTGCTTGGTGCTGCCTCACGTAAGGACTGCTCTGTTTTCTGCTTCTCAGTTAATTCTTGCTCAGTTCGTTCAGTTCATTCATTTTCTCTTCCAAAGGAAGAGCACTTGTAGGACACGGGCACGGCTTGGGACAAAGCAAACAGAACAGGATGGGAGTGGGGACAGCAGCAGGGCTGAGCTGCGGCCCCATCACATTTCTCCTGTAGGGATACCTGGCAGTGATGGCAGCACCCATGGGTGCTCATGGTGGGACCACCACCTGTGCCACAATGCACCCACAGGGCTGCCACAGCAGCAGAGCCTTCCCCAGTGTCCTCTCTAAATGTATCCATGTGTCCCTGCTGTCCTCACTGGACTGTCCCCACAGTCCAGGGCTCCATTATGGAACCAGCTCCACTCTGGTGCTGATGCAGGAGCCAGTGAGTCCCTGGGCCATTTGTCCCCGAAGAACACTGGGGCTGGAAACAAGCAAAGATCCCAAATGCCCTCAGCAAATGAGGCTCTGATCTGGAGAAATGGGGAATTTCCAGTCCCTGCTCCCTGCTCTCACATGGAAGGAATTGAGAAGCCCAGATGCCGCATGATGGGTGGATTTGGGCATGCAGCCTGGCAAGGACATGGCCTGGGAGCTTCTGGGGGGGCCCAGTGTGCTCAGTGGGCACCTGCCCTCGGTCGATCCACGGTGCCCTTGGTTGCGACACTGCAGTGCCCCGGGTCCCAGACACTGCTCCAGGTGCCAGACAGTGGCGGGGAGGAGAATGCCAACCCTCATTGCCATTTCTGTGACAGCGAGCCCCGAACCTGACTGAACGGATCAGGCAGAGCTGGGAGAGCTGAGCAATTAGTGCAGTTATAATTAGCGCTGTCAGGATGGGTTTGCAGATGGGCAGGGTCGAGGAACCTGTGTCAGGTGTGGGAGCAGTGGTGGGGATGGGGCATTGCACGGGGACGCTCCCAGGTGTCCTGAGATGGGGACATCACAGGGGACCAAAGTGATCAAAAGGAGTGGGCAGGCACTGGTGCTGGCGTGGAGCCCTGAAATCAGTGCTCTTATTACTCCAGCCAGGAGTCCCTGTGATGCAGCACCAGGCAGAAAGTGCCCCACCACCTCTTTGCCATATGTAGGGCATCCCCAGGGAGCCCACAGCAGCTTGCGCCTCGCCAGGGCTCCCCATGGTGCGCTCAGAGAGGCGCCTAATTCATCCTTTCAGAGCAGAGATCAGATGGATTAAGGCTCGCTGAACGCTTGCCAAAAGAATTGCCATTAGGTCTCAGAGAGCTTAATCTCCACCGGACTAAAAGCAGGCTGGCTCACCCCGTCTGCAAGGGGATCAGTGCCTGGAGCAGGATTTGGGGGCTACGGAATCCTCCATGTCCAAGAGCCCCATGGCTGAGTGTTGGTGTGCTCCAGCCCACGCTGTCCTGGGCTATGATGCACGGGGACCACGGTTGGTGCTGGAGCTCCAAATGTTTCTCCCATCGAATGAGCTGTTCCCTGATTTCCCCAGTTATCTCCTCACAGATTAGTTTCCCCAAACTGTCCTTGCCTGCGTGCTTCTGGGCTGATTCACGTTTGTTATTTCCTGCCCATATCTCTGATTTCCTTCGCTGTCCTCATGCCACTCCTCCATCAGGGTCCAATGCTTTTTGGGGTGTCCCTGATCCACTGCTACACAACCTCGGGTTGAGTTCAGGGACCACTATGTCCTCCCACTCTGCAGTGCCCCATGGAGAGCCCCAGTGGTGGTGATGGAAGCCCCAAAGCTCTCCAGCATCCCTCTCCCACCAGCACAGTGTGGGTGAGTCTGACTGTCTTCACAAAGACCCACTGAAGTCTCCATGCCATCCCTGCTCGAGCCAATGCAACCCTGGGACCAGCAGCTTCCATCCATCTTTGTCCTCTCCCCATTCCTGTCCCCTGGCCCTGTGGGTGGGGGCCCAGCACCGCCCTCCTGTCCCCATCAGGGTGATGCAACCAGAGCTTGGTCAGTGGTGATATGCTGTTCCAGCAAAGCAAACACAGCTCTCAGCCTCGTGTCATTGCAACAGCCCCAGGAGCAATGTGCTGCCTGCACGGTGCTGGTGAGAGACTGAGTTTGTGGCTCTGCTGGAACACGAGCCCTGGGGCTGGGATGGGACCAAACACTGCCCATGTGGCTGAGGAAATGCAGGGGATGTGTCCTGCTTGGTGACATCCCCACACCTCTGGCACAATGACCAGCACCAGGAGTGGGTCCTTGCATTGGGATGCTGAGCTGCAATGGGCAGATGTGGGTGAGAGTGAATGAGCGCTGTGAAACCGAACCTTCCCCTCGCTCTCTTGATGTCATGTTCACAGGAGCAGCATGTTCCAGCAGAGCCATAAACAGGGGGAAGGAATAAACTTGTCTTTATCTGCCTGCAGAGCCTTGGGGCTGGCTAAGTTAGGAAAGGAATTAAAAAAACAAAGGGCTTGTTTTCACACTGAGCCGAAACCAGAGCAGGATCCGGGGGAGGGGTGGGGACTCTTTTGCTTTCAAGCATCACTGGATGAAGGCTATTCCTTTCCCCGCCACCCACAGGACTATTTCCCAAGAGGACTTTAAAGCTGTGCCTTGCAACACCACTGTTGTGAACTGAAAGTATCATGCGCCAGCCAGGCCCATGGTGCTGACATGCTGTTGCCCAGGCATCGTGCTCTTAACACAGCCCGGTCAGAAGCCACAGGTCTGGCTCTGGCTCAGTTCATTGCTGCTTCTCACAAGGGCATGAACAGGTCCCTCCCCTCTGAACCTTGCCCCAGCAGCTCCCAGGCACAGACTCGGTGCCAGCGAACTTAATATGAACTGTTTTGGGTCACCTTCCCTGCAAGAAGACACAGGATTTGCAGAATGTGAGGCTTTCACGCAGGGATAGTAATGAAATTTTCATCCAGAGGAGCCTTTCCCCAAGCAGACTACCACCTTTCTTTTTGCCCCTCCTACACCACATCTTGGAAGACCACCACCATCCCCAGCACATCACCACTCATTGCCATCCATGGCCAACCCATCTCCAATTACAAACTCAACACAAACCCATTGTTAAACCATCAGCACTCATTGCCAGCCATCCCCAACTCATTTCCATCAATCACAAACCCATCACCAACCCATTGCTACCAATCACAACTCTCCACCACTCATCCCCAACCCATCACAATCCATTCCCATCAACCACAAACTCATCACCGACCCATTGCTCACCCATCATCACCCATGGCCAACCCATTGCCAACCCATCACCATCCATTGTTACCCATGGCCAACACATCCCCCATCCCCAACTCATCCCCAACCCATTGCTTCCAATCACAACTCTCCACCGCCCATCACAAACCGATCACCACTCATTGCCACTCATGGCCAACCCATCACCCATCCCCACCTCATCCCCAACCCACTGCTAACCCATCACCACCCGTACTCAGTGGGGACCGTGCCCATCTCCTGGTGACACTGAGCCATGGCTGGATGCTGTTTGGTGGTGGAAGGACAGCGCGTGTGGCTGCAGTGCCAGGCAGCCTTTCCAGCCCCCAGCGCTCTCCATGCTCCCAGCCCACAGCTCGCAGTATGGATGCCATACATTATTAACAACAGCAGCAGTACAACGGCCGCGTGCGCAGCCCTGTGCTCATCCTTGGGCTCACATTTATATTTCATGAGCACATCCCTCACAAGCACAGTTTTACAGAAAAAAAAAAAATAAGAGAAACTGTCAGCTCGGGTTCAGCTCTGCCCTCGCCTGCTTCCAGGCTGTCTGCTTGTCTGTTCTTGCCTCAGCCCCTTCGTTAACCTGAATTAAAGCATCATTCAAACCGACAGCGCCTGGCTGCCTCGCGGCGAGGATGTTCGGGACGGCGAGCGACCGAGGGATGCGCCGGGCACCCACGGTGTTTGTGCCCTGCATTTTCCTTCTCTGTGACCTTTGTTGGTGGTGTAAAGCAACCACCCGGTGCAGCATCAGCAGCTCACGCAGGCACACGGTGTAAATGGAGACAGTCAATCATTTTCACACGTGGGGGAAAAAAAAATCACTTTTCGATCGACTCCTGCCGCCCTTTTCCCACGGTTGGATTATCCTGTGCAGTTTCGGCGCTGCGTGCTCTCACTCGTTGGGCAAATAATCAATTTGGCTGCCACATGAGCTGCTCATCGAGAGGAGAACTGCCTCCTCTCCAAGGTGTGAAAGGAAGCCATGTGTAAAATTAGCTCAGCCCTTTGCTAAGTCAGATGGGAATCGCTTCCAAAGTGACGCAACACGCATGGATTCCCAAAGAGCATCTGCTCCTGCTCTGCAGAGGGAAATGATTCCTGCAGGGATGGACAGCTCAGAGCGGGGGACAATGCTGTGCCCCCAAGGTTTGATGCCTGGGAGAGAAACATCCCGACATGCAGAGGAGATACAGCGGCCACCCCGAGTAGAACTGCTCTCCTACAGCCCATGTTCCCTTCTGGTTCAAAGGAAAATCAACTTCTGGGGTGGGATTTGCCGCCACTTCAGGGATTTGGACATCAATTTCTAAGGGGGATTAAGAATCCCAATCCCTTAAGCAGCTTTGGCAGCCCCATCCCCAGCTCCCCTCACTGCAGACCCTCAGGCAGTCCCGCTCTGGTGGCTGACACCCCCTCAGCACCACCCACAGCTCTGCCCTCTCCAGAGTGATGGAGGTTGGGGTGATGCTGAAAGCATCCCGGCCTCAGGAGCTCCGGCCACAAAACATTTGGGGTTTGGGATGTAACAATGGGGCGATCCCCACCTGACACCACACCAATTTCCTTGCTTTTCGGCTGTTCTCTGGAATATCTGGGGCTCCAGGTGTTGCTTTTCATCACCACATCCCCACTCTGTCCTCACCCCACTGGGAACACAGTGGCTTCATGTCCCCAAGGGCTCAGGGTTGTGGGGAGAGCCAGGGGCAGCCCCAAGCCTGCTGCTGGTTACAGTGTATAATAGTGGGAGAAAGGACCCAGGAACCTCGTTAGCAGCTCATCCTCATTAGTCACCATCTCCATGGTAATGGAGCTGAGCAAGCCAATGGGTTACGAGCCACCCCACTGCGTGTGGGGCGTCTGCGGAGCTCAGCAGCCCTCGGTTTGGGCACGGTGGGGCTGTGAGGAGGAATGCTGATCAGTGGTGACCCCCATCCCAGATTGTGCTGCTGGAAAATCCCACAGGAGCGCAGCGGCTTGGTGCTGCTCTCGCATCCTCTCGTGGGATGTGATCATGGTGTGTGGAAAGTGCCCGGGTCAGGGTACATCCGGGGGTCCTGAGGCTGCAGCAGCTGTGCTCCCTCTCTCCTTGCCAGCCCAGGTCCTGTAGGGCTGCAGGTCGGACTTGGGTCTGCACCCCGCAGCATGAATCCAATGCTCACACTATGCCAGAGCTCACATTAACACAGCACGAAAGGCAGCTGCAACCAGGCAAAACCCCCTCTGCCCACGGGGAGGAAAAGGCAGAGGCTGGGATGGGTTTCTTTTGAAAATAAACCACAACCCACACACGCGAGCACTTGAAGAGTCTGCATTTCCCAAAGGCACTCCTGGTGTGCAAAGGGCCCAGCACAGCATGGCTGTGCCATGCTGGGACCCTCTGGGGAGCACACCCTGACCTTTGCTGCAGCACTGTGCTCCCTCCATCCCATGCTGCTTGCAGACAGATTCCTTTAGGCTTGGGAGAAACCTTCCCTGGTGGCACAGGGAGAGGCACAGACAGGAACACGACCTAAGGGGCCCTCTTCCCAGCTGGGCCCCTGGCAGGCACCAGCATCCCACACCCTGCACCAGGACCTGCATTAAAAGCTGATCCCAGTACCGGTCCCATACTCAGGACCAATCCCCAGTATCCACATACCGATGCCCACTCCCAACAACCCCAGTACCAACACAAATACCCCTTTACCCAGTAACCGTGCACCTCACAGCAGTGCCCCTCGGAGCACCATTCCCAGTGCTGACCCCCAGTTCTGCTGCTCCTGCCATCTCCTCCCTCGCAGGCTCTCGTGCCGCTGCCTTTGCAGCTTTATGAATATTGTAGCAAAGCCATTCCTTTCATCTCTGCTCCCTTCCAGGGAGCCCCAAACCTTCTGTACATTCATTTCCACCTCACTACGCCGCTTAATTATTTAAGCTCTCCTTCCCGAAAGTGGAACCCTTCCATTATCACTCCTTCCTCTGTGGCTCACGTGGAATTTGGGGACTTGTAAATCAGCCTGGAGCTTCGCAAACCCGATTTTCAGCGGCCTCTTCTCCACCCTCCCCTCAGCAGCACAGCCATGCCATTTGCTGGAGCAGAATGCCCTCACTCGGTGCTTTCCTCTCCATCCCTCCTCTCCATATGGGTCATTCTCTGCTCAACTGCACCACCGAGTGCCACCCGTGTGCCCCGTGGCCGTGGCCCAGCACAGGGTCCCCGCGCTCCCATCGATGCGTCACCGCCTGAATTAATCATCAGCCGCACTCTGCGCTGCTCTCCTCACTGAGAGCCATTTTTGCACATTAAAAATTAACGGCGCTGAATGATTGATGGCCGAGCAGAGCTCAGCCTGCTCCAGGATCGCGTTCCTAAGTGGCTGTCACGCATCCCTGTCCCCAGACGTCCCCTGAAGAGCTCCAGGCACATCGGGTGGGGGTGGGGGCAAACCGTTATGGCAGCAGCCCCTCAAAATGAGCCTTATCTGTATGAAGTGCCACCCGTCTGCTGGAGAGGATTCAGGTGGTGGAGTTTTCAGGCTTCATCTGGGGTGTGGAGGGATGCTCTGCCCTGCACAGCTGCTCGTTGTATGCTGGTCCCATGTGTGCACGGCAAAATGTGTGGTGTGGGGCAGTGTGGGAGCACTGGGAGATGCAATCTGGGATTTTTTTGCCTTTCTCCCCCCCTTATCTGCACCTCTCCACATTGCTCCGTGCCACACATGGGCGTTTGGGAGCACTGCGGGGATGCACAGATCCTGGTGGGGACAGAGAGCTTCTCTAGCTCATCCCTGTTGTCACCATCCCATCACCTGCACAGAGGGGCTCACCCCTTCCAGCACCCATCCCAGGCTCCCATGCAACGCACCCTGTCCTTCTCCACCTCGAGTGCCCACTCCCAGTGCTCACCCAAGGAACTCACTTCCAGCACCCACTCCTCTTGCTCATCCATAGCACCCATCCCAGATTCCCATGCAATGCACCCTCTCCTCTACCAACCCAACACCATGCCATCACCTTCAGCACCGGTCTCTCATGACCCACTCCACGCACCCCCCTGCATCACCCACCCCACACACAAACCCTTCCCCAGCAGCACCCATGCCATGCATGCTCCCCACATACGGCCCCGCAGCACCCCCCCGCAGCACCCATCCCATGCACCTACCCCACACACTCCTCTGCAATACCTGCCCCATGCACGTGCCCCACGCACCCCTATGCAACACCCAACCCATGCAATGCACCCTTAGCACCCCACACACCCCATGCAGCACCCCACCCCATGCACGCACCCCACGGACACATCCCGTGCACGCACCCAACATACCTCCCTGCAGCACTCACCCATGCACACATCCCCCCCACTGCACCCACCCCATGTACACATCCCTGCAGCACTCACCCCCCCCCCACACACCCCACGCATGCACCCCACGCACCCACCTGCAGCACCCACTCCAAGGACACATCCCACGCACTCACTCAACGTACCTCCCTGCACCACATACCCACGGATCTACTCCACGCACCCCCCTGCAGCACCCACCCCACACACGCACCCCACGCACCCCCCTGCAGCACTCACCCACGTATACCCCACGCACCCCCCTGCAGCACCCACCCCACACACGCACCCCACGCACCCCCCTGCAGCAATCACCCACGTATACCCCACGCACCCTCCTGCAGCCCCCTCCCCACGCACGCACCCCACGCGTCCCCGCGCAGCCCACGCACGGTCTCGTCACGCCCCACCCCCTCTCCCCGCGCGGCCGCGGCTCTCCCGGCCCTCCGCCGCCCCCTCCCGGCCGCTCCCGGAGCTCCGCGGGGTCGGGGGGGGGGGGGGGGCGGTGCGGGGTCGGTGCTCTGCGTCCCCGCGTGCCGCCCCACGCGGGGGGTGGGGGAATGCGGTCTCGTAACGCGGATGCGGAACAGCCCACGGAGGGGAAGAGAGCTGGGAGAAGTACCGTCAATGGCCGCGATTGTGCGCTGGGAACAGACGCGGCTTTGCTGCCGCCGTCAATGGGGGAACTGTGCGGCCCCGCCGAGGGCAGGGGAAGGTCTGCGAGAGCGCTGCTGGAAATGTCAAACGCGGGGGGGATGCTGAGAGCCCGAGGGTTGCGCCGGGGGAGGGCAGAGGGTGGAAGAGGCCGGGAATAGTTCCCGGTGGAGGGGGGGGGATCGATGCTCGCTGGGTCCCCCCATCCCGAGCGCGGCTGCGATCCCGCAGGGCCGTTCCGGGGCCGCGCTGTGTCCCTGCTGCCCACCCTGCACGGGAGATGAGTGCGTGAAGCTGAGCTGACGTTGCCCGCTGGGGCTGCGGTGGGGACGCCGGTGTCCCACCGCTGGGGGTCTGCCCTCTCCTCGTTGGTGCTGCTCAGCACTGGGAAAGGATTCCCCGGGCTGCGCTGGGGTTCCGTCCTTCTGCTCCATCCCCATCGCGATGCCCGGGTCTGGGTGACCACTGCAGGGCTGGGAAGGGGACAGGGGTAGGGACAGGGGCAGGGGCAGGGGCAGGGGTAGGGGTAAGGGTAGGGGTAGGGGTAGGGGTAGGGGGAGGGGGAGGGGTAGGGGTAGGGGTAGGGGTAAGGGTAGGGGTAGGGGTAGGGGTAGGGGGAGGGGTAGGGGGAGGGGGAGGGGTAGGGGGAGGGGTAAGGGTAGGGGTAGGGGTAGGGGTAGGGGTAAGGGTAGGGGTAGGGGGAGGGTGAAGGGTAAGGGTAGGGGTAGGGGGAGGGGGAGGGGGAGGGGGAGGGGTAAGGGTAAGGGTAGGGGTAGGGGTAGGGGTAAGGGTAGGGGTAGGGGTAAGGGTAGGGGTAGGGGTAGGGGTAGGGGAGGGGGAGGGGGAGGGGGAGGGGTAGGGGTAGGGGTGGCCCCCTCAGATGCCAGAGGTCCTGAGAAGCGCTGCCTGGTTCACCCCCACCTTTGGGGCGCGTTTATGGCCGTGTAACGGCAGGAAGGGACCGGTTCCCCCCCCTCCCCCCTCCCCCCCCCCCACCCACGGTGACGTTGGCCTCCGGCCAAAGCAAACCCCTGCACGGCAAAGCTGCGCCCCGTTCCCCCAGTAGGGCTGGGCTGGAAACGCGGCCACAAAAAAGCCGCCGGGCCTTCCCCACGGGCATCGCCCGAGATAACAGCCGGAGCCCGACGGGTGCCACCTGCAGCCGGCGACATCAGAGAGGGCGCCTGCGGGGGGGGGTTGGGAGGGCACCCCGGGGACAGGAGGGCACACGGGGTGACACACGGCACGGGGACGTGGCAGGGGGTGACACGGGGATGGAGAGATCCTGCACGCGGTCCTGCCCTGGGCCGGCACCGGCAGCAGCCGTCGGCGGGGACACCGCGGATTTGGGAGCACTGCTGCTGTAGGGATGGGGAAACTGAGGCACGGCCGCGGGTACCGGCACAGGGCTGGCAGGGAGCACACGGGTGGGTTCGCGAGGCATTAAGGTTCGCCTTAAAAACGTGCTTCGGCGTTTCCTACGAACAGAAAACCCGGTGGGTGGCAGAACTTTTTTTGCCCCGACGGCCGCTCCCGGGAACTCATACCCGGGACCGTGGACCTCAGCGCTCCCGGTTCAGAAATCCTCCATTTTTTGGCACGATCGCCCTTTCCAACAGTGCCGCTCTTCCCGCGATCCGCGTTACGGAAGAGAGCTGGAAAAACACCCGAGGCTTCGGGATGGATCGCGCTGGGAGGGAAAGGGAAAGGGCTCCCGCCCGCCCCCGCCCCGCCCCGGCCCCGCTGCCGGCCCGCCCCGTCGGGCTCCGACCTACAGCCGCCGGGCCCCGAGCGGCCCCGCGTAGGGCTGCAGCCCCGGCCCGGCCCGGACCCGAGGTGAGGGCTGCGGGAGCGGCGGGCGGGGGTGCTCCGCTCGGGCTGCGGGATGGGACCGCCGCTCGGGGCCCGCGGAGGGGCCGCGTCGGAGCTGCCGGGACCGCGGAGGGGTGGGGCGGCCCCGGGCATCGCGGGCGGGCGGAACGCGGAGCGGGGCCGGAGCGGGGGCTGCCTTCCGTCGGGCCGGTCTGATGGGGGTGGGGAAAGGGGGATCCCAGGGAGGGTGTTGGGCTGCGGGTGCTGCGCGGCTCCGCGGGGACACACGGGGCACCCCGTGGGGCAGGGGACCCAGAGAAGTGGGGTGCTACGGGGCAGCTCAGGGTGATGGGGGTATGGAGGTGTTTGGGGAACCTGATGGTGACGGGGACCCACAGAAGCGTGATACATCATGGCGCTGGAGACTTGGAGAGCTGGTGGTGCTGTGGGGCTCTCTGTGGTGCCAGGGACCCACAGAAGTGGGGTCCTGAGGGGCTCCTATGGTGATGCGGGGCACCCAGTTGTGTTGGGGACCCACAGAAGTAGGGTGCTACATGACACCCGATTGTGATGGGGACCTGGAGAGCTGTGGAGCTCCCTGGGGGTCTTTGGAGGACCCTGTGGTGGTGCGGACCTGGGGGTGCAGTGGGACTCCCACACTGCAGCAGCAACATGGGGTGCGGTGGAGCTCATAGTGCTCTCAGATGGAGAGGGCTCAGCCCTCAGGGAGCCCACATCTGTTCCTGGACACCCAGCACATGTTCAGCCCCCCCCAGCTGCAGGACAGTCCCCCACTGCTCATCACCCCCACACGTTGTCACCATCCCCGAGGGAACTGGGAGCTGTTGGTGGGACGTGTGGGGTGTGCTATGGGTGCAGGACCAGCGGTGTGGCCGAGTGGGTGGAGGGAACAGTGCAGTGGCACGGGGTTGTCCCCTTTCTTTGGGGGAGGGGTGGTGAGCATCCAGCCCCGGCCATACCCAGCCCACGGACGTGTCCCCACGATGGCTCCGAAATCACAGCAGGGTGCTGGCAGCTCCGGCCCTCCCGCGGCGGAGGAAGCTGTCTGTGCTCAGTGCTTTCCCTTTAACTTGGGGCTTTGGGGCTTATCACTGTGCGCAGCTTCGAGGGAAACGTGCCTGAGGAGATAAATCAAGCTGCAGTGGCCAGGGCTGCTCTGGACTCTGTTCTTCTCACATTCCTCATGACCTCAGTGTTTGGCTCGGAGGAAGGTTGCGGAGTGCTGTCGGTGTGTCCAGCCACAGCCATTGCCCCACTGCAGCCCCACGGATGGTGCAGCCATGCCGGACCCGGCCCTGCTCTGCCTCTGCATGGGGAATTGCCAGGGCCAGAAGTGATGCTTCAGCATCACTGGGGTTCATGCGGGGTCCTCCTGCCTGTTGGAGCGGTGCCTCAAGTGGGGCACTGGGGAGTGGGGGCTGCCCAGTGGGGTGTGGACACAGCCAGCATTGCTCACCCCACACCCCATAGCCAGACCCCACCTGCAGCAACAAAGCCACCGCCGCGGTGCTCCCGCCTGGACACAGAGAGCGGCCGCTCTTTGAAGCGGTGCCACAGTGCTGTTGGCTGCGGGGACACGGGGACAAGGCTGGCTTTGTGCAGCCGAGCCCGGCAGGTGACGGCGGAGACTTAACCCTCTCGCCGCTACAGTGTGCCACCTCTGAGCACCTTCGCTTCTCGTCCTCAAACCGGAGCTGGTGCTCTCCTGACCTCTGGCACAGGTGGGTGCAGCTGCCAGCGCCGGAGGGCACACGCAGTGGGTCAGCAGCGTTGGGCAGCACTTGAGGAAGGGCACTTACATCCCGAGCTGTGCTGGAAGTGTCGTGGTGCCTGGCTCTCTTGGGGCCGGAGCGGGGCTGGAGCGGGGCCAGAGCTGTTCCTGGCGTGGCCCCAGCCAGGACAATTCCCGGTCGCTCGGCGGAAGGGAGCGCCGGGGCCGTGCGGCCGTTCCTGTTGCTCTCCCTCTTCCTCCTGCTGGATTCACAGCCGTGCTTGGGGGAAGTTTATCCTGGCCTCGGCGCTGCTTAATGACTGCGGGGAGGAAACCAACCACTTCCCCAGCTCAGCGAGGACGGGATGCGCTTCGGCTTGGGGGCTTGGGGCTCCGCTCTGTGTGGCTTCCATGGGGCTGGGGGGAATGTAGTGCCCGGAGCAAGGCCCCACAGCTGTGGGGATGGATATAAGCAGCCCCTGAGCCCTGGGAACATTGCTGAGGGCCAAGAGCTGCCTGTGATGGGTCGGGAAAACTGGGAATGGGCCCTTCCCAGCGCAGGGATCACTGTGGCGCGGCCGTTTCCCACTCAGCAGCACTGTTCCCACTGCCCCGTGCCCAGATGCTGCGGCAGGTTGGGGCTGAGCAGTGGCAGCCGTCAGCTCCGTCTGTTGTGAGCTCACCCCTGGATCGCAGCCCATGCTGCCATTTCCCTTCCTTTGCTTCTTGTTGGGTTTACAGGAACAGCCCGGCCCCTTTTTTGTGCCTTTTTCCTGCAGGGAAGGGAAACACTAATTCTCATTGCTCCTTATGCTGAGTGCCAGGCTCGTGGGCGGGCGGGCATCCCGCTGGCTCCCACCCAGCCTGCGCGTGCCTGGCTCCTGGGAAAGCCAGGCTCCCATTTCATCCCCCCCCTGCTGCGCCTTCTCCTGTGGTTTCATCGGGGAAAGCAGCCAGGTTCCTCCTGGGGGCACTGAGCAGCCCCTGGTGGGGTGGGAGATGTGGTGCAGAGCAGTGACGGGTGTTGGGAGCTGCTGGTGGTTGTGTGGCTTTGCAGAGCGTCAGTTTGCGTGGTCCTGGGCAGATTTCTTGCAGCCTGGAGGCTCAGTACCCTGCTCCTTCTCCCCGCTCTGACTCATGGCTTTTTGCACTCTCGGAGCTGGCAGCACGGCCGGCCCAGGCTGCAGAGCATTCCTTAAATGTACAAACAATCCCCGGGAGCAGCTCCAGCACTCAGGCACCAGGAGGGACCCAGGCAGCGTTGGGGCATGGCTGTGCGGATGTGGCCTGGCTTTGGGGCCGGGGTTCTCTGGCCCAGGGAGAGGTGTGGGGCTGGTGGACTCATGCTGAATCGGAGCGTTTCGCGGCATGGGGCCCTGCTGTTGTTTCAGGTTGATGGTCCCCTGCTCAGTGGCATTGCAGGGAGAAGATGGCTCAGCCCGCACACCTGAACCAGAACCTGCCAGGTAAAGGGACCTGAACTGCGTGTGGGGACTGAGGGAGGGGGTGGGCACACCACTGGGCACAGGGGGAGTGGCAGGGTTGAGCTGACCAATCCTGATGGGTTTCCTCATCCCAGCACTGAGATGAAAGCAGAGCGGAGCCCTGCAGCACCCGATGGCAACGTGGGTGCTGGGGAGGGGCCATCCACCATGTCTCCTCCAGCAGCATCCCAGCACAGCGCAGCAGAAAAGCCCTCCTGCCTCCATCAGGCCGCTGCCTGAGCATCTCTGCTTGCCTTGCAGATCTTGGCGGCCCATTCTTGTACAGGGACCAGGACGATGGCGAGAAGAGCTCATATTCAGTGGAAACCCCCTATGGCTTCCTCTTGGACCTGGATTTCCTGAAATACGTCGATGACATTGAAAGTGGCCAAACGCTCAAAAAAGTGCCTCTGCCACGAAGGGCAAAAGGGACACGGCCACAGCCCGGAGCGCTGCGCAGCCCCAGCAGCCACGCCAGCGGCTGGACCTCCACCGAGTCCCTGGCCTCCACGCTCAGTGAGGATGGGAGGAGTGCGATGCTGCTGTCCCCACACGGCCGGGCGGTCCCCGAGCACCCCAGCAGGCAAACCTCGCTCCCCACGTCCCCGCCGCCAGCAGTGCGGCTGCTCCCTCCTCCTGCCCGCAAGTGCGTGGCACGAAACCCACAGGTGGAGAAAACCTTGCTGGAGACGAGCAGGAGGCTGGAGCAGGAGCAGAGCCGCTCGCAGCCGGGCGCCCCGAGCCAGGCGCACCCGTGGGTGCCTGCGGGGTCTGAGGGTCAGCCGGGCTCCGTGCGGATGAGCCCTGGCAGCTCAGGGCGCAGCACACCGGCTGCGGGGCTCGGGGCCGCCCCACTGCAGCACGTGCGGGAGCAGATGGCCGCGGCCCTGCGGCAGCTGCGGGAGCTGGAGGAGCAGGTGAAGAGCATCCCACTGCTGGAGATGCAGATCTGTGAGCTGCAGCGGGAGAAGGCGAAGCTGATGGAGAAGCTGTCGGCGGAGCCCGGCAAGGCGTCATTGGAGCACTCCGACGGGAGTGAGGAGCAGCCCCAAGCGGAGCTGGAGGGCGAAGTGGAGCCGGCGAAGGGACGAGTGAGCAAGATCGTGGAGCTGAGAAAGCTGACGGAGAAGCTGGCTGTGCCGGAGCGGGGCGGCCGCAGCGTGCCGGGCAAGGCCGTGGCTGCCAGGCCCAGGGCTGCGGAGAGGCCGTGCCGCTCTGTGGCAGTGGGAGAGGAGCGGGCCATGAGCGATGCCGTCTTCTACTACCGCTCGCAGCAGGCGGGCAGCGACGTGCCAGACAGGCGGGAGTGCCGGGACGTGGCCGTGTGGGTGCTGGAGTCCTCGCTGGGCCTGGCCCCCGAGGCAGAGCAAGAGCTGGAGCTGCTGCAGCAGACGGTGGGGCACCAGAAGGACGTGATCGCCCTGATGGAGGGGCACCTGCGGGAGGCCACGCGTGAGCTGGAGGAGCTGCGCATGGAGGTGTGCGCCCGCCAGCCCTGCGGCCACGCGGACAAGGAGGTGACAGCCAGGCCGCAGGTGGCCGAGGTGCTGGTGGAGGCAGCAGTGCCCACGCAGAGCCGGGCAGCTGGAGAGCCCGTGGAGACGGCGGACGCGGCCGTGGGGTGCTCCCCGCAGACCGCCTGCATTGGGGTCGGCTGCCGGCCCCGCGGGCAGGACGTGGCTGTCGGGCCCGATGTGGCCGTGGGCCGTGAAGACAAAGGCAGCCAGGCCGATGCGGGCCCCGCTGATGCAGGCTCCATCGGTACAGGACCCGCCAGCATGGGCCCCACCGGTGAAGGTGCTGCTGGTACAGGCAATGCTGACCCGCCTCCCACCAACGTGGGCCCCACTGATCCAGGCCCCACCGTCCCAGCCTGCGAGCAGAAGGAGTCCGGTGCGTGTGATGCCGGATGCCAGCAGCCCCCCCCCAGCAGTCCTGCTGCCCCGGCACCGCAGTGTGCAGCAGTGCTGGAAGCAATGGGGGCTGCCCCACATCCTGCAGCCCTCTCGCCTGAGATGGAGGATGGTGGCCAGGAGCTGGCACAGGACGGCAGAGCGGCCCCCAGCCCTGCGACCAGTGAGTCAGGGTGGGGGCTTGGGGCATCCCCCCGCCTTGCCGGGCCCTGATCCCAACTCTGTGCTGCAGGAGCCCTGAAGTCCATCATGAAGAAGCGGGATGGACCTCCCCGGAGCGAGGCTGAGGGCAGCAAGAAGAGCCTTCAGTTTGTGGGCGTGCTGAACGGGGAGTACGTGCCCAGGGTCCCCACCGTGCTGGGGGCTGCCCCCTCCCCCCACCATCAGGCGCTGGTGGGACCCAGTGGGTGCAGCCACTGAGCCCCTCCCTCTGCACAGGTACGAGAGCACATCCAGCGAGGAGGAGGACGAGGAGGAGGAAGGAGACAGCTCCTCTGAGAAGGCTTCAGCTGACAGCTCTGACACTGAAGAGCTGGGGGACACCGACACCTCAGGGGAGGAAGAAGAGGATGCTCCGGATGGGAATGGACAGAGCGAGCCAAGCAGGGAGCAGGAGGGTGAGGGGGCCAGCATGGCCCCACCTGAGCCCCCCGAGGTGAAGGAGAAGTAAGTGCTGCGCCTGCACCATGCTGCAGTCCTGCTGATGGGAAAAACACACTCGCCTCCTGCAGAAAGCATTGGGCAGGAAAAGTAGTTCCAGCGTCACCGGTCTGCTAAGGCAACCCTGAGAACAAGGCTGCAGCTGTCTCTTTTCTACAGGAGAGATGGAAAAAAAAAAAAAAAGGCATTTTGTAACAAAGGGAAAAATTCGGCCTAAAAATGGGCAGATCAGTGTCTGAGCTTGTCCGTATAAGGCTGCGTTTGGCAGGCTGGACCCCTCCAGGGGCATGGACACAGAGCTGGGAGGAGGGCTCCAGCAATGCGGACGCTCCCTGGGGGGGTGCAAGGAACTGGGGAAAGGAATCAGGAGCCACTCAGGGCTGGGGGGAGCAGGGACTCCATGTGCTTGGTGCCATAGCCACCTTTGTGCCCCCCAGGTTTGAGCTGAGCCCCAGGATGCGGGAGGCCTGCCTTATTGTCAAGACCCACCTGGGCCACCCCACAGCCACCAAGAGCAAGGAGGCGGTGAGTCGGGGGCTGCAGCTGGGATGGGCACTGCTGGGCTCCCCAAAGATGGGCCAGCAATGCCCACATCAGCACTTTTCTCCCCAAAGCACGGCCCAGATATCCCAAAATCCCACGCAGACTCGGGGCTGCCCTGCACGGTGCTGGGTTGTGGGGTCCTGCCCCCGTGCCATGCTGAGCTCAGCCCCGCTCGCTTCCCGCAGCTCGCCAGCAGCAGCCTGGTCCTGCAGGAGTGGTTCCGTCTGTCCAGCCAGAAGTCATCCATCCCTGACACGGTTGCCAACCACCTCCTGGCCTTTGCTGAGCTCTCTCCAGCCCTCCTGGCCCATGTGGTCAACCTGGCCGACGGGAACGGCAACACAGCCCTGCACTACAGCGTCTCCCACTCCAACTTCCACATCGTGCAGCTGCTGCTGGACACAGGTGGGTGCCCCTGGATCTGCACAGCCCCGGAAACATTCCACTGCTGGGATGCCCCGGGAGCAGCACTCCTCTGCCCTTCCCCACAGGGGTGTGCAACGTGGACCACCAGAACAAAGCTGGCTACACAGCCCTCATGCTGGCTGCTCTGGCAGCCGTGGAGCAGGAGGATGACATGAACGTAGTCAGGAGGCTCTTCAGCATGGGCAACGTCAACGCCAAGGCCAGCCAGGTTAGTGTGGGGTGGGTGCCACTACATCCTGACCCCCCTACGAGCGGCTCGTGGTGCTGTACTCACCTCCTGAGCCCACCCTGAGGAGACAGTACATGGCGAGGGCATCGTATCAGGAGCTCTTTCCACCCGGCATCAGGCAAGGAGGTGCTCAGAGCTCATGTGGGCTCTGGGGACAGCAGTAGGGTGACTGGGTGGCCCAGCTGGAGTAGGACCATCCTGGCAGCGTCCCTCATGTCACAGGCCGGCCAGACAGCACTGATGCTGGCTGTCAGCCACGGACGGCAGGAGATGGTGGAAGCCCTGCTGGCCTGTGGAGCCGATGTGAACCTGCAGGATGAGGAGGGCTCAACTGCACTCATGTGTGCCTGCGAACACGGCCGCGTGGAGACCGTGAAGCTGCTGCTGGCTCAGCCCACCTGCGACGTCTCCATTGTGGACAGCGTAAGGCATCGCTGCCAGGGCCCGAGCGCACTCACCCAACCCCAGACCTAAACCCAAACCTCTCCCAACTGCTCTCCTGTCCTCCTTAGGATGGCAACAATGCTGTCACCATCGCGCTGGAGGCAGGACACAGCAACATTGCAGTGCTCCTGTATGCCCACCTCAACGGGACAAAGGCACAGCCACAGGTGAGTGCTGCAGCCCCCTCACCCCTTGCGAGGGGCACAGAGTTGGCACTGCACCGCTGCTAGGGCTGCCTGCTGGGAGGGGAATGGGGCTGTGACACAAGTGAGAGCAGCTGATGGCCCCCAAGGATGGCACTGCAGAGGCAACAGCGGTGTCCTACAGATGCCAGTGGTGGCACGCCTAGCTACCCCCAAACCAGAAGCCACAGGAGGTGACATTTAATCTCTACTCCCTCTCTGCAGCAGGGGACATCGACAGCGGGTGCCAAGAGCCCTGGGAGCCCCAAGAAGCCGAATTAGAATGACCTTTGGATCCGGCTGTGTGCCAGCTGGCCACCATCAGAGCTGGGCTGTCACTTGTGTCCCCTCTCCTGCTGCTCCTCCGTGTGCTGAATCGCTCCCTTGAGGCTGCGGATGTTTCCCATCTCCTGTTAACAGAGTAGGCACTGTCCCTGTGCCTCAGTGCAGGAAGTGTCCCTCTGCAGCCACAGGAGCACCGCAGGGCCAGCGAGGGGGAGCAGGGCTGTGGGAGGGCGAGCAGCAGTGGGAGAGGGGACACAGAGCAGCTGACTCACGGCCACAGGAGTATTTCCAGACTGAAATATGTGCTTGTCTTTTCTGGCATTTCCTTTCCCAACGGAAACCTGGCTCTTCTCTAATACACGCACACAAAAGAAAAAAATATATATATTGCTTAGTATATATATATAAAAAAATTGAACATCAAATCATGCAATGATTTGATTTGCTCAATGGGAGCCAAAGCTTCTGGGTGCTCAGGGCTGCAGCCAAGCTGACAGAAGACAGATGAGAGCCACAGCTGCATCTAGGGACTCAGAGTGCCAAGCCTGTGCCAGGAGCCACAGCAAGATGAAAGTCACCCTGCCAGCATTCCCCATTTTAGAAGTCCCACAGCCACCATCCGTCCCGGGGCTCTCAGTGCCTTCACAAGTCTGCTTGCCCTCCCCAAGGCGAGGAGTGCAGTAGAGCAGCAAGAAGAGCTGTGACAACCTAGGGCCTGCAGAGATGGACATGTACGTAGGAACATGTGTCTGTGCAAGTGTGCGTGCACCAGGAAGGGTGGGAACAGACAAGGTAAGGATGAGGACTGGGAGCAAACAAAAGAAGGCTTTTGCATGTGAAGCAGGCCCTGCTCTTTCACTAAGGTAAGCGATGCTGCAGCCCCCACTGCCACCCCTTGGCTCCTCTTCCTCCACTGCCACACCTGAGTCCTGGTCTGAGCCATCACCCCAGCTGGGAAATGCTCCCAGGAGAGCTGCTCTGGGCAGCACACCGCTGTCCTCACCCCGTTTCAGCTTTGCACTGAGGTTACTATATGATGCTTACAGCCACTCTAGTACACCGCTCTGTATGTATCCCGTACTCACTGCTTTTGTTTCACACATCTGTTTACTGACATTTTTATATTGATGTTTATTTTTAAGACAAATAAAATTTAAAGTTATTTTGAGATATTACAGCGACCATCAGCAGCCTCCAGCCTCTTTGTAGGGGAACAGCTCTGGCCCTGAGCACTCTTAACCCCGCAGGTTCATGAACCGGTTAAATACATCTCTGATGCTTTTTTTTATTTCCAGCTGAACTGTTTCAGAGCAAAAAACCTGAAGCTTGGATTCAGATCCTGTGAGGTGGTGGCTTCTGCTCCCTGTCACCTCGGTGCTGACACTACACTCAGCTGCATTGTTATGGAGCAGAATGAGGATGTGAGGTCCTTACAGGACAGAAGGGTAGAGTGACCACACAGACAACTGGGGAGGGCTACAGCTGCTCCGAGTCACCCCACTCACCACACATGCACATCCACACGCTCACAGCTGATGCCCTGTGTCACTCAGCAGCACAGCTGGCAGCCCTGCGCCATTGCCTGTCCAGAACACACCGCATTCCTCCCATCTCTGCCAAAGCTATGCTGGGAATGAAAAGCAGCCAGATAAGAGAACTCCACAACAGGCTTCTTGCACTGAGAGCTACCCCCAGAGATCTCTGCTGGGTCAAAAAAACCAAGGGAAGGCAGGCTCACCCTCTGATCTGAAACTGAAGGGACATGAAAGGGGAATCAGATAAAGCAGCAGCACATGCACATACCTGGCAGTCCTAAGTTCAGCCATTTGAACATTCAGTTCTGTAAGTGCTCTCCTCAGCTTTTGGAAGCCCAGACTTTGCTCCCTGTCACTGAAGTGCCTTAATGAAGTCCAGGTCATCGAAGGAAGACAAAGGCTGCCATAGACAGAGCACTGCATGACGGAGTCCACACTTATCAGCCACAAATCTGACTCAGCTATAAAGCATCACAACCACCACTCCACCTGGCAGAAAACACCACTCTGTCACAGGGACACAGTGCTTAAAAACAACAACTGAACTGTGACAGTTTTAAGACTGTCCCACCTCTACTTTTATTTAGTAGCTTAAAATAACTAAAATAATAAAGTCTTCTGGCTGAGCTCGTAAAAGAAGTTGACAGAGCTGATATCTTTTACTGACATCTTGAAGAAGAAAAGTGAACACTGCTCTTACGGGTGACTGACTGCCAGGAAAGCCAGCAGGGAGCTTTATTTATAGCAGCACTGATGGAACAGTGCACTGAGGGCAGAAAGGCTGAGGCAGCAGGCAGTTACTTTACAGGCATGCAACTTGACTTTCAAATTGTAACAAAACCCTATGGAAGGACTGCAAACATAGCAGTACCTCCTGCTGGTTAGAGAGAGCAGAAGGGTCAGAAACAAGGCCGCCACAACCAAAACAAAGATAGTTTTAAGTGCCACGTTAACAAAAACACAAGGACAGAACATCAAGATGAAGGCGTTCAGGGTAAGCACAGTTACAGGAGCATAATTTTGTCCTACAGAACCCAGAACCAAAGGCTTCCACAAGCAAAGAAACGCCTCAAAGCTAACACACTCAGAGCGAGTCCCGGGCAGAAAGACTACTGGAAAAAGCCTTTATTGAGTCAACACAAACGCCACGCTCGTCCCCATCCTCGCAGCACGCTGCAAAGCCACGCAGCGCCGGGCAACAGCGGCAGCGCAATGCAGGCCGGGCCGGGCGGCCCGCACAGCGCTCAGCGCAGCCGCCGGGCCTCGCGTTCCGACTCGAGCAGGGTGAGGACGTCGCCCTCGCGGACCGGCCCCTTCACGTTGCGGATGATGGAGCGGCTCGTGTCGTCCATGAACTCCACGCGCACCTGCGGCGAAGCCACGCGCGGCGTCAGGGCGGCCCGGCAGCACCGCGGCCCGGCCGAGAGGCCCCGCTCACCTGCGTGCACTGCCCCTGGGAGCCGGTCCGGCCCAGCACTTTGGTCACCTGCGGGCACAGAGCGGCACGTCAGCCCGCGGGCACCCCCTGCCCTCCCCCACGCCCCGTGGGCGGCCCCGCGGCCTCACCCTGGCCAGCTTGATGGGCTGCACGCGGCTCGTGTCCATGGCGGCTCCGAGGGCGGGAAGAGGGCGGCGCCTCCCCGCGCTGCTTTATATAGCGCCACATCTCGCGAGACCCAGCGAACCCCGCGAGCTCCCGCCTCGCCGTACTCGCGGCGAGAGCTAAAGAGCGGGCTCTCACGCGGCATCTCCAAGTCTCGCGAGACCCTGCGTGCGCCGCCCCGCCCCGCCCCGCCCCTCCCCTCGCTGCCCTTCACAACAGACAAGATGGCGACGGCCACCCGCCTGATCCAGCGGCTCCGTAACTTCCTCGCGGGGGTGAGGGCGGGCGCCGCGCGTCCTGCTCGCTGCTGCCGGGCTCCGGCGGCCGCCGTGAGGTAGCCGCCCCCTGAGACTCTTGTCGCCTTGCCTTGCAGCGGGACCTCCAGGCCAAGCTGGCGCTGCGCTACACGGAGATCTCCAAGAGGTACCGCGGGGCCCGGCGCCGTTCCGCGGCCGCTGCGGGGCCTGGCGCTGCCGCTGCCCGGTTCTGCCTCGTCACGCAGCCGTGCTGAGGCTCTCTGGCAGCAGCCCCCGTGCTGAAGCTCTCCAACCTTCGCAGGACGCAGCCGCCGCCCCGGCTCCCGGTGGGCCCCAGCCACAAGCTCGCTGACAATTATTACTGCACCCGGGACGGCCGCCGGGAGTCGGCCCCGCCCATCGTGGTCGCCTCGGGGCTGAAAACCATCGCTGCGGGGGCTCAGGGCGGCAGGTAGGTGGGAGCACCGGAGCGGGTGTGAGCCTCGCGTGGTTTGCACCAAAGCGGAGCTCTTCTAACAGGCAGTGCTGGCGGCTTTCGCGGGTTAAAAGAACTCTGAGCCGATTCTTTTTGCTGTTCTGTGTTACACTCTCTTTTCCTTTTTCTAACCCCAGTTTGAGCTCTGCGGTGACAGCAGCTGACAAAAAGCCAGTGACGCCAGGGCCCGCTCTGAAGAAGTGGGAAATCTCAAAAGACCAGCCCTATTTGTGAGAAGTGAGCGCAACGAGGCTGGATGTACAGATCTCAGTTCATTAAAAAGCAGTGCTCTCACGGTAAGCCTGCAGTGGGTTTAGCTACAAAGATGCTGTACAGAACATATTTGCACGCACGACCAATAAATATATTTAAAATTGTGATTATGTCTGTTTGGTTTTTTTTTTCTGTTCTGTTTTAATTACTGAGATTATTGTTTAATGCTGCTTTGGGTGTGAAGTTACATCAAGAGAGTAATCCAGTAATGTACGAATTTGAGTTTGGGCTCGGCGCATTTATGAGCTGTTTGTGATGTAAACTCCTGCAAGAGGAGACCCAGAAGCACAGCTGGGATATCCCTAACAGACAGAGCTGAACAAAACACTGTTATGTTCTGGTAGGAGGTATCTGTTAACCAGCCTGTGGCGCTGCTTAGCTCTCAGCAGCCTTGGAGTCCTGTCTGATGAGCTCAGCATCCATCAGTTCATTCTGCCATTACACCCATAAAGCCGTGGTTTACTAGAAATGGTTGATGCAGATTTGCTCTGGAGCACTCTGAGATACTTGGCATGGTTTCAGACAATCATAAAATTGCTCAGGTTGGAGAAGACCTTCAAGATTGTCAAGTCCAACTGCAATCCTGAAGAAAGCCAGCTGCTTACCATCACTTCCCATGACGACTGTAAAGGGCAGAACAGTCACTCAGTGGTAGAGGCCCCTCCAGGCTCAGCCTGCCTGCACCACATCCCTGGTTCTGCACAGCAGCCCCGTGCTCCTCCAGGGTACGTACCCGTGAGTTCCAGTGATGAGTGGTGTCCCTCACTGGTGAATACTGGGACCGATGCTGTTTAATATCTTGGTCGATGACACTGACAACGAGATCAAGTGCACGCTGAGCGAGTTTGGGGCTGATACCAAGCCACGTAGTGTGGCTGACACGCCTGAGGGACGCGGTGCCGCGCAGACAGGCTGAGCAGCGAGCCCGGGAGGACCCCACGAGGGTCAACAGATCGCCGTCCCCCGCCCACAGCAGCAGCCAACGTCAGGCGGAGCTGGGCAGCAGCCGCGCGGTGACACATCGCCCCGCCCCGCGGAGGGGGCGGGGCCTGCGGGGGGGAGGGGCGGGGCCTCCTGAAGGTCGCGCTCCATCTCGAGGCCGCGCCGTTGGCCGGAGGGCGGAGCGGCGCGCATGCGTCGTGCCCGCGCGCGGCCCGCTATATAGGCGCGCGGCGGCGTGCGCGGCCCCGGCATGGCGCGGCTGCTGGAGCTGCTCGTGCTGCTGCGCGTGGCCCGGTCGCTGCCCACCCCCACCCCCACCCCCGCGCCCGGCAACGGTGAGCGCGGGCGCTCCGCGCCTCCCGCCGTTCTCTCTCCCCATTGGGTCCCCGCGCACGCCCTGCGCTCTCATTGGCCGGCGCACGCCCGCGGCTTTCCCGCTCTCATTGGCTCGCGCGCACCCCGCGCGCGGGCCGCGGGGTTCCCGCGGGGTTCCCCGCCGCGCTCAGCCCGCCCCGCCCCCGCCCGCAGGTTCCCTGCAGCGATGTCCGCCCGACGAGTTCCACTGTCCGGAGCCGTACGGTTCCCAAACTGTCTGTTTCCCGCTGGAATGGCTCTGCGACGGTCACCCCGACTGCAGCGACGGACGGGACGAGAGCGGCTGCGGCACGAGCGGGAGCCCCGCGGCGCCCACCGCCTGCGGCACAGGTACGGCCGGGCCCTGTGCCGGGGCTGGCGGCGGTCTCTTTTGGGGGGGGGGGGGGAGGGGGGGACGGGTGAGAGCTCCGGGGTGCCCGGCTGGAGGCGGCCGAGGGCGATCTGATCGGTGCGGGGTCGGGAGGAGGGGTGGGTCGGGGGGGGGGGGGGGGGGGGGGGGTTCTGTGCTGCGGGCGCAGAGCTGCCCGGAACGGCGGGGCCGTCCCCTCTGGGGATGCCCGCATCCCACGGGATGCTTTGCGTGCTCCTGATACAGGGAGCAGCCGTGGGAGGGTTGGACTGGGCCACCTCTAGCGTTCCCTCCCCCCCCACCCGCCTGTCATAAAGCCCAGGGTGAGGCAAAGCAATCTTGTAATGTTATAAAGAAAAGAGCTGGAGCCGGTTGGCAGGCCTGGGGCCTTCCTCTTGTGCAGTTTTCAGTCCTTCTGAAGCAGCCTCATCCATCACACCTCGCCCTGGGCTGTACTCGTGGATCCGAGCAGAGGAAATGGCTGAGCAGCCCCACCTCTGCTTCCTTCTGCACTCAGGCACTGCAGGACTTCCTCAGGATGTGCTTTGAAGTGCCTGCTTCCCCTGCACGCTGCCTGCAGCCCTGCTCCTTGGACTCTGTGCTCCCTCTGCTCGGAGGTGAGCTGCCTTGTGGCTGTGCCTGGAGCTTCTCACTGCTCAGGTGGTAACCACAACGCTGAGGAACGTTCCCAAGTGCTGGAGCATGCGGGGTTTTGCTGCTGAGTAGTTCTCATGGTTCCCAATGTGCTTTGTGCCTTAGCCTTCTTCCCAAGCACTTCTTGCAGGCAGCTTGGATGCAGACACCTTGCTTCAGGATCCGCTTTTAACACGCTTTCCTGCTTGGTTGGTGTATTTCTTGTTTTTGTCTCCTCCTGCCACAACAGTCCTCCCTATCTGAGAGGGGTGAGGAAAGTTTCCAAGCTCTCACTGATGGTGTGGGCTAATCGTAATAACAGCAGATACGGCTTTGCTTCAGCTGAGTGCCTTGCTGGCACTTGTGAGGGGGACTGGGAACCTGCTCAGGTTTGGTCTGGTGGCTGCTCTGCGTGGTGGCTGGGAAGCCTGGTGGACTTCTTGCATTTTCCATCACAGAGGCTTCAGCTGTCCCTGCTCCCGGGCGCTCTCTGCCATCCAGGAATCAAGGCCGCATGTGGATGCTGATCGTTGCAGGTATGTGAGACTCAGAAGCACAAGTTTGGACGAGTTCCCCCATTGCAAGAGGTGCCTACGTGAGCAGTATGATAAGGGGCTGGGTCTCTGCGTCCTCCCTCTCAGTTGGAGGAAAGAGCTGATGCTGCCCTTCCACGCAGGCACAAATGCAAGTCAAATCCCCCTTCGGGTGCAAACCACTCGTATGTCTGCAAACACTCTTTTTTGCAATAAATAAAAAAGACTGTGACTCAATGTGTACCCACCACACAAATATTACTGGACCAGAGACTATGCTGGAGCTGAGGGTGGTGGTCTGGATTTTCCTTCCCATCTCCCCCTTCCCCAATCCAATCCCTTTTTCTTCTTCCCTGATATCGTTTTTCTCCCTTCTCAAGCTATATTAGAACATAACACAAGGCATATCATCACACCTTATCCCCAGTAATATGTAGATATGTAACTCTGCATTTTGTGCTAGGTGTCATAGCAGAGTATATATATATATATAAATATATAAATCAACAATTAACTGCTTGTTTGGCAGTGTTTTACCTTAATTAGTCGGAAGGAATTTCAGAACCCCAATGATCCTGATCCAATTGGGTCATGATGGCTGTGACTGACCCTCCTGGTGAAGCTGATACCAGGCTGGTTTTTCAGTAGCTATGTTCTGTGGGCTTGGAGGCTTAGGGGAGGCCATGCAGCATGGCTTGGTCATTCCTGGGTGCGGGTGGAGTGTCCCTTCCCCTTGGAAAGGTGTCCTGCTCCATGCAGTCTGCCTCTAACACTTCCTTGCTCTGTTACTCTTCAGGCTGCTGATCTCTGTTGACTAATGCTATCAAGCAGCAGAGCCTGGTGCAGATATCCAGGCCGGGCGCAGTGAGTGGTTCTCTGCTTATACGCTTTTCTCTGTAGTGCTCCTGAGCTGCCTGGTGGCTGTGGGTGGTATCGCTGCATGGGGCAAGTCCAAAGCAAAAAGCAGGTCTGACATCTTCAGTCTTGAATATGCATCCAGGGAGCAGTTGGTGCCTGACAAGAGCCAGGCAGACTTACTCTCCTGAGAGGTAAGTTCTTCACCCCCCCCCCCCCGTGTGCTGTGTGTTTGTGTGTGTGAGGGAGCAATGCTTCTTGCCCTGTGTTTCTAGCACTAGAGCTTTTCCCCTGGGTAGCTTTTCCCTGTTCTCCCTGCTGCTGCTCAGCCACACACCTGGGGTTTCAGTTTGCCCTAAAGCAGCAGAGCTCTCCCTTTTCTTCTTTGCTACCAGACATGGGAGCTCTTGTTTGACTGCAGGGATCACTGCACATCCTACACTGAGAAGGCACTGGCTTTCAGTGGTCACATGTCCTTCCTTTGCTGCTAAGGGCTCTGAGTACTCATGCTAAACATGGTGCGGGTTGATTTCCTAGGCTTCTTACAAGGTGAAGTAGAACCACATTTCATGGCAAAAGGGCTGTCAGCAACCTTGTGCTCTTCTTTCCCATAACAGGGATCTTTCACTGTGAGGTGGTAAGATGGGACTAGACTGCTCTCCCTCCTGCTCACTGCAGAAACTGACTGAATTCGGACATTCAGACATTCGAATCTGGTTTGCTGTTACACTAGAATGCTCCCATTGGAAATGAGTCTTAGATCATGAGACTATGGCACTAGAAATAGGACAGGACCTTCCCCGGTGCTGTGAAATCACCCCTCATAAATGTGCCTTCATTGTTTTTGCTTACAAGGATTGTTAATGCTGCTTCTCATCACTGTGGCCTTCGACCTAAAGGTTTAATTCTCCATGAAGTTATAGGTGCAGTGCCAGGTGCTGCTGTCACCCCTCTCAGCAGGAGCTTGCTGAACCCACGCACATCAGATGTGCACTCCTTGAGCCACCTTTTGCTGAAGGTTTTGAGTGCTTGTTGTCTCTTGCTTTCAGCTTGAGATAACGAGTTCCTTAGGTCAGATGCTGTTAGCTCTGTGTTGTTAGCTCTGCTTTGCAATTGTTTCTGCACGGCTCAGTGCTGTGTGCTTTGTGGAACTGACAGTGTTGGAGTTGTGCTGTGCCGTGACCCAGCAGCAGCTCAGCACCACGCAGCCCTTCCTTCCCAGGGGGATGGGGAAGAGAACTGCAAAAAAAAAAATCATGAAATGGGTTGAGATAGAAGCTATCTAATATGTCAGAAAAGGCGGAAGAGTAATTATAATAATATATATAATTTACAAAGCAAGTGATGCACAGTGCAATTGCTCTGCACCTTGCCCAGCTGAAGCACAGCGTGTTGGCAGCATTCCTTTTTTCCCCCGAAGCCAAAACATTGCATCGTACACCAAGAGCACCCATCCTGCCCCAGCTGAAAGCAGGGCAGCAGATTACTGACCAGTGCCTCTAATTCAGCGCTGACCTCCGTTCCCTGTGCTCCTAGCCAAGTGCTCAGGACACAAAGCTGCTCTGTGCTGGCTGGCAGAGCAAACACTGCCCATCAGCCTCAGGGTGAGAGCATTCTGCTCTCGTGCAGTGTGTAAGTGTGCAGCTGTAACCCACAGGATCAGTCCTGTGTGAGGTGTGGAGTGCTGGGCACGTTGCAGCGCTGGTATTTGTAGCACCAGGAGGTTTTATGCATGACCTTGCCTCCGTTTCCATAGGGACAAGTAGAGGTAGCTGCTGGGGAATGATACGGATGAATAAAGAATGTGAGACTGTAATGACTTCTGAGTGCACCTCTTTTTTGCATTTCTTCTGTTTTTCTTTTTTCTTTCCTTGGGTTTATGCAAATGTGCAAAGTCTGCATGGGCAGAGAGGGACAGCAGGGGCTGGGGGACTCCAGTATGCAGTGGCTGTACTGGGGAAAATGAAACATGGGGAGTGGGGTGAGTGGAGCAGGTGGGTGGGAGGCGTGCACAGAGGAAACTTGCACTGAGATGCTGCAGCTGAATTGATGACAAATGGAGCTCTTAGCCTGAGAGTAAGGTGGAGGAAAAAAACCTGAGTTATTCCTTCTTTGTTAGAGCAAATGACAGAGGTGGGATGCCCAGCAGAGCAGGGGGTGCAGCAGCAGTCCTGACAGGAGAGGACTGGGGTTGGCTGCTGTTGCTGGTGGTGTTGGGGCCATATGGCAGAGGTCAGCTGTCAGCAGCCTGTCCCAGATCATCCTCTTAGCTTGAGCTGCTGAGCCAACCCGTGCTGTCCTGCTCCACTGGGCTGAGCTTGCTCTGCAGTTGGCAGCGAGGTTGGAACGTGAACCTGGGAGGGACAGCTTCTTCCCATTGCAGGCTCACACTTTGCTTACCGACCCCTGAGTGTTTCAGGCTTGAAAGCAAGTCCATGTTTATGGGTCTTGGACAAAAACTTGGAGTGCATCTGGAGAGTATCTTCCTCTGCTCTGTGCCAGAAACATTTCTATTGTCCTGAGTCTTATTGCTGCGGAGCCAGAGCTGCTTTTCAGCCTCGTGGCAGCTTTGTGTTCTGCTGCATTTGGCACTGTGGGGTTCTGAGAGGGGTTGAGCTGGGAGGTAACAGCACTTCCCTTCTCTGTGTGATGGGACAGGGGCAGGTGCATTAGCACTCATATGCTTTATGAACAACTGGGGCCAAGAGCTGCATCTTCTGTGGGCGTACAAAACTGGTACTGACCTTGTGCTCCTGCCCAGCACCCTGGGCGTCCTGCTGGGAAACAGGGTAGCGTGCACCAAGCACAAGCAACTAATAAAAACAGAGTAAAGGAATAGTGTGCAGAGCTGGAATTAGTTCCTTATATAAAGGGTCAGTGCTTCAATCTCATTAGCGTCTTAAGGAGCGGACACTTAGCTGCCTCCAGCTCCTGCGCTGCAATCTGCTCAGCAATCGGCTTTGGGGACCTGGCAGGTGCCACCACACGGCCACAGCCTGTGGACAGCAGCTCGGGGCACCTGTCCCAGCACTGTCTGGGGCAGTGCACCCATGAAGCCGCAGCTGCTGCCCCACAGCCCATAGCTGGAGCACCATGGGGCAGCTGGGGAAGAGGCGTGCGAGTCTCTCTGCCAGCCTGAAAACGGGGGCACGGCGGAGCTGCTGCCGCACGCCGGAGGAGGAGGAGGTGCACATCCCGTTTGCACAGGACAGCCTGGTAAAGCAATGGAGCTCCATGCAGAACGTGGCAGACAGGAGCCGGGAGGAAAGCGAGGTTCCCGTTCGAAGGAACAAGTACTTCCTCAACATTAACGTGGGTGGCAAGTTGTTCCACATCGCCTGCAGAGTGGTGGCTCGGTATCCCGTCACCAGGCTGGGGAAGCTGGCCACCTGCACGGACCCTACAAAGAAGCTGCAGCTCTGTGATGACTACTCCGTGCAGAAGAATGAGTACTTCTTTGACAGAGATCCTTCAATCTTCCACTACATCTTCCACTTCTACTGCAGCGGGGTGCTGTGGATAATGGACGAGATGTGCCCCAGTAACTTTGTGGAGGAAATCGAGTACTGGGGCATCCACCTGAAGTACTCCCAGCGCTGCTGCCGGATCCTGCTGGAGGAGAAGCAGGACGAGCTCAGCGAGTACCTGAAGATCCAGAAGGAGCTGGAGGCAGAGCTGGAGCCCGTGGACTCAGCACAGCAGTTTGAGGGCAAGTGTTTGGGGAAGTTCCGCAGGGCGATCTGGAACCTCATTGAGAACCCTTACTCCTCCATCCCGGCCAAGATCATCGCTGTCATGTCGAGCTTCTTTGTGCTCATCTCCATCGTGGGCATGACACTGAGCACAGTGGAGGAGATGAAGCACAAGACAGGGAAGAAGTGGATGGAGCAGACGGAGATGATCTGCGCCATCTTCTTCACCTCCGAGTACCTCATGCGGCTCATCTCCTCCTCCAGCTTCAAGAACTTCCTGCGGGCAGCGCTCAATGCCATCGACCTGGTGGCCATCCTGCCCTTCTACATCCAGATCCTCTTTGAAAACCTGGACGAAGGAGAGACGCTCTACCACGAGGAGCTGCACAAAATGGAGAATGTGAGCAAGCTGGGCAAAGTGCTCAAGCTCATCAAGCTCATGCGGATCTTCCGCATCCTCAAGCTGGCACGGCACAGCACCGGGCTCCGCGCCTTCGGCTTCACCATGCGGCAGTGCTACCAGCAGGTCTGCTGCCTCTTCCTCTTCATCGCCATGGGGGTCTTCACCTTCTCTGCTCTCATGCACTCGGTGGAGCACGACGTGCCGGGCACCAACTTCACCAGCATCCCCTATGCGTGGTGGTGGGCAGCGGTAAGGCGCGGGTGGAGGGCTGCAACGTGGCTGTGGGATGGGGGAGAGCCGAGGGGTGCCAGCCCTTCCCTTGTCCCAGCCCCGCATGCTCCTTTTCCCAAGCAAACCCACACAAACCTCACCGCCTGCACGAGCCCTGAGGTGAAGCAGCCCCACCCCGCATGGTTTTGCTGTTGTCAGTGCATCGCCCCATAGTGGAGCTGGAGTATGGGTGGGTGATGGCTGTCAGACACACACAGGGCAGCAGTAAGGTCACACACAAAGTGCTTTGTCCTCTCCCTTCGCCCCCCCCCCCCCAGGTCAGCCTTTCCACCGTGGGCTATGGGGACACAGTGCCCGACACAGTGCTCGGCCGGATAGTGGCGTTCGGCTGCATCTCCTTTGGCATCATCCTCAACGGCATGCCCATCTCCATCCTCTACAACAAGTTTTCGGACTACTACGCCAAGCTGAAGGAGCACGAGAACGAGAGCAGCCTCTCGCTGAAGCTCTCCAGGCGGCTCCGCCTGAAGGAGCGCGTCCTGCGGAAGATGTCGGAGTGCTGCCAACCCGAGCCCCGCTGCCACCACTGAGCCCCAGCACGGGGCTGCTGGGCTGGGGAGCAGCCCCAGGAGCAGCATTAAATAAACCAGCCCCACACGGTGCTTTGTCTCGGGTTATTGGCCAGGCATTACATGCAGTGCAGCATCCGTTGTGACAGCAGGGAGTTAAATATTCCCCCTGCTCAGCAGCTCCTGCACACCGCTGTGTCTGAGCTGGTGCTTTGCTGTCCCCTTGAGGCATGGCACATGTATGGGACCATGCAGTCACCCCCTCACGCTGCTTGGAGCAGCAGGACCCCCTGCACCCACTGCTTGCATCCCCCCAGAACCCACCCCGTGGTCAGCACCGTCACAGAGTGAACCCCACTGAGAACAGCACATTTAATAGTTGCTCTGAGCTTGCTTTACAAAACACAGAAATGTACAGACATTTACAGGACACCGGGCAGACGGTTTCGGTCATATATTAGTGCTCTCACTATATACATATGGTACAGCTGCTCCCAGGTCAGACCCGAGTCCAACCCTGAGCCCTCCCAGCACCACCACGGTCACCCCAAGCAGAGCTGGGCACCCCTTGGCATTGCTCTCCTGCAAAAGCCCACAGTGGTGCTGAAGAGAGACCCCTGCAGAGCTGCTCTGCATAGGGGGGAGGATCTCTGCCTTCAGTGGCAGCCACAGCTCCCGGCCACCATGTCATCGTACTGCTTGAGGACCACGTTCTCATCGTCATCGAAGTAGAGGAGGTTGATGGAGTAGAGCTTGTCGGGCACGCAGCAGGGGCTGCTGACACCCTCGCTCAGCTTCAGGGCGTTGATGATGGACTGCACGGTGGCATGGTTGGTCGGCCGCATGTTCTCACCCAGGGGGAAGGGGCAGGCTCCTTTGCAGTGGTAGGCGTTGTAGCCCCGAGGTGAGATGATCCACCCGGACCAGCCGATCTCCTCAAAGTCCACGGACAGGGGGTGCCTCTGGCAGGGCTGCAGGCGGTCCAGTGAGCGTGTGCTGCGCGGGCCGGTCAGCTTGGCAGGGAGGTCCTGAGGCTGCGAGGCTGCCGAGAAACAAAAACATGGCTCCATCAGTGATTGCATGAGCCTGAAGGGAGGGAGAAAGTGGAGCAACAGTGCTGGCCACCTCTCTGTGCAGTCACCAGGAAGGGCAGAGCCACTGGGAGGTGACAGCCCTGCAGTCCCATGGTGGACATCGGCTAAGCCTGCAGGCAGGGACCTGGGCACGGCACCATGCTGTGTGGCACCCACCTGGGAGCCCGGGCAGCGATGCTCCTCGGCGCCCGTCATCCGTGAAAAGGACCAGCATGGGCTTCTTGCTCTCGTGGTGGTCCCCACTGGATGCAAACTGCACGGCGGGGGCTTCAAGCGCAGTCCCACCCAGGCCGTGGACTGTCACCAGCAAACCCCGGTTGCTACTCTCATCTTGGGTCCAATCACGAACCTGGGGAAGCAAAAGCAGTGTCACCACCATGGGACACGGTGGGCACCTGTGGTCCCTGTGTCACCAGCAGGCAGCAGGGCGGGTGGTGGGGGGGCAGCAGCAGCACCAGCACCCCAACGGGGCACCCACCCACGCTCCCTGCCCTCCCCAGAGGCTGTACACCCCGAGTTTGGGCAGGCACTGCCAGCCCAGAGTGGGGTGAAATGGGTTAAAATGGGTTACAGAAAGGACTTTTTTTTTCCCTCTGTGCCATCTATGTCAGTGTAAGAGCACTCACAGCCTGTGTGATGGCAAAGACCTCCCAGCCCGAGCCCTGCAGTGAGAGCAGCCTGGTCGCCAGCAGCTTCTGTCCTTCGGGGGAGTCGGGCTCAGACTTGTCCAGGATTTGATACACACTGACCTGGGGACAGAGGCAAAGGTCAGTGAGCAGCCACAGCCTGGGGGTGGGGGCAGCACCAGCAATAAAGGATGGAGATGGGGAGAAAGCAGCAGCGGCATCACCGGGCACAGCTGGGCACATCCCTGACCCTATCTGCACCCCATCCTGCCCCCCCCCCCCCGGTAGAAGTGGTCCTATTGGGCTCCCCCCCCCCCCCCCCACCTGGCAGAAGTGATGCCTCCTGGGCCCCTCAGTGGCTCTCGGCCACAGGCGGAAGAGGTGCAGCTCCGCCGTCAGGATCTTCTCGTTCTTGGCCACGCTGGAGAGGACAAAGAGGAACCGCATCTTCTCGCCGTGAGCTGCGGGGAGGGACGGGTTGGAAAGTGAAACCAAACAGCCCCTTCCCACAGCCCCCTCCCCCCCCCCCCCCCCCCCACAGCACCGCAGGGTCCCCCCACCCCTTACTTCTATCCAGGAAGCTGCGGACCGTGTTGCCCTCGAGGACGTCGGGGTTCTTGGTGACGCCGTCGGCGTTGGCCACCGTGTTGAACAGATCCACCATGTACTGCGGCGGCTGTTTGACGTGGGCCGGGCGGGGCGGGGGGTCCTCCATGCCGAAAACTTCCAGCAGCTTTTTGAGCGCCTCGGCTCGGCGGTTCTCCGGGGACACGGGCCGTGCCAGAGCCAGCAGCAGCAGCAGCACCGTGCCCAGCATGGCTCTGCCGTCCCAGCCCCGGCTCGACTCCCTCCCTGCCTCCCCAGCACCGCATTTATAACTCCGCTGGAAAGATGGATTGGAGTCCAACACGCACATGAGCAATCAGGAAGGTAAAGAGAGCTAATTGCCATGCTAACAAGGTGCAAAGATGGGCACCCTGCACCAATTAGCCCCAGTACACAAGCGGGAGGGGACGGCTCGCAGCAGCGCGCTGGGGGACGCGGGTCGGGCTGTGCCCCTCGGCGCGGTTGCCCGGCCTGCCTTTGCTCTCCGTAGGAGACTAACTGGTTTTTAATGACAGCACTAATGGGACAAACAGGAGGACATCAGCCAGGCTGCACCGGCCGCATCCCCTCCTGTCCCCACGCTGCTCATGCTGCCCTGCGTGGCTGGGGACTGCGGGGGCCGGTGCCGCGGGATGAGAGCCCATCCCATCCCCTGTATCCCCCCCCCAAGTGGAGCGAAACCGGCCGGTGAAGGCGGTCACACTGCACGGCCGGCTGGCATCTGTCATTTACCCCACGCTCCGACGGTGAAAGGGCCGTTCATGATCCAAAACACACACCGGCACGCAACGACGGCCTCGGGTTCATTGACACAGAGTTCTTTCCATTCCTCCACAGCTCTTCAGCCCTTCCCCGCCCGCCTGTGCTGCTCACGGAGGGGACGCCCCATCCCACGGAGCCCACCCCCACCCCGCTCCCCCTCCTACCCCGATTTTCTGCTCCTTTCCCCCCCCCCCCCCCCCCCCCCCCCCCCACCGTACGGTGCCAGACAGCACACGTGCAGGGCAGCATCCCGGGACGGCGGGGGCAGAGCTGCCAATCGCCCGCGATGTTTATTTTACGAGAAGCCGCGAAACATTTTGCAGAAGGTTCCCTTCTAACGAGCGCTGCTTCC
This sequence comes from Oreortyx pictus, assembly GCA_036925125.1. Taxonomy (NCBI): domain Eukaryota; kingdom Metazoa; phylum Chordata; class Aves; order Galliformes; family Odontophoridae; genus Oreortyx; species Oreortyx pictus. The sequence continues at coordinate 2,087,375 of JAUPFR010000027.1, forward strand.
AACCGCTCTCAGCCATGAAACTCGCCTTGTGCTATTTACATACAGCACAGACAGTCTGGCGGGGGTCTCGCAGGAGCCCCACCTGCAGCCCCACACCCCCTGCCCTGCCGGATGGACATCTCTGTCCGGAGCAGATGCTTCTGGATGGGGTCATATGTTCCCCCGCTCCCATCCCCCGTGCCCCAGTTCTGCCTCCATCACCCCAGGCCAGGGGGTGTCTGTCCCATCCTCCTGATGCAGCTCACCACACAGAGCTGCGGGACTTCTGCTTTTGGGGGTCAGTCTGAAGCATCCCTCTCCTGTCCCCCTCCCACCCCACAGGCATCAGGGCACGGGATGGCACCGGCAGCTCCGATTTGCCAGGGATGCATCTCTCTGCCTCTCCTCCCCCTCTCCATCTGCTGCCGCAGGGCACCGTCGTCACCGCTGAGTTATTCTTCATCCCTCAAAGCGACCGCTGCGGAGTTCCTGCGAACACAGCTCCGTCCCTGCGGTCCCAAAGTGTTGCCCCGAACCTGCTCAGCTGCTATCCACAAAATCGCCCCTGGAGCTGCAGGGCATCACCGCGGGGCGGTGGGACGGGGCAGCTCACAGCTGTGCTTACCTAAGCAGGGAGGGATCCCCCGAGGAGCAGCGGCCCCAGCTCCATCCCGCATCAATTTCCTGCAAAGATTTGCAACACAAAGGCTCGAAGATCCCCCTCAGCACCTCACCGGGGACACCCCAGGGGACGGCCCCAATACACAGCCCAAGGAAGGCAGACCCGGAGGGAGAAGGTCTTGGGGACACGGTGGCACACTGCAGGAGCTGTGCTGACGCTGTCTGTAGGGCTGAGCTCAGGGAGCACCCTACAATTAAACTGCTTCTCAAATAAATATCGCACTGCTCCCTTCATTGGCTCCTGAAAGTAAACCCAACCGAAGGCTGTTTCTGCTCCCTTCATCACCTCCTGAAAGTAACCCCAAACGAAGGCTGTTTGTTGCTTTCAGGTTCTGACGGATAAATCCGTATGACAGCCCCGGACCGTTCAGGTGGGGGATGTTTGAACCCCAATCTCTCGTGGCCGAGGGGCAACCAGGGGCTGTACCCCCCGGAGCAGCACAGCCCAGGCTGCTGTAAGCACGGACCAACCTCGAGTATTTCCCCTTCATCCCACAGCTCTCCAGGCTGTGATGGTCTCAACTTGGGCTTCCAAGCAGCATGCAGGCAGAGAATTGAAATAACCTTTCCCAGGACGTCCCCCACCCTCCCTTCCCTGGTGCCAGCAGCCTTTAACACAACACCAAACATCTCAGCTTTTACAGGGGAAAAAACAGAAGGAAAGTGCCCATGGGACAGTGGGAAAGCGAGGGGGGGCAGTCATCATTTCCCAGTGCTGGGCCGTTATCACCGAATGAGCCACCACTCATCAGCCACCCTGGGGACAACCACCGTGCAGCACCTGCCTGTCACACCTCTGGGGCACACAGACTCCCCCAGCCCTGGAAAGGAGCACTTCACGCTGCCTAATGCCCCTATGGAGGTGGGCAGCACTGTGCCCTGACACAGAGCTGCTCCCAAAGGCCACGGACCTTTCCCTGGGAACAAATGGCAGGATTTCCTCCTCTCTCTGCTCACCGAATCCAAGACACCCCACAGTCTCCCGGAGTCTCGGTGCTGGCATTAAACCTCACAAGCCATCGTCTGAGCTCATCCTGAACGCACACAGTACCCAAAAGTTTTGGAGGCAGAATCCAAACACGTTTCCTAACACTGACAGCAGCAGCACCCCGGCTCTCACCCACTGCTTCCCCACCCCAACCAGGCACACTGAGCTACCCCACCTGATTCCTTAGTCCAACAAGAGGCTGTTTTCACCCGGGTTTGGTCTCAGCACACCTGTACCCTGCTCTCTTTCTGCTTCTGTGAGGGTCAGAGGGGTAAAGTCACTGCATGACAGCAGCAGGCAGCTCATGGGCTCTCCCCAAAGACAAACCCTGACTGCTCTGCTGTGGGCAAACATCAGATACAAAACCATGTGCCCCTACAAGCCCTCCCCTCTCCTAAGCAAGAGCACCAAACACAACAGAAGGAACTTAGTGGCAAAGAAGGTGCCGTGCAGAGGTGCTGCCCACACACAGACCCACATCCTGCTCCTTGGGAAAGACAAGGAGGGCTCGAGCATCCCAGGTACTTCCAGCAGCCCTCCCTCCCCCAGGAGACAAGAAGGTGAACAGCTTGGAGACAAACGGTGCTGCACACCACCAGCCAACATCTCCCACTTGCCACCTGCACAAACAGCTCAGCACCCCAGGCAGAGATGGCATCTCCAGCACAACAGCCACATCTCGGGCTCCACGCACACTTCCAAGGGCTGCTGGAGTGCAGCAGGATTTGCTCACAGCCCAGGGAAGCTCCCCTGGGCACTGTGTTGTTCCCACTGCTCTCCAACTAACTCGGTCTGTGAGAACACGGCCACTACCAACCTCATTCCAAAGGGACACACACCCTCCATCCCCACTCACTGTGCTCTGTGGGTTTTACCCACACAAAACTCGCTCCTGTCCCTCAGCAGCACCAAAACTGAGACCCAGAGCGGCTCTCTGGCAGCAGACAGTAACACTCTCAGTCTGACAGTAGAAGTCAGGAGGTCTGGACCACAGAGATCAGATCTCCAGCCCTACCTGCCCAGCCCATGCAGCAGCGACCAGACCCAGCTCCTGGGAATGTGAGCAAAGGAGAACTGCAGTGTAACACATCAGACACTGCTCACACTTTCAAAACTGGGGATTTACCATTCGCTGACTGAGATCACTCGCAGCTGCAGCAACCCCTCAACTCCGTGGAAGCTGTACAGCCCTCAAAGTGCACCAAGCCCCTCTGGAGCTCAGATACAGTCCCTGGAGGAGAGATGGGACTCCTGAGAGAGAGCCTCAAGGAAATGACCACCGAAAGCAAAACACCATGGGGAAGCATCCCTTCCATCCTCACTCGTGCTGTGGGAACACTGCAGCAGCACAGAGGAGCACTCAGGACAGCCACTCAGCACAGCACTGCCTTTAATTGCGTTGGCCAAAATAAAAACCCAACAAAACACATACAAAGAAAAATATACACTTTCATTAAAAAATATACATATAAAGCAACAGATATTTGTAAATCATCAGGTTTATGCCTTGGCATCTGAGCTCTCTGCTCCCCACCCTGAGGTGCCACAGGAGCAGGGCTGGGGAGCAGCCTGCACTGCAGCAGCAGGGCACGGGGCTCAAGGTCATACAAAATACTTACAGGAAAACAAACCATGTGCTTTAAATAAAGAACTTACAACGACTTAAACTTTATACAAAGTACTACGGTTGCCCGTTTCAGTGTCTCAGCTCTAGGAACTGTGTTTGAGCCCTCGGCGTCCCACCTGCCACCCCACGTCGGACCCCGCAGCCCTTCTGCACTGCGACCTGCTCAGTCCAAAGTACCTAAAAATGAAAACAAAGAAAACCAACACTGCCTGAGGCCAGAAAGGAAACCTGGGAATACAGGGAAATACGGTGCCACAGGGGGTCTGGGGGGACTATAGGGAGGGCTACAGGTGGATGTGAGGCTAGAAGGGACAGATACAGACCCAGATATAGGGACTGTGGTGGGGGAAAATATGAGGATGTAGGCCTATAGAGAGATAGTGGGCTGTTTGGGGCTATAGGGTCTATGGGTTTATGGGGGGTCTATAGAAGGATGTGAGGTTTGAAGACAGAGATATAGCCCCAGATATGGGGGGAAACAGGGGGATATGGGGCCATAGGGAGCAGTGGGGGGGATAAAGGGAGATAGCTGGCTGTAGGGAGTTATAGAAGGATATATGGGGCTACAGGTTTATTTGGGGAAGGGCTATAGGAGGATGTGAGGTTAGAAGGCCCAGATATAGGGACTGTGCCAATGGGATATGCAGTAACTTAGTGAAGCTGAAGTAAATTACACAGAAGTGACAAAGCAATGCAGCTAAAGAGTGCAACACATGGCTCCAGCTCCATGTGGTTTCCATCTCACCTTCCTGGGGGGGTGGGGACACAAGTTACACACCACTATTAAAGGTGTGGAGCCAGGAGCTGCACAGACTGCTGAGCTCCTCCATTCAGAAGGGGACAGACTCTGTAGTGGGGTCTGCTGTGTTAGGACAAGGGGAGATGGTCTTCGAGGCTGAGCTCCTGGGGGACTGTGGGTGCCCCTGTGTGACCACGCGGCCCTGGAGGGGCCCTTCGCACTGAAACCACTCTGTGGTCCTCTCTCAAGAAAAGAGATTGTAGAAAAATATCGAAACCAATGGAAACTCACCTTCCAAAAAAGCAAACTCGTCGACGGCTTCGATGGCATTATCTGCAAAGCAGAGGGAAAGGAATCAGTCCACTGCAGCACCCGACCCCTGCGGGGAGTGTTTGTTTTGGGGGCAGCACAGAACAATAACCACACAGGAAAGGGAACGAGCAACGTCCGGCAGATTTCTCTCTCATCTTCGGAGCAAAAAGCCGCTCCTACGGCCGCTCCTCTGCGCCGGGACAGATAGAGCCCTCCCCCCCGACCCCCTCCCAGGGCTCTGTCATGGTTTTATGATTTTTTGGTATTGGTATTCCACATCATAACAACATGTAGTGCATTAAGAGTTAAAGAGTTAATACTCCAACTCCATAGATCATTGATATTTCCGGGTATACCTGTCGCAGAAGAGGAGAACTACATTCCCCAGAGGACTTTGCGATGCTTTACATTTTTACGTATTTTCCGCTCAGAGGGAAAAGATAAAAACTCTCTGTGGTCACGGGACACTCTCTTTCCTTCAGGATCGACTCAGCAGTGGGTGCTCGCTGCCGTATCGCCTTCAGCGTTAGCGTAAGGCCTTCGGTTTATCGGACACTCTCTCTTGCTCATTTTATTTATTAGCTTCAATTCCAATTACATTGTATTATATTGTGTTATTTTGCTTTCTGATATCTTATTTAGTAAATTAGCTTTCCTCCTCAGATCTTTGCCGCTGTTTTGTTTCTAGGCCCATCTCCCTTTTTCCATTTCCCTTTCCCCCTTCCCCTTTCCTGGGGCGTGGGTCTGCAGGTCCCCCACGCCAATCGTCACGGAACCGGGCCGATCCAGCCCGGTAAACCGTTGACAGGCTCATACCCAGGTCCTTCCTCTGCAGCGTTTTCCTCTTCCCTTGCTGCGCGTACACGTAGGCGTCCTTGGCGATGGTTTCCACGAACAGCTCCTGCGAGGGAAAACCGCCGCAGCTTCATACGGAGCGCCGTGAGGACGACCCAAGAGCTACACCCGCACAGTTTCCCCCCCCCCCCCCCCCCTCCCCCCACCACCTCCTCCGGGCTCCGCGTACGCACTCAGCGCACGGTCCCGCTCCCAGCACGGACCGCCCCGTCGGGGCGCACCGCACCGCACCCCGTCCCCGCGGCCGCCCCTCACCGCGGCCCGCGCCAGCACGAACACGGCCTCCTGGCTGGCCAGGCTGACGTCCGGGTCCGCCTTCACCAGCGCCTTCACTCGGGCCAGCGGCAGCCGGGCGCTGCGGGCCGCTCCCGCACACGGCCCCGCACCGCTCCCGCCCGCGTCCTCCCCCGCCGCCGCCGCCGCCGCCGCCTCCGGCCCCGCCGCCGCCGCCGCCATCCCGCGCCGCGCCTGCGCAGTGCCGCCGGGCGGAGCGTGTCCCGTCACGTCCGCGCCGTCGGGCGCCGCTTGTCGCGGCTCTGCGCCGCTGGAGGGCGCGGCCCCGGAGCTCCGAGCACCGCATCGTCCGTCCCCGCGGCCCGGGCTTGGTCCTCCGTGCTCACTGTGATCCCGAACTCGGCCCTTCGTCCGCTGTGCCCCAAACGTGGAAACACAGATTCATAGATGCGTAGCAACGCGAGGTTGGAAAGGACCTACAAGGTCACGTAGCCCAACCATCCTCCTGTCACCATCCTCCTGTCACCATCCTCCTGTCACCATCCTCCTGTCACCATCCTCCTGTCACCATCCTTACCCACCGAGCTACTCCGTCATATCCCATAGCACCTCATCCAGGTGCTCCTTGAGCAGCTCTGGGGACGGTGACTGCACCCCTTCCCTAGGCAGAGCCATTCCAGGGTCTGACCGCTCTTTCAGAGAAGAAGTTTTTCCTCAGATCCAATCTACATCTCCCCTGGTGCAGCTTGTGGCCGTTGCCTCTCGTGCTGTCATTAGTTAGCTGGGAGCAGAGGCCGACCCCTCCTCAGCACAGCCCCCCTGGAGGAAGCTGTAGGCTGTGATGAGCTCTCCCCTGAGCCTCCTCTTCTCCACACTGAACAATCCCAGCTCCCTCAGCCGCTCCTCGTAGCCCTGTGCTCCAGACCCCGCTCAGTTTTGTTGCCCTTCTCTGGACAGTCTCGATGTCTTTCTTGTAGTGAGGGGCCCAAACCTGAACACAGCACTCGAGGTGCGGCCGCACCAGAGCTGAGTACAGGGGATGATCACCTCCCTGCTCCCGCTGCCACACTGTTCCTGATGCAGGCCAGGATGCTGTTGGCCCTCTTGGCCACCCGGGCACACTGTGGGCTCATGTTCAGCCGAGCATCGACCAACACTCCCAGGTCCTTTTCCTCTATACAGTCGTCAAGCCGTTCTGCCCCAAGCCTGTAGCACTGCGTGGGGTTATTGTGGCCAAAGTGCAGCACCCGGCACTTGGCCTTATTGAACCTCATCCCATTGGCCTCAGCCCAACTGTTCAGCCTATCCAGGTCCCTCTGGAGGGCCTCCCTACCCTCAGGCAGATCAACACATCCTCCCAACTTGGTGTCACCTGCAAACTGACTGAGGGTACACTCAATCCCGTCATCCAGGTCATCAATAAAGATACTAAACAACATGGGCCCCAGAATTGACCCCTGGGGGACACCACTTGTAACAGAACGCCAGCTGGACTTAACTCCATTAACCATTCCCTGCGGGGCACGGCCCTCTAGCCAGTTCCTTACCCAAAGGAGGGTACACCTGTCCAGGCCAAACACAGCTCTCCATCCTCACTGTGCCCCCAGACTCAACCCTTCACTTTCTCCGTGCCCCAAACTCCATCCAATCTGTGTCCCAAACACAGCCCTCCATTCTCTCTGTGCCCCCAAACTCAGCCCTGCACTCTCCCAGTGCCTCCAAATACATCTCTCCATCCTCTCTATGCTCACAGCCCTTCTCTCTCTCTCTCTGTGCCCCAAACTCAGCCCTCCCTCCTCCCTGTGTCCCAAACACAGCCCTGCAGACCCCCCCATCATCACCCCCAGACACCCCACCATCCACCCATCCCCTCCAAACAGCACCTGAGGTTCCTCTCATCACCTCTGTCCTCGAATCCCCCCCTGCCCCCACCTCCAAACTCAGTCTCCCATCGCCTCTAGCCCGTCCCTCCGGCTCTCCATCCCCACAGTCCCCTGAGCCTCCTTCCTCACTGTGGGCAGTGATGTGACCCCGGCCCCATTGGCTCCCGTCGGGTTGAGCGCGGCTCACCACCCGTGGAGGTCCCCACGGCCACGGACGGGGCTGTGCTCAGCCCGGTGTGCCCGGGGTGTCCGTGTCCACGGGGCCGGAACCGGGTGGGTGTGAAGACCCCCAGATCCCGGCCCTGTGCCGATCCCACGGGCTCGGGTCCCTCCCAAAGCCCCCGCCCGTTTCTGTCCCCAGCCCAGAGCCGCTCCCCCCCCCTCCCCGTGCAGTCAGGCCGCAGCCGCTTCCTGGCGTTGCGCGCAGCTCCTTGCCGACCCAGCGTTAGGAAAGAGCTTCTGCTTTCGGTGCTGGGGTGCTCCCCTGCTGCCGGAGGGGTTCCCCTCGCTCAGGTCCTTCTGCTCGGACGGCTCCGATGGTGCTCAGGGGGGAGCAGAGCTCATAGGACAGCGCCCGCGGATGGTGAGTGCGACCCGCGCGGGGCTGAGTGCGGGAGAACCGCGTCGTACCCGCACGCAGACGGGATGGGGTCAATCGGAGCTCTCGGAGCAGCTCCCGGGATCGGTGCAAGAGCGGATAGCACGGGGTGGGGCTCGGATACGTCGGAGAGGAGACGGCATCGCAGTGCCGCCGAACGCTGTGACCGCGGTGCTGTACCCCGACGGGGCCACCGGGGCACGGGCCCGTGTCCCCGCTCCCGGGACAGCTCCGGCTCCGGTGCTCACAGACACCTGAACGGTTCACACCTAAAGCACCGGTCGTGCTCGGCAGCGCTGCAGGAGTCACCTTTTTTCACCGTTTTTTTTCGCTGCCATACGTGTGGGATGCGGACGATGTGCTCTGCTGAGCCCCCTCCCCCCCCCGGGCTCTGCCCAGGGACGAGGGGGAACCCGCCGCTATTTAACAGTCCACGTTCGAGCTCTCGCGTCGTGCTGGCTTCTCTGCACTCCGGCCCTTCTGTTGTGAAAGAAACCAAAGTGATGCAATCGCAAACCGAACCGAAATCCCGGGAGGAGGACTGCAGAGCCCGATCTGCGACGGGGCGGGAGGGGCAGAGCCCCGATGTCCGCAACGCTGCGCCCGAGAGCAGGGGGGGGAGGGAAGAGAAGAGGTTTGGGGGGGGGGGGGGGAGAGAAGAGGAGGAGGGGAGAGGACCACCTCTCCCTGTGCGTAGGTTCTTTCCGGGACGGTGCCCGTGACCCCGAGTCCCGCAGCGCTGCGCCCCAGTTCCGTGCGGCCATGGCGGGGTGAGCAGCGCAGGAAACGCACCGGTCAGAAAAGTGGGGCAGATCCGCCGCCTCTCGGCCTCTTTTTTCTGCTTGTTGTTTTTTTTTTTTTTGTTTTTTGTTTTTTTCCCTCAGCTAGACGGGTTCCGGCAGCGCCGTCGGGGCTTTCCTCCGACGGACGGCTTCCTCTCTTTCGAGGGGGGACAGGGGGAGAGCAGTGCGCGTCCCCGCGGCATTGGGGTCCGGCGCTGCAGGACCGCTCTGAGCAGAGTGCACTCCGCATCGGGGCGTCTCGGGGAAGCGCTGCCGCGTTCTCCGTGGATCGTGGACTCGTTTTCCTCCGTAATGGCATAACCGCATCTTCCCTTAATTCCCGCAGGCGCACCCGGAGGGGAAAGAGGCGACGGGGCGACATCTGCGAGCAAAGCTGAGGGACGGCAGGAAACCCCCCGCGACGGAGCCGGGACGGACGCCTGCGCCGGGCTCCAAGGGCGAGCAGCTCCCCGCGTCCCCCCTCTCCGGGAGGGTGGGGGTCATCGGGGCCCCTCCGCCGCGCAGCAAAGCTCAGAGTGAGGGGCCCGGCTCGCCCCCGATGCCCGTTCCCCATAGCACGGAGTGGATGGCCCGGCTGAAGAAGGGCATCGCTCCGAGCTCCGGTTCCCACTCCACCGCCGCCAAACCGGGAGGACGGGACGCGGTGCACGACGTCAAGGGGGTCGGAGCCACCTCCCATCCCCCCCCGAGGAACCCACCCCCGCAGAAATGGCCGCTGCTCAAAGATAGTGCCGCTCCGGAGCTCCACGCCGCAGCCGCCGAGGGTGGGACCCGGGGCTCGGGGCATCCCCCACGCAGGAAACCGCTGCCGCACGCCGCGCTGCTGGGGGCGAGGCCGGCCAAACCCCGGCGGCCTCCGGGGGTAGATCTGGAGAAGTTCCATAGGGCTGCGCCCCACGGGGAGCCCGGACGTGCTGCTGTGGGGCCACGGAGCGCTGCGCTGGGTATGGGGATGGATGGGAATGGGGTGGAGAGGGGTATGGCATGGGGACGGGCATGAGATGGGGATGGGTACAGTGTGGGGTTGGGTACAGAGTGGGGATGGGTATGGCATGGGGATGGGGATGGGGATGGGTGGGTACGAGGTGGGGAAGGGGTGAGGAGAGTATGGTGTGGGAATGGGTGTGGCATGGGGATGGGGATGGGATGGGATGGGATGGGGATGGGGATGGGGATGGGGATGGGATGGGGATGGGGATGGGATGGGATGGGATGGGATGGGGATGGGGATGGGGATGGGGATGGGGATGGGGATGGGGATGGGGATGGGATGGGGATGGGGATGGGATGGGATGGGATGGGATGGGATGGGATGGGGATGGGGATGGGGATGGGATGGGATGGGATGGGATGAGATGGGGATGGGGATGGGGATGGGGATGGGGATGGGGATGGGGATGGGATGGGGATGGGGATGGGGATGGGATGGGATGGGATGGGATGGGGATGGGATGGGGATGGGGATGGGATGGGATGGGGATGGGGATGGGGATGGGATGGGATGGGATGGGGATGGGGATGGGATGGGATGGGGATGGGGATGGGGATGGGGATGGGGATGGGGATGGGGATGGGTGGGTACGAGGTGGGGAAGGGGTGAGGAGAGTATGGTGTGGGGATGGGTATGGCATGAGGATGGGGATGGGTATGAGGTGGGGGCACAGGGCACAGGCAGAGCTCTGGTTGATGGTAGCACGGTGCCAGCTCGGTGCCTTCCTCCACCGCAGCACAGGGCTCGGTGCTTTGTGGCCGTGCCCGTGGCCGTTTGGCACAGCTCCCTGCGGTCCTGGCAGAGCAGTGACCTCCCCTCCGTGTGTCCAGAGGGCTGAGAGTCTTTTTGTCTTCTGGGTTGCTGGATGTGCTGCTGGCTTTGTCGCCCACCCTGCTGTGCTCCAGCAGCTCCCTGGGGGGGTCCTGACCCCCGGAGCTGCAGGCCCCAAAGAACCGCTCATTGCCCCCTTTGTCCCCCAGGTTACCCAACGCTGTTCCCACCGCGGGATACTCTGAGTGCAGCGGGGTTAGTACTGCGGAGGCACTTTTATTTCGGGGATCTCTGACCCAATGGGAAGAATGTGAGGGGAAACGGTGGGAGGGTGGGTCGGGACCCCCCATGATGCACCCCCAGCGGTGCGGACGTTGTCCTGGGTGGCTGCACAGCTCCCTGACGGTGTCTGCTCTGTCCCAGCAGCGAAGAGGAGATATATGACGATGTTGAGAGCGTTGAGCTGCTCAGGAGAGACCAAAGCTTCCCACCACCCCCCACGTTCCGGCCGCCAGCAAATCTCCGCCCCAGAGGAGGTAGGGGCACAGGGGGTGAATGTGGGGCGGTGCCCCGAAGGATGGAGGGCAGACAGTGGGGCTGGTGACATCAGCCCCGCTTGGTCCCAGGGATTCAGATGCACTCGAGGGTGTGGGCACCGTGGGGGCCATGGGGAGCGGTGCTCTCAGCGTCCACCGCCCCGTGTAGCCCTCTCTGTGCTTGGTTTTGCAGGGGGAGGTGCTGCTCGGGCCCACAGCACAGTTGCACTGCTGCTTGCTGCACAGAGGTAATGAGGGGGGGAGGGGAAGGGTGTATGGGGGGGTGAGCTCTTCCCCGTGGGTCCTCAGCCTGCAGAGATCCCTCGGTGCTTTGTTGTTTGTTGGTCTCTGCTGGGGCTGCAGTGAGAACCAGTCTGCAGAGCCCCAGTGGCACTGGGAGGGGAACAGATGGAGGTTGGGGGGGGGGGGGGGGTCACCCCTGGGTGCTGGGAGGAACCCGGGAGAGGGCACCAACAGGGGGAGGTGGGAGGGGGTGAGCCAAACCTTCCCACCACCCACATCACCTCTGCAGAGAAGCTCAGAGCTCCCGGAAGACGAAGCCAATGACGCTCAAGGAATGCAAGAAGGAAGAGAAAGCGGACAGGGAGTTTCAGAAGAAATTCAAGGTGAGCAGTGAGGAGCGGTCGCTTTTCCCTCTGAGCTGTGCAGGAAGGATGCTGTGCCGGGGGGCCGTGTGCCAACAGGCCGCCCCATTGAGGACCCCCTCCCAAGACAGACCACCCCACGGTGCTGTGCTTCGGAGAAGTGCTGTTTCCATAGGGGAGCTCGGCCAGCCCTCCTCTGTGTTTCAGTTCGAAGGGAACATCGCCGTCCTGACCCGGATGATGGTCGACCCTGCAACGACGGAGAAGAGGGGCGGGGGGAAGAACCTGCCGCTCAGACGGGGTGAGATTCTCGATGTCATTCAGTTCACCAATAAGGAGCAGATCCTTTGCCGGAACAGTCAGCGGAGGTGTAAGTTGGCCACTGCTCAGCATCCCTCCTTCCCAGTCCCCCCCCCCGGGGGTGCACAGCCCCACACACTTTCCCCCACTCTGTTGCAGACGGTTATGTGCCCCGGGCCGCGATGCTGCACCTGTGAGTACCCATTCCCAGCCCTTCCTCGCAGCACCGACCCCCCCTGGCCCAGCCCCCACCCCCCGGCCGTGGGGAGATGTGCCCTTCCTGGGGACAGTCTGCTGTCCCATCTCTGCGGAGGAGCGGCTGGGGGTGGGGTGGGGGCACAGGGGACAGCGATGGGGCAGAGCAGCAGCAGAGCTGCCCCATCGCGGTGGGGACTGTAGGAGCCCGGGCCGCTCACAGCTTTTCCCCTACAGGGACACGGACATCTACGACGACGTTGATCTGTACGGTGGGTGCGAGCGAAGCGCTGCCGGCCCCGTGTGCCCCGGGCAGAGCCCCCCCGCGTCCTTTGAGACGCCCCGAACCCCCACGGTGCCCCCGAAGTGCCAAATGGGGACGGCTGTGTCACAGCGGTGCTGATGGGCCAACGTCTGTTCCCACCCACAGAGTGACCGATCCGCCAAAGCCGCGGGAGCACCGCCGGACCCCCGACGGCCCCGGAGGAGCTGTGGGGGTCGGCCCCGCAGAGCGGAGCTTTGTTCCGTTTGCGTGAAACGTGGCACTCATTTGCGTGGTCTTTGTGTACTTCGGTTGTTTGGGTTTTCTTCTGCGTGGTTGTGCCATAACGGAGCACTTCCACCGGCGCGGACGTGCGGTGGGGACCGGGATGCGACCGCGGCCCGAACACCGCAACCGGAGCCGGGAACGGATCGTTAAACGGGGAGCGGAGGGTTAAACCTCCGCGCTCACCCGCGGAAAGCCGAGCCCAGATTAAGCGCTGCGGGGACGTCACTTTCCATTGCGGGGAGGGCTCCGGGTGGGGATTACGGACCCGCACACGGAGCGCTGCGGTGCGGAGCCGCTGCCGAGCGGGGCCATGCGGGAGCGCGCCCGCCTGGGCTCACTGTCCGTGGGCTCCGCGCACCTCTGGGCGCAGCTGCGGACCTTCTGGCGCAGGAACGGCCTCCTGACCCTGTCCATGCTGTCGGTGGCCGTCGGCTGCCTGCTGGGCTCCCTGCTGCGGGCGCTGGAGCTGACGGAGCTGGTAAGGACGGGGCGGGAGCGCGGGCGGTGCGGACGGGCTCCTGCCCGACAGAACAACCTCTCCCGGATGAGTTTTCTTCTTTTGGCACCAGGGCTGCTCGACAAACCCCACATCCCTCCGCTGGGGACCCTTTTTGGACTGCAGGGGGTGGGGGAGCGCGGCGGCTGTGCCCGGTGCCGGCTGCTACCCCATGGCACGGGGCACGGGGCCGTGTCCCACAGCCGTTTGTGCTCAGTGTCCGGGAGAGTCCCGGCACAAAGCACAGCGGACTCGCAGGGGTCCTCTGATGTTCCCAAAGAGCCGTTAGATGTCAACGCGCTAAAATCACAGCGGTTTTAACTCAGCCCCGATCTGCGGGATGCTCATCTGCTACCGGCACAGCCCCGCGTAACCTGCGGGGATTTGGCACTTGTCACTTCAATTACGCACTGCAGCATCACTGCCTGGAGCGAGGATGATCTGACTTAAGTGTAGCGGGGTGTAATCCCACTGCACCCCAATGCACGTGGCTGTGAGAGCGGCAGCATCCCGCTGCCCCCGGTCCTGCCCTCACCCCACGGCCGCCTGACAAATCCACGTGGCACTGGGGAAGGTTGGGAGGAGGATGGATGGAGGGAGGGAGGGATGGAAGGAGGGAGGGAAGGAGCCTCCAGAAGGATGTGGATGGAGGGAGGGATGGCAGAAGGATGGACGGATGGAGGGACAGACAGATGGTGGATGGACAGGAGAAGAGGGGCAGGTGGGCACTCAGAAGGGTCGAGGCACTTCTGCACTCTGATCCCGGGGAGAAGTGCAGCGACATTTGGAACAACCAAAGTGTGGCCATGGGGCTGTTCCCATAGGGAGATGGACCCAAAGATTGTCCCCACACCCCTCCCCAACCCCTGGCCGGATTTCCCCCGGGGTGGTATTTCTTACCCCCAACAGCTCTGGTAGGGGATGGGCGGGGAAACCACATCTTCACACACGGGAGCCAAGCTCACCTCTGGGTCCCATCTGAGCCCTTCGCTCACGGTCAGCACACACCTCCCCACTGCCAACGCTGTTTCCTGCAGGAGAAGCAGTACTTCTCCTTTCCTGGAGAGCTGCTCATGCGGATGCTGAAGATGCTGATCCTGCCGCTGATCACCTCCAGGTGAGATATCATCACCTGCATCTCCAGGACTGTGAGACAGAACACACAGCTGCCTGAGTGCAGTGCCAGGCCTGGAGCTCAGTGGGGTGGGAGCAGAGCGGGGTCCTTGGGGCTCTTTCACACCCGTGGTGCATGGGGAGCCCCGATGAGGATCCCCAATGCCCCCCACACAGTCTGGGAGCAGGTGCTGAGCACGGTGTTTCCCGGTGCAGCCTCATGTCTGGGCTGGCCACCATGGAGCCCAGGGCCTGCGGGAAGATGGGGGTGATCACCATCACCTATTACCTTTGGACCACTTTCGTGGCGGTGACCGTCGGGATCATCCTGGTGGTCAGCATCCACCCCGGCGCAGCCGCGCAGAAGGAGGACTACTCATCAGGGAAGGTGGTGCTCAGCTCTGCCGACGCGCTGCTGGATTTGATCAGGTGCACTGTGGGGTCCAGGAGCAGTGTGGGGGCTGTGGGCCATGAATTCCTGGTAACACCATGGCACACCGAGCTGCACCAGTCCTCCTCTCAGCGTCTTGGCCCCCAGCTCCCCTGCAGCTTTAACCTCTGCACTTACTGCTCTCTTCCAGGAACATGTTCCCCTCCAACTTGGTGGAAGCTTCCTTCCAGCAGGTGAGCAATCAGCCCCAGCCCCAGGAAACCTGGCCTCCCTGGTCTGCACAAAACAGTTGTGCCCTGCTGCTGTGTGGTGGCTTCCCAGCCCCAGAACCAGCTCCGGCTCCATCCAGAGTCCCATCCCCAGTCCCAATCCCAGTCCCAGCCCAGTCCTGACCCCACCCCAATCCCCATCTCAGTCCCAGTGGGGTCAGGGAGCAGGGCTGAGGGGTGGGGGCAGGAAGACTGGACTGAAGGAGATGGGGAAGGGATGGGTAGCGTGCACAGAGAACAGCAAGCTCATGGCATTGGGAGTTCTGGGGCACCCAGGCTGGGGCTGGAGGGGCCTATCTGTAGGGTCTGCAAATGCTTCTGCATCCCATCCCGGACTGGGATCCCAATGGCAGCCACTGCTTCCCTGCACTACTTCTTTCTTCACCAGTGAACCTTCAGGGCCACACACTGGAGCCTGCTGCCTACGGGACATTAACTTCTGGTTTGCTTCCATCCCAGTATCGAACCATTATTGTTCCGGTGGTGAAGTCTCCACGGTTCCCAACGATCCCGGGGAAATCCATCAGCTTTATCTACTTCGCACCGGATGAGGAAAACCCTGCAATCCACCGGCCCGTGTTTCTTGAGTTAACACCATCTCCCGAAATGACGTACAGGACCCTGCCAGGGACCAGCAGTGAGATGAACGTCCTCGGGATCGTCATCTTCTCTGCGACCATTGGTACCTGAGGAGGAGTAGGAGAGGAGGGAGCGGGGGGGGGGGGGGGGGAAAGAGTAGGAGGCGATGGGATCAGCGTGGGCCGGATTATGGGGAGAGGTGAGGGCGAGGAGCTTGAGCTTAGCGTATCAAGAACCTGAGAGCCAATCCGAGGATTTGGGGTGTGGGGGCAGCATGGTGAGGACAGCACCGGGGCACTGACGGAGCTGTCAGCAAAAAGCCAGTGCGTCCCTCTCTAGATTCCCCACAGCCGCAACCTGAGGGCATGCGGTGCCATGCACTGGGTACTGCCCAGTAGCACCATGTGTTGGGCTGTAGGGCTCCTCCTGGGAAAGATGGGTGAGCGAGGAGCACCGCTGGTCAACGTGTGCCAGTGTCTGAACGAAGCCGTGATGAAAATCGTCTCCATGGCCGTCTGGTGAGTCGGCTCACCAATGGTTCTGCTCTTTCCTCACCTACTCGCTGGTGCTGATGCCAGTCCTGCAGCACCACGTATCTGTTGTGAGCAATGGCCTCAGTGCAGCGTGGCTGCCTTCACTGCTGTGCTGCTTGGTCCTCGTGAACGCTTGTTCTTACTCTTGGTAGGTACTTCCCCTTCGGCATCGTGTTCCTCATTGCTGGAAAGATCTTGGAGATGGAAGACCCAACAGTTACAGGCCAGAAGCTGGGGCTGTATGCCATCACCGTGGTGTCAGGGCTGGCCATCCACGGACTCGTGCTCTTACCTCTGCTCTTCATGCTCATCACCAAGAAAAACCCCTATGCTTTCATTAAGGGGATACTGCAAGCTTTGCTGATTGCATTAGCTACATCCTCCAGGTGTGAAAATGTCTGAAATTCGTGGGTACAGCTGGGATGGGGTGTGGGTCACTCGTGGGGGATGTGGTTGCACACAGGGCTGGCTGTGTGACAGAAGAGATGCACTGCAGACATCAAGAAAGATATAACATTAAAGGAGATCCCTCCCGGCAGCAGTGAGAAGTGGGATGCTCAGCACTGCCCCACTGTCACAGCACCTTCACACCCGGTTCCAGCAGCCCCTGCATTACAGCTTTGTGATGGGCAGAAGGAAGAAGCCGCACTGTGCTGGGACCCAGAAGGGCTGGGGGGCTCTGGGTTACCCCGCTGGCACTGCAGCCTTATTGCCTGGCCAGCACCGTGTGCTCCATGCACCCTCCAGGTGCTGTAAACCAAAGAGGTGCAGACGGCTTCCATTGCTACAGCAATCCCTGTAACATCACTGCTTACATTCCAGAGGACTTGCATTTCTGCACTGCTTGCCTGCTTATTCCAAAGGCAGCATTGTAACAAACGATGACTTACTGCTCCTTGCTCTGCAGCTCAGCGACCTTGCCCATCACCCTCAAGTGTCTTCTGGAAAACAACGGCATAGACCGGCGCGTGGCACGCTTCGTCCTCCCTGTCGGTGCCACCATCAACATGGATGGCACGGCGCTGTACGAGGCGGTCGCTGCCATCTTCATCGCTCAGGTCAACGAGTACGACTTGGATTTGGGGCAGATCGTGACGATAAGGTACACGTGTACAGCAGTGGGCAGGGAGGTGCAGGCACCACATCCCGCTCTCCATTGGGGGATGTGCCCGCTGATGTGCTGTCTGCAGTGCCAGAACCTTCCAGAGCTCACCCCGGTGCACAGAGAACTTCCACATCATCTTCCCCTAACCCTGCAGCCTTCTCTCCACAGCATAACAGCAACTGCGGCGAGCATTGGGGCGGCCGGGATCCCCCAGTCGGGACTCGTCACGATGGTCATCGTGCTGACCTCGGTGGGGCTGCCAACCACCGACATCACACTCATCATCGCGGTGGACTGGGCCCTGTGAGTCCTTCCTGGGCGCAGTGTGCGGTAGTGGGGGACACACTGGGACTTCCCTCTAGTAAAAGGAATGGGGACTGACCTCAGAACAAGGCCAGAAGCCAAGCGTAAGCTCGTTCCTTTTCCCTTTCTTTTCCCAAAACGCCCTACGATAACAACAGGCAAAAACTTCCTACCTGACTGTTCCTGTTTGGAGTGCCCATCACTGCCACTACCACGTCTTTGCCAGAGGTCTCAAATAAGTTCAGAAAAAAAAAAGCATGAATGTGTACTTGCAGGAGATAGGGAAGGACCTGCAGATGCCACTGAAGAGGTGGAAAAATGACACTGCTTAGGACAGAAGCATGACCTGCAGAATAAAACCATGCAGCAGGAAATGGGCACACCCAACAGGCAGCATGTATCTTACATGCTGCTGCGTGTCATCAGAAGGGAAGTGACACTGGCCTTCCTGGGGCTGGGGCAGCCTTGTCCTGGTGGGTGATGAGCACGATGGTCTGGAGACAAGAAGTACGGGAGCTCCGTGCCCCTCTGCGTGCAGGGCTGGCAGGGCTGCATCCTGTGCCCTGCAGTGCCATACAGCACTGCTGTCTGCAGCCTCAGCACTTCTCTCTTCCAGGGACCGATTTCGGACCATGACCAACGTCCTTGGGGACGCGCTGGCTGCTGGCATCATACAACACGTCTGCGAGAAAGACTTTGCCCCAAAGCCCCCGAAGGTACAGCTGACCCATCTAGGAGCACCAGGCACTCTGAGGCCACGCAGGCACAAAGAACGCGGTGGGTTAAGAAACCGAAACATTTTTACCTTTTTTGCAGCAAGATCCAGTGAGCGACACAGAGAAGTTTCCTTCTGCAGAGCCCCCACTTCTGCATCCCAAAGACAACGTGATCGAACTGCTTGAGGACGCCCTGTTTGAGCAGATGGGAGTGCACTACAACATCTGCCAGGTGTAGGTT
Source organism: Oreortyx pictus (assembly GCA_036925125.1). NCBI lineage: Eukaryota > Metazoa > Chordata > Aves > Galliformes > Odontophoridae > Oreortyx > Oreortyx pictus. The sequence continues at coordinate 2,105,768 of JAUPFR010000027.1, forward strand.
GCAGCATTCCCACCCCAGGACCTTGGTGCTAAGCATTCCCAATGCCACGTAGAGCTGCTCCACAAGATGAAGGCCTTACCTGGGGCAGCAAACCCCTCTCTATCCTTTCTACCCCACTGCTCGGAGCTGAGGACATGCCTGGTCTGGCTGCACCACCTACAGCAGTTGGGGTTACGGCACAGCCCTGTCCCCTACATTGAGGCTGCTCAGGGGGATTGGGAAACAGCAAGGAGACGGCAGAGAGCAGCAGAGGTGGAACTGAAGCTGTCACCTTATGGCAGCAGCCTCTATCTGCTGCCCAGGCTGCACACCATAAGGTGTAAATGGTTATTTTAAAACCTTTTTATATATATACCAATACACACTGAAATATATTCCATATTAATATATACATATACACACATATCTTTTAGATTCTCATCTGAAAAGCTAAGTGTATCTCTTGCCCAGAGCCCAAAGCCACAGCTGAGCAGAACAGGTGCTGCAGCAGCAATCAGTGCGCTGCATCAGTTTATCAGCATTATTCCAGTGCAGCTGTGCTGATTTCCCAGCTGAGGATCTGCTCCTAAGTTCAAATCTCCACTCCAATGAAAGCCTTAAAACACATCCCGAGGGCATCCTTCTCCACAAAAGCCTTTTGCACATGTTATGTGTGCTGCTGGATGCATTCACCTCTTGTGATGCCACCACATCCCCTCTCCTGCCCCAGGGTCATCATTACTGCCACAACACGATGCTCATGAAAGCAGCTTAAATTCACACTGACAGCACTGATTTTCTCTAAAACGTGACACAACCCACAGGGAAATGAATTGAGCTATTCCTATTACTCAGATGAAGGCAGACGAGAGCAGCTAATGAGCTGATGAGGACTGGGGTTAAGTCCAACAGCACCAGCAGTCATGCATCCAACCCCAAAATGTCAGCGTGGTGTTCTGCATTCAGAGTAATGTATCCAACCCCAAAATGTCAGTGTGGTGTTCTGCATTCAGAGCCATGCATCCAAAACCAAAATGTCAGTGTGGCGTTCTGCATCCAGAGTAACATGAGTGCATCAGAAGCTGAGGGACAGGAGGTTTCCAGAAGCCATAAAAGCCACTGAGAATGGGCTCAAAGTCACTGGGCAGCACCAGGAGCAGTGCCATCCCCCGCTGCCCACCAGGACTGTGGGACACATGGGAATGGGGTGAAGTATTCTGCTCAGCACACTGAAAACTACTTCAGCCTCAAAAACACTGTGTACTATATCTTAATAAAGCTGGGAGAGCAATTGGGCAAAGGAACTAGGTTCTCTGAGCGTTATCTTGCTGATAAAAATCACTGAAAGCTGCTTCTATGCAACAAAACCCCCATGGAGGTTACTTACGGCTTCTGTGACTATTAACCCAAGGTAGCAGAAGCTCTTGGCTTTGTGGGACCTCCCAAAATTCAGGCAGAAAAGCCAACCATTTGTATGAATGAGCCTTGGCTGGGGAATAGAGTGCCACCAGCAAGTTTGGTGAAGGGGATGAGGTGAAGGGGAGGGACACTAAGGACGACCTGCACCAAGCACTCAGCTCACAAAGCTCTTGTACACCACTGGTGAGAATCCACAGCTGATGGCGGTGGCGATGTTGGAGAACTGTGTTTTGTAGCTGAGAATCTGCTTCATCAAACAGTGCTACTGTGCTCCTCTTCTTCCAGAAGTCTTCATTTGTCTGCAAAGCATTACCCCAAGCCACAACCCAGTGCTACAATGTTAACAGCAATGGGATGCTCCCATGTTTCGAGAACACCGCCTTGTCTTTGGGTGTTGTAAGTCCATTTCCATCTCTCTTTCCAGCCAGGTACAAGCAATCTGTGCATGGGGCTGTTAAGAATGTCTGTCCACCCATGGACTGAACAGTGTTGGGCTTTAAGACCCTTGGAACTCAAAACCACAGAATGTTTTGTAGCTGAGAATATGAGGACACATCCCAAATCTGACAGCTGGGACAGAGCACACTGTGTCCAACCAGAACGGCCACGAAGGAGCAGGTGCATGGAAGCCATCCTTATAAAGTAAATTCAGACAATTTCAGCCCAACAACGCTGCTCAGCCGACCGCCACCGTCACTGCAGTGCAATGTGCAATTTCCAATGGCTCTGTTAAGCTGAGGTTGAACACTCTGGCAGCTCTACAGAACGTTATCTTCTGCCGCGTTCTCAGGCTCAGCTCTCCCTCACTCTCACTCCTGTTTCTTTTCCAGCTACAAAACCACCAAACTGCACTGGTGATTCATGGCTCCTGGCCTTCCTTCCACACTGCCAGCGCAACAGAGCCCTGAGGGTGACATGGAAACAAGCCAATGCATCCAGCCTGTCCAGTCCACAGCAACATCCTCCTGCTGTGCTTCCACAGCAGGGCACATAACAAGGCAGACCGCAGAGTGCCAGATCCATCCTTCACATGAAGAACTCCTTGACCCTCAGCCTCGTGCACCCTCTAACCAAAGCACACAGACTGGTGGGAGACATGGCACACATGAATAGACCACGTCATTTATTATCTTCTTGTCTTCACTCCTGTGTGCTGTGAGACGCCGTGAAGCACATTTGTTTGAACCACCACGTGTATTTTCCCACTGCTACAGCTCCCTCAGCTTGGGCCACCTCCTAAGAGGGGTTCTCCTTCCACATTACCATGTTGGAGCTGTGCACCCAATTCCTGAATGTGCACATCTGTCCAAGAGCTCCTCTCAATGATGTGCTCATGCTGTACAAGAACACCAATGCTTCCCACACCTCCTGAGCACCTCTCCTGACAGGGAGGGGAAGTTTAGGGCTATGGGACCTTCCAGAAGCTTCCAGCTCATGGTTTCACAGAATATGTGATATTTCAACACAAAGAAAAGCTGAAGGTGGGTTCCTGGAAGGTAAGCAAACTGCTGTGTCCCCCCAGCGGAGAACCTTCTGCTTAGCTTTCCCTGCCCCATTTTTTTTACCTCCACACTGTTAAATGTGGGTAACATTTGTCCCTGCTGTCCTCACTGGGACCAAGGACGGAGCCATCACAGCTCAGCACAGAATGCAGCCTTCGTTCCCTGGCTCCAGCACTGCCTATAGAAACATGCTGCAGAGCAGAGACGAGATGCACGGGGTTAAAGTTACGTGTGTCACATCCCCTATTACCCACACACCTATCACCGCTGTTTTCTACTCATATCATACCACCCAATACTAATTAAAACATTTCTTTCTTGTCCTAATTACCCACGTGTATCTCAGAGCACACTGCTCTTTCCTGCTTTGCATCTGCAATTGTGGCCAGCTCCGTGCACTTACCCTTATTCTTATCAGCTGTGCTTTTGCAAAGCACACTGTGCTGTCCCAGCGCGTCATCCCGCAGCACCATCACCCTCCTCATCTCCTGCAACTTTTGTGGCTAACCTGCCCCCCAGCCAGGCCCCAACCACCTACCAGCTCCCCATGTCCTCTCATTTGAGCCTGTGACACTTGAACACTTCAGGGTTTTTATTAAGATAGGAACCGGTAAGAATCCTATCACCATTCTTAAAAAAATAACGATAAAATTAAAGCGGTATGACAACGCGGCGTTGTAATGAACCATTAAGCTTTCACACAGCTACGAGCACCAACAGCAGGAAGCCACAGCTGCTGCAAGGAGCTTCTCCCTGGGCATCATCCCATCTTTCTCCTCTGCTTCCTGCAGGACAGTGCTCAGGACAGGGTGACACCTTCAGCACTAAGCAAGGGCAAAATGGAGCTCTCCCACTCACTCAGCTCCCTCCTGCACAGCCCCCTGACCAGCACCTCCCTTCTGTGGCACCAAACCCCAGCAGCTGAGACCTCCACCCAGCTGTGCTCTTCAGAAGGCGGGTTTCACAAACTTCATGTCTTGCAGATGATGTCAGGCTGCCTAAATTTCACCGATCCAACCCTTCCCTTTTTCTTCCTTGGACGTGGCCTTAAATGAACCAGCTTCACTTTGTTCCTTCCCCACAGACCAGAACACGCACTCACAGAGGAACTGGGAGTCCAGAGGGGACAGCAGAGCTGCTCTGCGAAGCTCAGCACTCATGACACAGACACCAAGAGCTGAGCTCAGATCCAATGCCCCCTCCCTGTGGCCACCAGCAGTGTCTGGGTGTCCATCCCAGAACCCAGGGATGGGGAGCAGGGCCAGGTGGGCACCCGAACCATGCTGGTGAGTGAGGCCAATCTCTGCCACTTCATGACATTCACAGGTGCTCTCAAAACGGAGCAGTCTTCTCTCTTCCATTCCTGAAACAAGAAAGGATTACAGTATTAAAGGCCAGGCAATATCGTAAAAACAGCAAACAAAATAGAAAAGCCACCCCAAAAAGAAGCAAGCATCATTTCCTAATTGCCAGTTCTCAGAGAGGTGACAGACAGTGTTCTGATCCCAGACAGAAGCAAGGGGAAGCACTTCCTGAAGGGCAGTAACGCTGTGTTACCTGATGGTGCACGAGACGGACGTGTCTCACATCATTTTGAGAATCTTAGAGGAATTGTGGATGCTGTGTTCTCATCCGATCAGAAGTGAATTCTCTTAAAGCTCCTTTTTCCTTCCCACGTTATTGTACTGCTGTTACAAAATGTGCTCTTGACTCTGAAGTTTGACATCAGCTCAGATTTTTAAGGATAAACCTTTGTACGAGTTTATTCCATAAAAACTGGATCTTCTGTCTTCAAGTTTTCTGTTAACAAAATGACGTGTGCCATTCTGTGTGACCTTCACACTGTGTACGCATGTGGGGCAGTGTATGTGTGCACACAGTGCAGAACGCACTGAGATAAATGCACGTTATCCATGAACACAACCCAAGTACACATGCACACGCACATATGAAGATGCATCTTCTGACAGACACAAAGCAGAGGGAACAATCTGAGACGTGTCAGGATATGCCCTCACAAAAACACTTCAGCCCAATTTTACATGTATGGCTGGGCCAAAACCAAACCCATTTGCCTGTAGAGAAGCACAGGGACTGACTTACCAGAGCCAACGTGTACTGCAGTACCATGCTGAGGTCCAGACAGCGTGAGCACATGCTCCTCCTGCGGCACAGCACCACAGCCCAGCACCACTCACACCGACCCCACACTGCTCCCAAGCCAAACCATCTGCTCTCCGCTAGGATCTCTCTGCAGCACGCACTGAGCTGAGCTTGGGAGCAGGATCTGTTCCAACACATTCAAACAGAAGTTGGGTTAAAGGATGTGTCCGAGGTCTGCCATGACTCACGAAGAGCCACAGCTGTCGTTTATTGGGTCGGTGAAGCTCTGCGTCAGCTCCTGGATGGAGTTGAGGAGCATTCCAGCTGCAGCTCTGCAGAGAGAAGTCAATCAATCCAGAAAAAATTAACATTTACTGCCTTATGTACTATTCAAATGGGAAAAGAAAAACATATTAAAGACCAAAGTACCAACGAATACTATCAGGGTCACCTATCACCGTCCTGGGAGATATGGGGGTGACAGCAGAGCCGCCAGCAGCCGCCAGCACAGCCCACAGCCAAGGGGAGTGCTGCAGGGAGGGTACCATCATCCCAAGTTATCTCCACCTGAGGGTTAATGGGGCCAGACTACATTGGGATTTTTTTCTTTCTCTTTACAAAAATGGCCATTTCTGACAGGGGGACAAACCCGACTGGTGCGTGTGTTGTGGCAAAGCCTTCTGGTTGTGAGCACATTTTCTCTTATTGCTTCTCACAGAACTGGAAGATACAAGGGTCGTATGAACCAGGACAAAGTGATCCCAGTGTGAGGAATCATGCTGAAGGGGCCGCAGTTCCGCTGCAAACAAGCCAGGAAACATCTAAAATTCTGTGCTGGGGATTACGTGCTCCCGACTGGAACAGGTACTGCACATCCCATAGTTTGTTTGAGTGACAGCAGCCAAAAATGCTGATTTTGGTCTTTAAAATATAGCAAGAAGAACAATTTCAATCAGGGAAGCACTGCGGGCCATTCCTGCAGCAGCAAGAGCTGGAAATGCAGCTCTGCAAAGCTCCAAGCAGCTCTGGCAGTGCTACACCCTCTGTAGGATGGTTGGGGTGATGGGAGGAGAGGGGTCATCCAGTTCCGACCCCGGGCAGGGACACCCCAGCAGCTCAGGGCACCCAGGGCCACCTCCAGGTGTGGGGCACGTGCAGCTCTGTGCAGGACAGCAGCACAGCTTCATGAGCACTTCGCACACCCCCACTGGGCCAACCCTACCCAGACCAGAGCGACCAGGACCTGCCCAACCTCGGGGATGAAGGAGTGCTGCATCTCAGGGGCTCTCTCTGAAAGTTGCAAGAAACACCAACCAACCAACCCCAAACTTCTGAGCAATGGGCTACAGCTGGGGGCTGCTCTGGTGTGGGTGCTCTTCTTTAATTATTATTTTATTCAGTTTTTTAATCAAGAGGGATAAACATCCTAAGACAGAGAGAACAACTTTTCCTGAAAGGTAAAAAGTCATCCAGGTGCCTTCTTTTAATTCCATCATTCTCATCGGGTTACGCGTAACAAAAGCTTTATAACGGAGCGAACTCAATCTGCCCAACTGCAAACACAGTTCATATCACTCTGCAAGAAGAACAAACCATCAGAATTCCAAATTGCACAAAGAAACCCCAGTTCCTGCAGGAAAAGAACCAAAGAGGAACGATTAAGTAAAAGCTCAACACCGTTCCGCGATGCATCAGCTCCCAGCACGGCTTGTTGAGGGACACGACGGGTACGGTGTAAATAAGCACTTAACAAAACCAGTGAGGGACATGTTGGCAAAAAAATAAGTTAAAAAAAATAATAATTACCTCTTTGTGCTATCAATAAATATTAAAATGAGGGTAAGGGATCGAGGCTTCGTTCCGTTTAATTCTGAAGGTACCGTAAGAACACAACGCTCCCTCCGTGGGACTCCACAAAAGCACTGCTGTATCCAACCCACCTTTCAACTGTTTCAATATGAAAATCCCAACGCCTCAAACCACTTCAAAAGACAAAAAATAGAAACAAGCACCGGAGGGTTCCCCAGCTCTCGAAATGAAGGGCAGAAATCTGGAATTGGTGCATTTTTGTGTCTCCTTCTAAAATACATTTTTTACAGAGGTACTCTCAAAATAACACAATGGGATTCCACTTCGTTTCAGACATTTGGAAAGCAGTGTCATACTTTATTTAAAATAAACCCATGTAAAAACAAAGCGTAAATGAAAATGGTACCTGAAAAATAAATTATTTGATATAAAACAAACCAATAACTTAAAAACACGCTAAATATACAAAATGTTTAACCGGGTACTGTACAGAACGGAAAACAATCGGTCAAACCTTCTGTCCCACAAACAGATAAATTTATAAACAAAAGATTACAGAGGATAAGGGAAATCAAATCAAGAAAAGGAGTACAGTGTGATTCATACTGGCAGGTCACAGTTTGTCCCCATCGGGTTCAAGTTCTTCCCAATGACCAAGTGAGAACGCTCGGCTGAAGAGTGACCCCAACCCCTTCAGAAATAGGAACACGGAGCACAGAGGCTCTGAGACGCCAATGCTGAGGCCATTGCCCAAGGTTTCACGTGTCTGTCCTACTCCTACCCATCTCCCACAGCCAACACCAACTGCTCCGTGGTGGAAATGCCACTCCAACAGAATAATAGTTGGGGTCGAAAGCTGCACCGGGTCCGCAGCCGCGCTCAGCTCTGCTATTTCTGACCACTGCTAACAACCTGGGTGCAGTGACCGTGTAAGATGAGTGCTAAGCTTTGGGTGGTTGTAATGGTCCACGTGGTGCTCAGCACCAGCACTGGGAAGTGTGGAGCTACAGCAGAGGGCACAGAATAAGACGTGACCTGCTGCCAAACATCGACATTAAAGCACACAGGGTGATAAAATCACGATGTGAGCAAAAAGGGAGCGGTGTTTTCCTGTGCCAGGTGTGAATTTGGTCCCTTCCCCACAGCGCTTCTGCCCTTAGCTTCAGTGCCTCATCCTGACAGCACAGCACAGCACGGGGTGCTCCGGCCGGGGCAGCGCTGGGACAAACGCATCCATATTTACACACACATATATATATATGAGCTCCAGCAGCTGAGCCGCGGGGACACCGTCAGCGGTTCACAAAAAGCCATGTGTTAAATAGATAAAAACAAAACCCACCCCCAAATCCTACTGCTTCTCAGAGGGTTTTGTTTCCCGGAGGACCTCGTTTCAATGAGCAGTCTGTTCTGCCCTTCAGCTGTCGCTCTGGTTAGAAAAGCTCACGGGGGATGTTCTCAACGGTCATTTTTTTTTTTTGTTTTGTTTCTTAAGCACATAACAATAAACTAGACAAAAAAAATAAAAAAAAAAAAAAAAACAACCTCAGTTATTCCAGTTTAGAATACACTGGGAAAAGAAAATTCTTTCCTGAAATACGTGAAGAATCTTTATTTTATTGATCTTACCTCAAACATTAAAATAAAGTAACATGAGAACAACTATTTGAGGAGCTCAGGGACCACTCGCTTCTGAAACTTAGCATCCGAAGTACTGCATCACCTCTGCAGTGACTCGGCCCCTTCCCTCGCAGCTGCAGACCCCTCCTGCTATCGGTGTAGGCATGCCCAGTTTGAAATGTTTTGTACAGATGTGACTACAGCACACTGTGCCTCAGCCAGGATGGCTGTGCTCCCCACCCCGACAGCCACGCACTTTACCCTATCTGGGACTCGTGCACCCCTGTGTGGTCACTGAGGTTCTAAGACACCAGCACCAGAGGGACACGCGGTGCTACAACAGCTCCTGCTCATTCTTCCACCTATGGGATAGGCCAAGGGGCCGGGGGGGGGGGGGGGCTCAACTCCCCTCCCTGTGCACAGTGAAGTGCAGCACAGACACCGCAGAAAAGTGGCATGGCTCAAAGGACAAACACAGTGCTCGAGTACAGACAGCGTCTAAAATGAAACCACAAGAACACAAACCAGAACGCTATGCTGCTTTGACTCTGCTCCTGGTCAGAGCCCTTCTGATGGTGCTCTTTCTTCACCTGAAGGAGCTGTACTCGCCTTTGTCAGCTTGTATACGGCACACAGCAACCCCGGAGCTCCCTGCTCTGCATTTACTGCACAGCATCTCTCCCTGCAGATGGTTAATGGGATGTCTGTGCAGGGGCTGCACACTCCATTCCTAGAGGGGATCTGGGAAGCAAGTGTCAGGTAGAGGGTGGGAATAAAAGCTCATTAATAAACCAACAACTCAGAAAAGACAGGCCTGAATAAAGCCTGCAAGGAAACTCTGACAAAACTCTTATTTATTTATTTAACTTTTTGCAACCTAAAATACTGTGTTTCCAATGGGTTGGTTTTTTTTTTTTTTTTTTTCTTTTTTTTTTTCTTCCCAGTTCTGAACTACACAGCTCAAATTCAGAACAGCTTCAGGGAAGTTTGGGGGCAGCTCTGAGCCACCCTTGGGACAGCTCTGTGCTCAGCACCGTCTCATTTTAGAGTGAAACCCTGCAGTGCCCAAAGAACACAGCTCACCCTGCAGGGCTGGGGCAGTCCCATACAGCACAGCCATCCCTCAGACCTCCAAGCTGCCAAGGACAGCGGGTGGTGGAAGAATAGAGGGGGAGAAAAATGGATGGACATTGAGTAAGAGAAGGAGAGTGTTCCATACACACAACCTGCAGCAGCTGCACCCCATAGAGCACCTCCTGGACCACCTATTGAACACAGTTCTTTGCAATCCCACTGTAACATGCCAAACTGGCAACAGGATGGGAGAGCTGAGCCCGCTCTGTCTCCTGTAAGATCCTGTGAGCCCAGAGACAGAAGGGGAACCTGAAAGGAACCACTACACCTCAAATGAAAGGACAAAAAATGCGGATAACCTTTTCTACCTTCAACCCCCCGTGAGTTATGATGCCAAGACTGCTTTGAGACAGATGAAATTAGGAGCCAGCCTGAAAGAGCGCTGTGTGGACGATGAGGAAGGAAGCCCAAGTGTTCACACCTTTCTGCTACAGGAACTGCCCACAAACCAGTTCCTGCTTCCAGCAGCTGCCCTTCACCCTTTATCAGCACAATGCGTACCCTGCTGCTTGGGGCCAAAAGCATCATGAATACAAGAGCTTAATTTCTTGATCTCAGCTGCCTATGCTGAACACTTACTGACTGTGAGAATGGCACAGCCAACAGACCAAGTGCTTCTTCCACCATCAGCTCTCGGTGCTTTAGTGGGACTTTTTCCTCCTTTCCTGACTCAAGAGGCAGCACTTTGCTCAACTAAACTGCCCAGTAACGTTTACCAGAGCAACTACCAAAGGAGTCCGGGATCAGACGTCCCTTAGGAGACACTTCATATCACTACTGAAATGACATCCTGAACTTCCTTTAGTAAAGAACAGGAGAGGGGAAAATAAGGAAGCAGTCAGATGACAGTGGTGCCAAAAAGCTTCCAAGAAAAGTTACAGAGAACAGGGCCATTGGTGAGCAACCAGTGGCACAACAAGCAGCGTGCCTGTAATGGTGAGGGATGCAAAGTGAGATCTGGGAAGTCTGGACCTCAGACTGAGATCCACTATTTAGTCAGAAAAATCTTACATGAAACAAAGCAAGACAGTATTAGAGGAAACTGGAAACCACTTTGGGTTCACTCCAGTGGAACAGCAAAGTGGCAAGGACAAGAGGTGACGGGGCGTGGCAGAAGACTTCTCTACGCTACACACCTGTTATATGGGAGAAATCCCAATAGTGCTTGTGAACCTTTTCTTGTGCACCAGAAAAAGATGTGTTGAAGTGATAAATGGATGGATAAGCACAGAAACATCTGGAACAGATGCTGGAAGAGACAGACAGAAGCGGTTGGCAGACTTGGGTATGGGGCACAGCTGCTGTCTTACGAAGTAGCACTGCACCAAATTGTGCTTCTCAGCAGAGAAGAGTGAGCAGGACGGGCGGGACCTGGTGAGGCAGACCATGCTGAGGACACAACCCTGCTTAAGTTCACTGCACACAAAGGCAGCAGGAGGACACTCACGGTGCCAAGGCCTATCCATATCCCCACAGCCATCAGCAGCAGCAGCTCCCAGGCAGTGCTGAGGACAAGTACCAAAGCTGGGCAGTGAGCTCAGCTGCTCTCGGGCTGCAGTGCACAGAGATGAAGGTGCAGGTTTCCTGGGGTGATGCAAGACTGCTGCAAGAAGGAAAGTGAGGTTCTCCCTGTGCAAGGTAAGCTCAGCTGGGGGTGGGAGTGCTGCAGGCAGCAGGGATCAGCTGCTGGCACGGGAATACTTTGGGACTGGCAGAGGTTCACGCAAAAAGGAGACACTGCAATAGAACTGACCCAGTTTTCCCATGTGCCCTAATTTCTGGCAGCTGAACCTACCTGGAGGTTGCACAGAGCACGTCTCTAGCCACACACAGCGCTCTTACACAGCCCTTACCCAATAATCCTTCCCAGGCCTCCTACCAAAGAGCACCGCAGGGTTACATCAGCCCGTGGAACATAAGTTCTATGTGACAGATGTACTGTAGTGCTCTCGTTTCACATCCCTTTTTCTTCTCCTCATCTGTCAAAGGACGAAATTAAGACTCTTTAAGAGGAACTACGCTCTTTATAAAACAACACTCTTGAAAGCTGGATGTTTTGTGCAATACTTAAGCAAAAAAATAACAGAAAATAAAAAACAAAACAAAATTTGAGCAAAACAAAATCAAATTTAATGTTCTTAAATGCAAAAGTAAAAACAAACAAAAAACACAAAAAAGCAAAAGAAAATTAACAGAAACAGAACAACTCAAAGTTTCAAGGCAGTCTGCAGAAAACTTGGGGGATTAATCTTTAAATCTACAAATCAAAGGGTTTTCTTTGTTAATATCTAACTTGCAAGTCGTAAGTACTTTTCTGCTGAGTGTTCAATAAGTAAAGCTAGTTGTCAAAACAAAATCCTATTAAAATAGAAAAATCTAGCACTCATTAGAAGGGATGCGAGAAATACAATGCTCAAATGTTTACAAATGTTTTTTTTTTTTCTTTACAAAATATAACTACCAAAGGAATTCAGACTATAATGATCTTTGAAAACGAGTATCTTGCTGCGTTATAATGTACCAGGAAGTAGTGCACCATGCATTAAATATCTGGACAGAAGAGATTCAGTTTGATAACGTAGCGACACATATTCACACTTTTTTGGAGTTTCATTTTGACTCTGAAATCTTCCCGGAGTTTCTTTGAAACTCTTTGGTCCGTTCCTATTAAAAAATGTTGGGCTTTAAAAGTAAATGTTGCTAAAACCTCTCAATTGGACAACTTGGCCACTGCTCGGTGTGCAACTTACCTCATCAATGGTGTTAAAAGTTATGCTGGCATGCTACTACTTACAAGACCCCAACTTTATAAAGCAAAATCCTCAATGACATGTAGCAATGGATATTAATCAGCAAAACAAATTGACTGCCAACTAAAACATTAGTATTTCTCAACTTCTCATACTAGCGAGTCTGGGGGGAAAGGGGGGGGGGGGTCAGGAGAATGGGTGAGAAAAACAACAACATGAGAAACAAGCAAATCCATTAATTCAGCCTGATAGTTTTTTAGAAGAGATTCCAGTTTTTGCAGACAACATTCAGTGGAACAAATGTTAGTCTCATAAGTGAAAGCATGCTTCAATTTTACCACCATCCAGAGGGTCTAGTTAAATGCAATCTACTTCAGATTTCAGGGGATTATTATTATTTTTTTTAACATGTTTTAAATGAAATAACTTAAAGCAACTTAAAATTGGTCTAACATTGTGGGATTTCAAACATTTGAACATGTCAGTTGCATCCCAGAATATAAAACCTTTTCCACTTCTCATTTAGACTAAGACAAACACTTGTGAAAATTGGCGCAAAATGAGTTTTACACTAACAAAAATGTTTCAACTTCTGTCACTCCATTATCTATTCCATACAAAAAGCACGAGCAAGTTATTTGTGGGACTTGTTGGTTTTGAAGGAAACCTGTAAGATTTTGTCCCCCAGGCGGTAGCCATTAAGACTTGCTATGGCCATTGCAGCTTCTTCATAGTTTGTCATGGTCACAAAACCAAAACCTTTGCACTTGTTGGTGTTGAAATCCCGAATAACTTTCACATTGGTAACCGCACCAAAGGGGCCAAACATCTGCCAGAGGATTCCCTCATCAGCATCTTGACCAAGGTTGTAGATGAAGATACACCAGCCAGAAGATGCGTTTCCTGGAACATTTACACCAGAAAGCCCACTCATGTGATCTACACCCATAGGAGAGAACCTAGCAAATAAAAAGCACAATATTGCATGTGAAAGTTCAATTCAATTCAGCAAATCAACTTGAACGGGAAGCGACTGAGAATGAATAATTTCTACATGGATATCAAAACCGCCAGAAAGAAACGTTTACGCATTCAAATTGACAATCAACCAAATTGACAGCTGCCAGAAAAGACAATGTTAAGTATTCCACGTGCTTTACTTATACCCATAGGGAACTATAATTAGAAATAGGCAGGCCATGGTACCATTCCAAGGCAAGTTTATGCCATCACCTTCACAGGGGACTCGGATCAACCTTTGGAACCCCAGGCAGCTCTGCTGGAGCACCGGGCACTGTGCAGCCCCTCCCTGGAGCCCAGCTTGCCCCCAGCCCCTCTCAACTCCAGGGGGGTTGTGCCCAATATCCTCCTCCTTTCTTTTTATTTGGCTCTGCAGTAGCACCTTGGGAACCCCATAAGCCCAAGGGTTTCTTTCAAGAGTAGCGTTTGTGCGTGTACTAATTTCAATCTCTTTCTGTGGATCAAACAAGCACAGAGCCAAGGAAATGCTGGTGCTCCCCCAGGCTGCCCCCAGCAGCTGGGCTGCCCCACGTTTCTAGCTCCAAAACTGACATTATGGTTTATCACTCCTTAATGCCAGCTATGTACATCTCTTAAATGCAGCGGTTTTCAAACATAAAAATAGTAAACAAGTTTTAAGAACATGGTTTTCTGCATCAAGTATTTACGGTTCTCTTCCCATCCAGTTCCATACTCTGAACTCGTCTGACCTGACCGAACTGGGTATCTTATAATCACCTGCCCACTCTCCTTAAATCTGACCTCTGGCATCTGAGTAAGAAGAAACAATTATTTTCTGCTATATCTTGCTTTGTGTTATTTTCTTTTCTCCTATAACCCACACATCAGTCTCCTCTAATCTTCTATTTCTGCTCTCCGTCCTGGAAATTCAGAGCTTTAGGACATTTTAATGCAATATTACGGTTGCACAGCTAAGCGCTCAAAGGTCAGGAAATGTGAAAGTTAAAGCAGAAAACCTCCGTTTGATCCCTTTTGCTCATGTATTACATAACAATGTGAGGCCACGTGAGTGTAGAAATATAATGATACTATACCAGGGGTTCTCAAACTGTGGTGTACCACTGGTGATATGCAAACCACTTAAATGCGGTACACGTGCTGCTCTCTGCCAAGGACATGGCGGTGGCAGATCCTGATTCTCTGCTGACCTGGAGGAAACAGGGAACGCATGTCTGGGCAGCGAGCACAGCACGCGGTGCCCAACACTTCCCCGCTGGCTTTTTCCTCACCCTGTGCAAAGACAGGAGCTGCCTTCATATAGAAGAGAGGGCTTATGGCAGCGCGAATGAGGAGGGCAGGGAGCAGAGCCGCAGCAGCACGCACAGGGGCAAGGAAGCCAGCTCACGCTCAGCGTCGTGTGCAGGTGGGTGCACTCACATTGGAGAACCGCTCGGTCCCCTCCCCCAGCCCCGGCTCTCCAGGAGAGCTCACCTCCCAGGGCAGCTGAGCTAGGAGACCATCCTGGCCCAGGGGGAGCCTGCGGGGGCACAGCCCTCCCCTCCTGGCACCGCTGCAGCCTGGAGCTCGGCCTGCTGCCGGCGTGGCCGCCCCTGAGCTCACGCTGCACGTACTCACTGCTGCTGCCACTGCTGGCCAGCCCCGAGCACATCCGAGTTTGGGAATCCTTGCACTACAGTAAAACTGAGAAAGCGGTTAAGAGGAGCAGAACGCGAATGAAACGCGCTAACCCATGGAGTTCTGTGACATCTACCGAGCATTTATTGTGCGTTTATATGAAAACGTTCCTCTGTTGGCATGCTTCATATCCTTGGAGTTTTCTGTATATATTTTTTTTTCCCCCAACAGACACTTTTCAACTTTGTAACTCTTCCATGTGAGTAATGATCTCCTTATCTTAATTCCTATCAGGAAAAGGTTCATCTCAACAGATCACCAGTCCTGGGTCACTGTGAATGGGAGCAGGAAGTTCCTGAGCTCAGAGCCACGTGGCATTGGTTCCAGCAGCACCTGCCTGCTACAAAGCCCCGCTCTGCCCACATGGTATGGCGCTGTGTTTTGGAGTCAGGAGAAAACCAAGACAACACACCAACATCCAGTTGTTGCTGAATAGCACTGCACAGAGCTGGGAAAAGCTCAGTCCTTGTGCTGCCCTGCCAGTGAGGGGACAGGACCTGGACAGCTGACCTGCACTGGTCAGAGTGGTGTCCCACACCACGAGGCATCATGCAAAACCAGTACAGCTGGTGGGAGCTGGCTGGGGGCAGCACTGCTCAGGGGTAGGGATGGTGAGCAACTGCGTTGTGCACTGCTTGTAGGTAGTAATATATATAGCAGTAATGATGATAGTACAAGTATTTCCCTTTCTTTTCTGTCTTAGCAAAGTAGTGCTTAACAGCTGAGATAAGAACTATGTTTTTCCTCCCTGATTTTCCCTCCCATTAGGGAACCTGCCCACCAGGTTCAGGCACAGCCCCAGCTAACCTATTCTTTGTTTATAAGCTGTAACTTTGCAAGATTATACAAATACCCCTTTGCTAACTCTTACAAAACAGACTAAATCATAGGATCATAGAATGGCTTGGGTTGGAAAGGACTCCCAAACCCCTGCCACAGGCAGGGCCACCAACTTCCAGATCTTCAATGCATTTCAGGGTTTATTTTAAACATGCTAGAACACTGCCTCCAAAGTTACATTCTTAAGCTCTAATCCTCAGCAAGTCTGGAAGTGCTTCAGCTTACCTATAACTATTCTCAGGATTTGGAAGAAATCAGAACCAACCAAACCCAAACCAGAAAGCATTCTTCTGGCATCAAAACGGTGAACTGCTGAAGCACACGTGGGGCAGTCTGGACTGTGGTGTGAGTTCTCAGCCTTCAGGAGCTTGACTCCTGAGGAGTTCAACATAGAGATCCACCTCTCATGA
Organism: Oreortyx pictus; assembly: GCA_036925125.1. Lineage (NCBI taxonomy): Eukaryota > Metazoa > Chordata > Aves > Galliformes > Odontophoridae > Oreortyx > Oreortyx pictus. The sequence continues at coordinate 2,122,010 of JAUPFR010000027.1, forward strand.
GGCCGGTCCCTGACGTGAGCCGTAAGCCACAAATAGTGCAGGAACTAGAAAGGATGAGCAGAACCTTCGAGAAAGGCTCTGAGCGATACCTGTAGGAAATTAATAGTTACAAATGAGAGATAATAAAGGCTTAATCCTGGATTTACCTTCCATTGTATGATGGAACGAGATGGAAGCGTAATCAAAATGCTAATTGAAGTGTTCGGCCCCTGGAGCAGCAAACACGAGTGCCGTTTCTACAGTCTGGGAGCTCTCTGGGAGAAGCTTGTCGTCTCACCAGGCTGTGTACACTGCAGAAAGCAGACAAGGCCTGGCCCAAGCTGTGGCCCCTAAGCTTCAACACAGCATGAATCACTGTAACTTGGTATGCTCAGCATCACAGAATGGCCTGGGTTGGAAGAGACCTCAAGGATCAAGCTTAACCCCCCTGCAGTTAGCCTCAAGGGTGGGAAAAAATAAGGGCTGTGGGATGGATGGATGTCCTGGCCAAACTTGCCAATAATCACAGAACTGTAGAATCGCCAAGGCTGGAAAAGACCTCCATAATCATCCAGTCAACCATCCACCTGGCACCAACATTTCCCACTGAGCCACGTGCCTCAATACTGCATTGAACAACCCCAGGAATGGTGACCTACCCCTCTCTGGGCAGCCCATTCCAACACCTAACCACTCTTCTGGGTAAGAAATTGTTCCTCGTATACAACCTGACCCTCCCTTGGCACAACCTGAGGCCATTCCCTCCACTCACAACCACCTTTCAGACAGCTGTAGGGAGCAATGAGGTCCTCCTGAGCTCCCCATTAACATTTGTGCGCCAGACCCCTCACAGCTCCATTGCCCCTCTCTAAACACACTCAAGACATGAAGAGAAATGGACAGCTCATCTTCAGATCAACTGGAGAAGCTTCTCCTCAGCTCCATTGCCCACCCAGAGCAGCAAGCCCTAACCCAGACCTGTTCCATCACTCATCCAACCCAACAAAACGTTCTCTGCTCCTCCTCCAGCAGCGGACACAGCTGGGAGCAGGAGCTGCCCAGGAGAGGGAATGCAGCAGGAAGGACAGAGCTTCAGGAAACCTCTGAGCTGGGGAGTGCCTGCACAGAACCCCTGCCCCGCTACAGCAGAAGGGAATCAGATCGCTCGGGGATGGCAGGTTTGGAGCACCCACACTCTCTCCAAGTGCCCAATCACACTGTAAAGCATTTTGTCTTGCATTTCCTCTGTGGTAACAGCTGACAGAAGTCCTGCTGTGCCTGGCTCCTAACAACTCTGCTCTGGTCATCACAACGACTGCCCTGTGTTTTGAAGTCCAGGTATTGCTGAGCTCAGATGAGAGAGAACAGATGTCAATTTTCAACAGGACAAGAACATTCTCAAACTGATGGGAAGACCTCAGAACAAAGCCAAGGTCCCACCTGCAGGACAGCAAGCATCATGCATGTTCCAGAGCGCAGACATCCTTCTGTAAGCAGCTAAGGCAACTCAAATCCAAATTCCATCTGTTCAAATTCAAAGCAGCTACAGCAAATCCCAGATGCAAAATGCAGAACCACTTCCACAGCTCGGGAAGCAGAGGAATGTTGCCATGACCCTACAATCACAGAATCGCAGGGGTTGGAAGGGACCTCCAGAGACCAGAGTCCAACCCCTCTGCCAAAGCAGCTCCCTAGACCAGGTTGCATAGGAGGGCATGCAGGCCTGACCTTACGAGGACTTGAGGAGACAAAGGGAGAAACCCCACCAAACTTCTTCATCAGACACACTTTTCCCAACTTACTGTGATTTACTGATTTACCCCCTCTGCTGGAACCAATGGTTCAGAGCTGAATTCAAGTTGCCAAATTACATCTGCACTCAGATATACGGACTACAGAACGGGGATCTGTTGAGACAGGCACCTGCAGCGCGCTGAGTCGCAGCGATACGCAGCTGTCTGCGCCTTCACACCGTTGGCTTTAGCACAGGTTTTACAAGGGAGGTTTCACTTCTCATCGCCTTTTCATTGAGCAATCCGTTCACATCGCGCTGCAGCCACGATCCCTCCTAACCTACCTGAATCTCTGCGCCTGGTGATGCACCGGCCCTCCGAACCGCCTCGCTGGTGAATGACACAGCTGCGACAACAGTGCCACGTTTTTGTTCTGGTTGGGATTGGCTGCAAACTTCACCGTGATGGGTTCGGAGGAACCTGGGGGTTTGTGACCATTGAAATTTGTAATTGCCTCTTCTGCTTCTGACCTTTTGTCAAACCGGATAAATGCGACCCCTCTGGACAAACCTTTTAACCAAATCGATAAAAAAAACAAAACAAACAAAGAAACAAAGAAACAAACAAACAAAAAAAAAACAAACAAAAAAACAAATAAATGAAATTCAGGATAAACGCAAAATAATCTCCAAAGTAAAAATGAAAAGGTTAAAAATCCCTTTTTAAAGTCGAAGCTTTCAAGTTGTCTACGTCTACTACAGGTTCATCGGCAGCTGGAGGACAGAACACAAAATTAAGAAGCCAATGGCAAACCAGCACGCTTGGTCCAGCGCTACCGACCACAGCGACTTCACACTTCCACGTGCTAAAAGTAAAGAAAATCCAACGTGGTAAAGCTCCATGAAATTGAACATCGAATGACATTTCCCATTAACAACAACAAAAAAAAAAGCGTTAGAAATTTATCCCCCCCACTCAAAAAGAACCCCACAAAGAGGGGGAAAGAAATAAACCACAAATCCCGTTATGGTTTTGATTACCGTATCACCAAAAAGCATTTGGAAACGCAGAGCTGGCGCTGACTTTGCGATGTTTGCAGTTTTCCAGTGCTGCTCAGCCCGCAGATTGCAGCAGGAGGTGTTCAACCCAACAGAACGAGAACGTGCCCATGCTACGTCCCTCAGCTCAGGAATGGGGCTGAAGCACTCACATTTGCTTCTGAACACCTGCACTGCTGCTTCCAGCTCACAGATGATCAAATGGTACCTAACAACTGAACGTGATCACCTCTGTGCCACGGAAGGAACGCAGTGAGATGAAGCCCTGAGGACATGGCAAACAAGCAGAAGGGAATCCACCCCTCCGAGTGCCACAGGATGGTGTGAGGGGAGGCATGTTTTCGTTCAGGGCATCGGGAAAACCTCTGTAAATGATAATTCATTCAATTTATGGCATGCTGTTGAGGGTCACTGCACTTCTCCCTCGATTCAGATCAAGTCTTGAAAGCTGGAGGATGGCCTCTGCTGAGGTGAGCCTAGAAGCACAGCCCCAAGCTGGGCCCGGCCCCTAGCACCAACAGGGGTGTGCAGCCTGGGAACAGGAGCCCGAGTGATGGGTGTGTGATGTGGCCTGAAATACACCCTCGAAGCCCTGCACTGCTCTGGCTGCCTGTCAGGAGCTGCATGCCCTGGGCTGACACAGACAGACAGTGCTGTTCCCCAGTATGCTCAGCAGGAACAGCATTGCTCCTGGGGAGATTCATTGACAGTGTATGCCATCTCACTGCTCAGCAGCACCTGAGTGGGATGGAGCTACCTGGGCTCCATCAGCAGCCAGAGGAGGGCAGCTATCCTGGGACACTTCCAGTAGTAAGCTTTCTGTGCCTTCTTTCTTCGTTCTACCTCAGAGAGACAGACCCATACAGACATCACTTCTGGAAAACGAATCCTTCTCTCCCTAGGACTGGAAGGACAGGACTCTCTCGCTCAGCTTCGACGTGCCTTAGAATTGGTGTCCAGATCTCACCTGCAGTCACCTTTACAGCACCATCCACCTGATCAAAACAAAGCACTCAGGAGCAGTTCGCCACACGGAACCAGCTCTGAGGGAGGCACCAGGGCTGCTCCGAAAGTGATACCTCCTATATCATGATGTTGGCACACAATCTCAGAGGTGGATGTTGGTGGGATGGCAGTAGGGGTTGAACGTTCCCATCAGTATCCCACTCCATTTTCTTGCCTGCATATCCCACCAACATTCACTGATGCTTACTATGTGTTTACTGGAGACCACCACAGCAAAGTGATGTATTCCAGCAGTGGGACAGTGATGTGAAAGAGAAGCCACATTCCAGACAGCCACACACAACTGTCACACCATGAAACGAGGAGCATCCCAATCAGCTCATCTGCATGAATCTGGGAACTGTGTGCAGAACTGAATGTTGGCTTCAATGTGTTGGAAGCAATGGGGGCAGAGTTGGGATATCACAAAAGCTGAGCCAGGTGGGTCCCACCACTGCTCACACAGGAACAGAGCGCTGTATGCAAGTTTGCCAGGACCTGCTGAACCAACCTCAAAGAGGATGAAGGTGAGGATTTTCTTGACTGCATCACTACTGAGACAAGAGGAGCTGTCACCACCACCAGCCACAGTCAAACTGGCAGTCTTTGGAGGGTGACACATGGCTTCTCCATTGAAGAAAAAGTTTAAGACACAGCCTGCAGCAGGGAAGGTGATGTGCACTGCCTTCTGAGGTAGGAAAGGGGTGGTGCTCTGGGACAAACCACCAGCTCTGACAGCTACATTGTGGTGCTAAATTAAGATGAAGGCTCCAACATCTAGAGCCAGCCAGAGGAGATGGCAACCTCTCACTTGCAACATACAGGTATGGGAACCCTGCAGCACCTTGCCCATCTTGGCTGGACTGACTCACCACACAGCCCAGACCTGTGGCTTTTGAGTTCTACCTGTCTGGATCAATGAAAACTTGACTCTGTGGGCAACACCTTCCTAGCAATGATGCTGTCATGGTAGCTGTGAAACAGCACATCGCCTCCACTGCTGCAGATTAGTGTGAGCACAGCATGCAGCTTGTGATCACAGCTGGGAAAACATACAGCTAATGGTGGTGACCACACTGAAAAATAGCATTCTGTGGCTTATAGTGTGCCCCAAATGGCATTATTGTGCTCTTTGTGTCAGCTGTTGTTTCCATGGAGATAAACAGGAGGCATTACTTTCAGGGCAACCCATGCACATGGTAGACCTCCACATTCCGTCAGGTGAATCTCACCAGAAGTCGCTGACTGCCCACTCCACACTGCAGTCCATTCATCGCAGAGATCAAAGCTGCTCCTTAACTAGTGGCATAAACAAGCATGCTGCCATATATAAATTAACCTAATTATAGCAATTCCACATTTATCTTCTATTCTGCTACAGTACACGCATTATTTATGACAGAGTGTATTTGCAGAAGTACTTTCCAAATTCCCAAGTGACAAATGGGCTGCTGGAAAAACCATGGAGCACTCAGGACACAGGATAAGCCAAACTGTTCAGTCATACAGTTGGAAATCATTAGGTAATTAATTACAACTGAAAACACATTCAAAACACCAAGTCAACTTTGGTCCCTGCCGAGCTCCAGCGATTAACAAAGCAACTTCTTTGTCCTTTGGTGTTTTGGTGGTGATGGTTTTGGTTTTGTTTTTAAGCCATAATATTCATGAGCAGTAATTCACGCCTGAAGCTCATTCTTCTGGTTCGCAGTAACCACAGAGGATTGTTAAACACCTCAGATGGTTTTAAAGCATCAAGAAATCGTGTGAGTGAGTTCTGAATTGGCATGAAGGAGGAAACACGTTGGTGTTCCTACCTGGGGTTTGGTATCCACCTGTGAATAGCAGCCCTACACAACACAGAGTGTGCACGCAGGAGCGCACGACGCTGAATGTCAGAGCAGAAGGGATGTGGCAAAGCAGCAGCTCACCTGCTACAACCGGAGGACAAACAGAGTGAGTGAGGAGTTCAGGCAGCAGCCCAGCACAGGGCACAGCAGCAAACGTCATTCCTTATGCTTAAAAACAAACAGAACCCAAAACCAAGACCATGTCAGAATAGAGCAGTGCATCTCACTCATGTCAAGGGCTGACACCAGGTGCCATAGTTTGTCATAAACGAACCAAACTGTCTCCAGTAACCAGCAGACTCTGAGCAGGGAGCAGAGGTGCCACGCAGCACAGCTCCACGCAGCCGACACGATCAGACTCACCTGTGGTTTGATCCACGAGCACACGGGAATTGATGATGCGCCCAAAGCGTGAGAACATATCTTCTACATCCTTCTGTGTCATCGACCTTGGGAGCCCACTAATGTATAAGTTAGCATCCTTGATAACTTCAGAACTTGGACGAGCATAGGAAACCTTAAAACAAATAAATCATTGAAATTAAATATAAAAGAGGGTCGATTTAAACGGAGAGAGCAGCTTATTGTCAGCAGTTGCTTGCAGTTAGTCCCCACCGAACAACGCAAACCTTTTCTTTTTAATTTCCTGCAGTTCAGGAACGACTGCTGGGACAGAAGGAAGAAACATCTGCAGCACAGCCCACCTCCAGAACCAATCAGCAATCTGATTACAAGCTCACTGCAATGCCGTTGTCATCTGCACATCCTACCTTGATGGTTTTTGACTGCAGTCTGAGGCCGTTCAGTGTGTTTATTGCTCTTTCCGCATCTTTTGCGGTGACGTAGTTCACAAAACCATAGCCTAAGCTGTGTCCTACAGGGAAGAGCAGATTGTTTTCAATCAGTCCTTGCAAAAGAAAGTTATCACTACTAAAACTAAAGGAAATGCAAATGAGGAAAATGAAGTCAAACATAATCCATCATGCCAATATTTAAATACGCCAAAGAGCTTTGCTTGTACAAAGGTTGGCACACATCACATGAAAGAACCCCCAGGTTCTTATTCGCTGCTTCAGACACATTGGACGACAGTTCGTCTCAGACAGATGATCCATCCACTGGAAATTCAGGACTGAAATACTGAGCAGTGCTGCAAACTCCATGGACTATAACAAAGGCGAAGTCTGACAAAGTGCACAAGTACGCACTCCCACAGTTCAAGAGCAGAAAGTGAAAAGTATCAGTGATGAACCCCTGGGTCAGAAGCCACCGAGAGACATTTCCGTGCTCTGGTTCAACCTTTGCTCTTGGAGGCAAGAGAGAAAAAAGGACTCATTCCTTCAGATGTCCATAGAGGTAATGAGCAGCCAGGGCCCCAGACCAGGGCAGAGCTGAAGCGGGAAAGCAATAGCAGCCTTGGAGATAACAACTCTTATGAAAAGATCTGAGAGCAACAACGCAAAACTCTTTGAAACATTTCAGGCAAAGGATATATCATTGGATATCTCTCTGTTCCATGTGCTACAGCAGCTCCAGGCTGCAGGCTATCCTAGTTATCGGCCCTTCCTGACACACCTCTTGGCTCTGCAGCAGTCTCTCATGGCAGGGAAGCTTTTTTTCCCCACTCATTCCAGAGCACCAAATATACAAAAAAGAGTCCATGGTGACACGCTAGCACAAAGCCTCAGAGAAATGGAAGAAAAGGGCTCCACCAGACAACACTGATGGAAGCAATAACCATCAGTCCTCTGAAGGACCTGAGACCAATGGTGCAGGAGCAGCCAGAGATGCAAGGAAGCTGCACACAACGCCTGTCACTACGGACCTGCAGAACGCCATAACAGCAGAGCTGCCTGGCACGTTTCCACCTTCATCTGCTTTGTTGTGAGATGTAATACATCACCAGCTCATCTAAACCCAATTAATGTCACACTGCCCGTTTCGCTGTATAAACAGTGCTCTGTTCATTTCCACACTTGCTCTTAAAAGATGCCAGATCCACTCCACGTTGGCCCCTCGTGTGGGAGCAGCACTGCTCTCTTACCACGCACAACAGCACCTCCATCAGTGCAGAGCAAAGCCTCCTGACACCCAGGTACTCTGACAGCCTGCAGGGTTTGACTCCGCCACGGAAACAAATGCAACACAAGATCTCGGGTGCTGTCCTCTTTTACAGATCTACTGATAACTCTGGCAAATGGAACAGAAAATGCACACTGCGATGAGGTACAGCTCTGAAATCCCAGTCGCAGATGGTTAGCCCACAATTGCTTATCAGAGCTTTTCCTCCTAATTAAGGAAAAAACATTATTTATCAATTAGAAACTCATTTATCACACCTGGAACCCAGCATGCTAACCTAAGAAAACAAAGATGAGCCTGAAAGGGAGCACACACCATGCAGACAGAGTAGATAGGGATAGCTCCCACTAAGATGGCAGGCAGGGTACCACAGCCACAGTTTGTCACTAAAGCCACATCAGCAGAACCAGGTCCTGATTCTGGAAACAGTCCCCAAAAGATCCAGGACACACGACCCATTGCAGTGAGCTGCAGCCTGAGCACTGCCTGCCATCCCACTGAGCATCCCCTCAGTGCAGCGTCGCCCTGCAGGGCTGCCCTCGCTGTTCTGGGCCTCAGTGCAGAGCAGGTAGATGTCCTTTCCTGCTTTCTTGTATTTAGTTCCCAGAACACGGGAGGAATTTGCTGTCCCTTGGCCAGCAGCTTTCTTGCAGAGCCTTGGATGGCTTAAGGGTTGAAGCGCAGTTTGAGATCAGTGACAAGGAAGACTAAGCTACTTACTTTTGTTTTGATCTCATATACAAGTAACCACGTTCGTGGAGACGTGGGACCAAAAGGAACCACCCAGGCCAAACCCTGCAGTCACACCATGGCTACTGCCTTACCTTAAAGTAGTAACTTCACAGGGAAAGCAGCTGGGTTTTCAGCCCAGCACCTCCAACCCGAAAGCACAACCTAGAAATCCCCCTCCAAAGCTCTTCCTTTCTAAAAGTGGCTCTGAGTTGATCCCTATTTACTTTATACCTACTTGTTCTTGTGGGAATGCTGTCCTCCAGCTTAACGTGCTCACATCCCCTAGAGTCTGACCCCCAGTTACACGCAGTGACCGTATCCTCCTCTGTCTTTTCTTTATTGTCTTCACCTGAGCACAACTCCACACCTCTCCCACTTCTCAATGACAACTCCTGATCAGAACACCCCACGAGAAGAGAGGGCAGAGCCAAAAGCCAACATGGATAAAACAGCGGTTCCAAAAAGCCACCTGGAGGAAAGAGGTGACAGAACACTCCAAGGGCATCTGCAGTTTCTGAGGATGAGCACAGATGACAGCACCCAGGTGGGCTTTCAGGGCAGCACACCCCTCGGCCTTGCTAGGGCGGTCTTCAGCTCTAAAAATCCAGTTTCCAAACTCAAAATAAGCCATACCAAAACAAAGTTAATGGCTTCTCTCCAACCAGCATAGAAATGAGAAGGGGGTGAGACTGCTACAACCAAATGGAATACACAACACAGATCCCTCTCCTTCATCCCCACATTTTATCTCCTGCATGTGCAGAAGGTAACGTTAGCACAGCTCCACTGCTCAGTGGATACTGGCACAGCACAACGAAGTGCTGAAGCAGCTGCTCACAGTGACTGTTTCATACAGCACTGTTTCTCTCCCACTTGGCCAGCTCCTGCCATCCAGATTCCTCCAAAGCACAGAAGCAAAGAGCAGCACAACTCCACTGTGCAGTGCACTGCAGCACTCAGCACACTCCTCACCTGAACACCTGAATTTATCCCATCCAGAAAAGCCCAAACATTTCTTCTCTCTCACACCCCCACACCGCCAGGACTGCCAGTGCCCACAGCCTGCAGCACTCTGAAGTAAAACACTGATAACTACGAGCAGGCTGCTCTGTGAGGTTCAGAGTGCTGTAGGGACCCTGAGCTAATGAGAAGATAAAGAGGACTTGGGAACTGCCAACTCCTTCAGAAGAAATCCACTCCCATTTGAAAGGGCTCTGGTAACAACACCAATCGAGAGGAAAACAACCCACGTGGTACAGTGCATCCAGAGGCACAGGGAAGCCTGCACAGCATAAAGCTCACAGCTCATCCTCAGCCTCTGTCCACCACACACACACCTTCACATGCACAAGTTACCTCTGTAACTGTTGAGCTCATTTCTTCCAGTGTTCATGGCCGCTGCTTACTAAATTGGTTAATTAAAGAAAATCAAAGTTAGCAATTCAAAGAGGAACGCAGACCTAAGCACGGAGCTGTGCCCCAGGGCAGCAGAGGCTGTGCAGCTCCAGCACACCCAGCTCACCCAGAATGAGGCACCTGCAGAGGGGCAGTGGAGGACAAAAAGAGCAGAAGTGGCCGCTCACAGAAGGAAGCATGGGGGTGAGATCCCTAAGGATGAAACACTGTGTTCCAACTTCAGTCCTTGTTAGTCAGAGCTGCTGCTAACGAAGGTGACTGCTCTTCGTTGGGGGGATTCCTGACTCCAAGGGCTGCAGCACATACCAGAAACACAGTTTCTGAAACAAATTTCAGAAACAAATTTCTGCAGCTTTTTACTCAGACTTTCATGACACCCATTTACCTGTTAGCACTTCTTGGCAGCTCCACAGCTCTTCTAAGAGCTCCTCAGCCAGGAATAATGCAGGAACAACAAACAAGGGAATATGTTTCAGAGCGCATGACACCCTCAGCAGCCCCTCAGCCCACCCATACTCCTTCACCATCTCACACTTCCCAGCACGTGGCTGCCAACTGGATCCCAAAGTGCAGGCACCGGAGGCTTAGTCAGAAACAAGTGTTATCAAACACATACCCAAAATCTCATGATCTCATCAGGGCTGGAAGGTGGCATTGGATGCTACGGCCTGGGAACACCGCCAGGTGAAGCCCACAAGAACAGGGCCTCCTAACATGGGAAAATGACTGCAAGTGTCAGCAGAGCTGCATGGCTGAGTAGGGAATTTGTGGCAGAGCTGCCACGCAAACAAGCAGCATGCAGGAGACGGAAAAAGCAAGGGCCTGGACGAGAATAAAGATCAGAAACAGACCACTTGGTGTCAGGAAAGCCAAAGCTGAACGGAGGTTGAGACTTGCAAGAAGAGCAAGACAGCAAACCATCTTCAAGAGAAACCAAGAGAGCCACTCAGGCTGGTTGGCATCATGGTTCCAAGAAAGTCATGGGACAAGTCTTCTGGGGACACGTGAGCAGCCAAGAGACACGAGTGGGAGCATCAGCATGGGATACCTGCACCCAGCCAACCTTCTGACAGAAGAACTGGGTCTGTGAACACGGGAAGAGCAGCAGCTGCCACTCAGCTTGACTTCAGCAACTCAAACATACACTCCACATCAAAATGTCACAAAGCACAATGCTGACTCAGCTCCAGGGATGCCTCCATCACCACAGTGTTGAAAGTTCTGACCTTCTGCACTGAGAACAGCTCTAAATCCTAAAAACCTACTGTGAAAGAGGAATTCCTTAAGCTTTAGGACAGATCTTGTTCATTCATCAGTTGTTGGAATGGAAACCTGACTGTTCAGTACTGACTATTCAATAAACTGAATCTGAAAAACATCCCCTACCCCTAATCCATTAAGAATAAACTTTTTGCATAAGGACTTTTTTCCCTGCAAGTCTCACCAAGCACTCAGACCATCAGCGCAGATGAACAAGATGGTTTTTCCTGCAGAAACACAGTGCTCCTTCTTTGGAAGAGAATTAAAGCACTCCAAGATGGTGCAGGGCAATAACTCCATCTACAAACATGCTAAGAAACATGAGAGCACAATTAGAGGTTTCACAACATGGCTCATTCTGGTGGGCTGGTGAGGGAAAAGTAGAAGGGCAAAGGAAGATGCCCACTTTGGTAAAGCAGAGCACTTCATACAGTGAGCAGCACAATGGCGTGGGCCTTTCTGACATCATGTGCCTGTGCACGATGATGAGCAATCAGTGTCTCCAAGCACATGCACACAGTGCCAAGAGAATCAAAGACTGTCTTAAAAAACCCAGTGTAACGGTATATTCGTTACAGTGATGAGAACTGCACAATGCTGTGGTTGTTTCCCATGCAGAAGGGAACAATTTCAGGCAAGCAGAATACTTGAATGCTTTCCAGGAGACAAGAATATTTAAGAATTCTGTTAGTAGTCTGGAAAGGAACAGCAAGTGACAGCAGCATGAGCAGTCATCCCATCACATGAGCTACAGCGACGTGCTGCCTGTCAGCACAGTGACGCCTTCCTTCCCTCCATGCTTTAAGAGCTCAGAGGGACAGAGCTGTCTGCTGCTGGTCAGGGTTGCATCACTTCCATGAGAGGGTCTTCCTGAGGAGATGCAATGAAAAGGAACACACATGCTGGCTCCTGTAATTCCAGCCTCCTAGATCCAGCAAGCAACAGGTTAATGCACACGTTGGCAGTGCAGGAGCTGTGATCAACCAGTCACCTTGGAATGCCCACTCTGCTCCACACCTTTCCAGCAACTACAAAGGGAGAGCTTTGTCCTGGAGCTGCTGACCCAGGTGCGTGAACTCCAGACCTGCAAGGAAGCTGCCACCTCCTCAAGGTGTATGCACAGACACGGCCAGATTCTGGCAGCTGACAGGTATAGGTCTGACACAGTCTGAAGGATCATATCCTTTATTCAAGTGTAGATGCATTATTCCCTCCTCGAGCAGTGTAAGGCTACAGGAATGGAGTGAGGAATGTGATGCTTCTTCCTGCAGCCGTGCTGACTCCCATAGGGGCACAGTGCCACAAGCACAGAACAGTTCCCACCATGGGGAGATGTAGGAAAAGTTTAACCCAACTGTTCCAAAGCCCTAGGGCTGTCAGGTTTGCAAGTGTCAGCAATCCTGCAAGGGAAGGGAAGGTTGAAACAAACATATGCTCATACGACGTTAATTTTTAGCTCCAGAATTCAGTGCAGCTGCAGAATAAGGGGGAATGGCTCAGGGTACACCTGTAAGAGCAGTGCAGCACAGCAGACTGCAAACCTAGAACCTGGATGTCTTGGTACATCAGCCAAGCACCCTTGACACAGAAGATGGGATGCTTCCTCTGTAGAGTCATGGCAGCACACATTGCTGGGTAGGGATCAGCACAGAGTGCAGCTTTGGGACCAGCACATCCAAAGTCAGCACCAGAACCTCACAGCCTCATTAGTACAGAACGACCAGACAAACCTTGGGCTTGTCCTTGCTCTCAGCCTCACAAAGAGGTCTCCAGCTGAACTGGGTCAGTGGCAACTTGCAGGCCTCAGCGATAACTAAAAAAGGCCGGGAGACACAACAGCAAAAAGTAATGTCTCAGACTTGACACTGTGCCACACTATATTGGGAAGTGACCTTCTAACATTTCCCCGGGGCTCCAAGCCAGTGCTAGCCTTCGAGTCTGACAAGGAGAGCAACACCCTGTGTGTTTTCTTTGTACGAAAATCCTGGATGCAATGTTCAGCTCAAACGTGAGCCCAGCGAGCAGCACTGCAAGGTTTGGCCACAGCACCCAGGAGCACAGATGCTGACCCACTCTTCACAGCCAAAGCAAACCCACGCCTGGAATCACTTCGGAATGTGGTGGACAAACTGGAGAATGCAGACACCAACACCTCACTGCTGCCATCAGTGAGAGCTGGAAGAGTGCTTCTCTTTACGGTTATTGCAGAGATAAAAATGAAGTTACCCCGGCCTGACCAACAAAGCGAACGTACAGCCGCGCTTCCAGCAGCCAGGCATCGATCTGCAATGGCTCTGCAAGAGGCTGAGGTGAGTTCACTAAATCATTAACAACTGCAATCAATCATGCAGAAGGAACTTTCTGCCCTACGTGTTCCGTTAATAGAAAATTGAGGGAAAAAAAATACAGAGCAGCCACTGAATGGTGAAAAATAAGCGTCAAACCCAAACACTGCCATTAACAAAACAGACAAGGAAGGCAGCTAAACTGCAGTTTGATTCCCACAGAACATGAGGTTACCTCCCCCACTCTCCCTGCCCCACCACCTCCTGTGCCAGCATTACAACCTGCACACTTGCCCGGCCACGGGGCCACATGCTTTGCTCTGTGCTTCTGCTGCTCTGCAGGGTCAGCTAAATGCAGGGAAGCAGAACTCTGCTGCAAGTCCCCCCCCACCCCTGCACACAGACCTGGCCTTGCTGAGCAGCATGAAGTGTAAGGCAGCTGCCATACAATGAAAGGCTTCGTAACATCCCCCCAGGCAGCACTGTTTCCTTGCAGGACAGCTTCCAAAACAGCCTCTGCTCCTAAGCGCCTCAAGCTGCACATCAGCACCCAGCTGAAAGCTCAGGTGCTCTAAGAAAACTGCATTTCACACCCCTGTCTCACAAGGAGTTCACTCATGCTGTCCCCAAGCACATATTTCTATACAGCACCAGGGGGTGAAGCTGGAGCCCAGCACTGCTTTCAGATGAGCACACAGACACTGGAGAAGCCATAGGGAAGAATCCGTTTCACGTTTCTTGTTATCCAGTTCTCATTTCTACTCCCAAGAGCTTAAAAAAAGTCAGTGAGGGCAGTGTAAGAACTCCCACACATTTCACCCACTTCCCTGTGGTTTTTATGGTTTAATAGATAAGGTCTATTCGATATGGATCGGATAACGATCAAAATCGGTATCACTTTCTGAAAGACTGAACATGTGCAACAGAAAACCCCACAGCACAGCACCCACACACCACGAGCTGCACACAGCAAGCAAACAGCACCAGCACTCCATCCACAGCAAGAGCTGCTGCCATCTCCCACTGCACCAAAGGTTCTGTGAGTTCTGAACAGATCACTTGAGTTCACACACACACAAACAGTGTGAGGGTTAAAGCACCCTGACAGTGCATGCAAAAAGCTCCTGCAACCACACAGGAGCCAGCTGCTGTCTGCTCCACGTACTCATCATGTTTCACTGATGAAATGCCCCATTCCTCTCATTGCTTTTAAAGCAACGACCACCAACCCCACTTAAAGAGCTCACAAGTGAAATGCCTGAGGAACAGCAAGCTCACAGCAGCGTTTCAGACACGCACCACGTGTCTTCTTACTGACACACACACACACACACACACACACACTCCAAACTAACTTCCTGATAGACAAGGAAATAAGTGCCAAAAAAGCTCAGACTGCAGGAAAAATAGTCACGCCAGGGATCAAATGCAGACTGCTTGGAATACGTATGCATCCCAGTGCTCAAGTTTAAGAATCATACTTAATTGCACAGAAAGGTTCTGCATTTGGCCTCAAGCATCCTGCAGGACTAAGCACCATGCATCGGGCACTATGGATTCACACCAGTGCCTGGAGGACACACACACACAGCAATATTAAGGCATTCCTTCAGACCGAAGCTCTGTGAGGGCTCCATCGAGTTACAATTCATTGCTCCCATGTCGTACCTGCAACTTTGTCTCGAATAAGCTTTGCAGACTCAACTTCGCCAATACTGCTGAATAGACTCCGTAACTCATCTTGCGTCATGTTCTGGGGGAGGTAGTTCACAATTAGATTTGTCCTGCCGATGTCATCTCTGCAATCTTCAGCCATGTGATCTTCATAACCATTAGACATCTTATAATGTATCTGCAAAGAGAGAAACCCCAAATAAATAAGTCCCGGAGCTCCGTGTCAGAATGAGCCCTGCTTCCTGCACCTGACAGAGTCGGAGTGTTTACTTCAGACAATGAACAATTGTTTCAACCAGGCATATTTTTGCCCACTTGAAAAACAAAACTATTTCTGTTGACATTCCCAGAAGCAGCATTTCAGGGCACCACGTGCCACGCTGTGCAGCTCCCACGGCTCTTTCCTACAAACCCAAGCAGTCACAGCAGCAGGGTTAAGGACCGGGTTCCCCACATCAGAAATCCCACATCCAGAGAGGGTCAGTATTGCCATGGAAGAGAGACTTTCAGTCCATTCTCCCATATCTGTTGAGTCACGCTGAGTGTCTGCTTCACACTTCTTGTGAAAGTCAATGGTCCTCATGGAAAAAAAAAAACACGCCAACAAACGGGAACAAACCACCACCACACTTGTGTACATTTGAAACCGGCCCAGAACACACTGAGACCAAACTCTCTGTCTGGTGAGGATGCTTGGAGAAGGGGCCTTGCTGCTCATCCCACCGAGAAGCCTCTGAGCCCCACATTTCTATGTCTCAAGTGCCAACAGCATCAAGCCCCCTACCCACCCCTAGAACAAGCACCTGCTCCATGGCAGCAGAGGGAAATGGTTATGCTGCATCAGCAGATCTAAGCTGCTTCCTTTGCAGCAAGATAAACACAGGAGCTAACAACAGAGGAGAGGACAGCAAGGGGAGAAGCTGCAAAGGCCAAGCAAGACACTCCTCACTTCTGTGAAGAGAAGTGTCAGGCTCTCAGCTGTGCTGCAAAGCTGTGTCAGTGAGCACAGGTCCCCTTCCAGCTGTGCCAGAACCGTGTGGGCCCAGGCTCAGAACCCATGTTCCCACTTCAGGACACCACAGCATCCGAACCTTCCTCGTCTGCCTCACTGCAGCAGCCACAAAGCCAGGTGGATGAGATAGTTTCTAAGTTGCTGAAAAGCAATTTTGCCAAGCTCGGAGCTCCCAGACTCACACGTGGCACTAAGCAGAAGTGACAGTGCTTTGGCAAGTGGCTGCCAGCTTGAGACCACTGCGTCGCGCAGCCTGTCACACTCACCACCTCGATCTCTCTGCGATAAACACGCACTGCCCAGGGCACCACTGGATCATAAGTTTGCTAAGAAGGCAAACTTACAAACCAGGCTGACACAGGAACGCCCTCAGGGAGGATTCTCCTGCTCTGACACAAACGGTTCAGAGGTTTGCTGCACCCTCCCTTCGTCCATGGGTCCACTGAAGCATGAGGCCACTGCTGGGCTCACAGACTTGAATGCAGACACAAGGGTTGGCCCTTAAAGGCACCGGCTGACCTCAAGGATCTCGAGAGGGTTCAAGGAGAACTCCAAAGCCACACAAAGAGCTTTCCTCCTTCTTTAGGAGAGGGGCGATGCTTGTTGACATGCTTCCCCTGCCCCCACAAGTCATGTCTGGACTGAGCACTGCTCAGTGCTGATGCAGCTGGGAAGGAGACCACATCTGAAATAGAGCAAGGACTCTGCTATGCCAAGGGCAGAGCCACGCAGAGCCCCACAGCCACGTGGGATGGGTTCAGAGGGGCTGAGAAACCCAGCACTGAGCACATGCCAGAGGCAGCACCACACACAGCGAAAGGCAAAGCCGAACACGGTGAGCTCCCTCCAGCCCCCAGCCAACGAGGAAAGTCATTTCCAACAACAGTCCAGCAAAGCCTTGACACAGCAGAGCCTCCTTCGCAGCCAAGGGACAGCACTGAGAAGCAGGAGCTCAATCCAGACAGGGAGCAGAACAACACATCCCCCTGGAGATCAACAGAGAAATTTCCCAATGCTCCACCACCAGAACGCTGCTCCCCCTCTCCTGATCCAGATCCCTCTGCCTTTCCCCCAGCACCCACAGGAGCCGCCCGGTATCCTGCACACAAATCCCTCCCCGCTGCCCTCTGACGCACATCTCCTTGCAGCGCCTGTCCCACTTCCAGGGGATGGAGCCTTTGTTATTTTGGAGCTGCCTGTAAGCACGGCGAGGATTCCCTTCCACCCAAACACCGCTAATCCACGCGCGGTGCTGAACCCTCTCACACCGACCTGTAAACTCCTTCTGTCCATGCATGGAATGAGTTCTGCCTCCGTGCTGATCCCTCCGAGCATTCACCTTTAACACGTTTCTATCGATTTCTTTCCCTGCTTTGAGAACCCGAGATGAACACACTTCCTTTTCCCCTCCACTTCGGCTTGGCTGCACCGAAGGTGCCAACGCTTCCTCTCAACTCCAACAACAAAGATCTCTCCACCACCACCACCAGCTACTCCAGAACACCTCTTGCCATGCTCCCACGCTTTACACCTCCGTGCCTCTAAGGGACACTTCCACACGTCCTCTGAGGACCAGATGCGCCTCACAACGCTCCTTTACCCACATCCACGCAGCGCTCGTACAGCGGCTCTCAGAGGCGGAAGGGCTCGAGACCAAAACCGAAACCACCGCCGCTAATCCAACAGAAAACAGAAAAGCAAAGGCGCGCACACACACACACAGCGCACAGCTTATTTCCACCCAACAAACCGCAGCTTCAGCTCGGCTTCCGCACCGATCCCCGCGCTCTGGGGCCGCGCAGACGGACGCGGAGCCGCACATCGGCGGGAGGAGTCCTCTCGTCGCTCCTCAACGGACGGCAGAACCCAACCGCTCCGCGGGGGACCGTCCCCGCATCGCCGCCCCGCGCGACGGACGGACGGACGGAGCGACGCAACCGCTGCGGAACCGTCGGGAGCCGAGCGCGGCCCGCAGCGCTCCGCGCCGCACAGCTCCCGCCGCCACGGCACACGCGCGGCCCCGCGCCGCCCCGCCCCCCGCGCCCCATCCGCCGCCCCGCCCGCCCCGGGCCCCTCCCCCACGCAGGCCCGGCTCTCCCCCGCAGGCCCGAGCCTAGGCCTCGCCGCGCGGATCCCCGCCGCCCCCGTTCGGCCGCGTTCCGTCCCCGCTCGGGAGCGCCGGGAGCTCCGCGGACGCCGCTCCCCGGCCCGGCCCGGCCCGCTCTCACCTCGCTGCGGTTCGGCGCGGCCCTGCAGCGGGAGGCGAACGGCTCCGCAGCGCGCACAACAAGCCGCTCGCAGCGCCGCCGGACACGCCCCCCCCGCCCCCGCCCGCCGAGCGCCATTGGCCGCCGCGCGCACGTGCCCCGCGTCTCATTGGTCCGCCGGACTGTCCGTCCCGCGGCGGCCGCGAACCGCGGGGGGAGGGGCGCCGCGCCGAGGTGGGCGCCCCCGGGAGGGCCCGGCGGTACCGCGCGGATCCGCGGGGCTGGGGGGGGGGGGGGGAAAGCGGGTTCGTGCTGGAGAGCGGCGGGAGCGCGCACGGGGAGCGCGCGGCTGTGCGGGGCGGCGCCGGAAATGGCCGCGGCTCGGACTGAGCGCGGGGGTCTGCGGGGAGCGGTGCGGGGGGAGGGGGGGACCCGGAGCCCGGAGCCCGGAGCCCGGAGCCCGGAGCCCATCGCTGCCCGCGGAAGAGGAGGACAAGGACCCCGAGCTCAGAGCCCATCGCTGGCTGCGGGTGAGGAGGAGGGGGCCTGGACCCCACCACTGCCTGTGGACGAGGAGGAGAGGGCTGTGCCCGGCACCCATCACTGCCTGTGGGCAAAGAGAAGAAGGACCTCGAGCCCGGAGCCCGTCGCTGCCCTTGGCTAAGGAGGAAGGGGGCTTGGAGCCCTAAGCACATCGCTGCCAGAGGGTGGGGAGGGGGAGAACCCTGAGCCCGTTGCTGCTGTGGGTGAGGAGGAGAGGGGCTGTGCCATCGCTGCCCTTGGTTGAGGAGCAGGAGGGTCTGGAGCTCAGAGCCCATTGCTGCCTGTGGGCAAGGAGGAAAAGGACCTTGAGCCTGGAGCCCATCACTGCCTGTGTGCAAAGAGGAGAGGGACTGTGCCCATCACTGCCCTCGGTTGAGAAGAAGGGGGACCTGGAACCCAGATCCCACCACTGCCCTCGGTTGAAGAGAAACGTGCCTGGAGCCCATTGCTGCCAGTGTGTGAGGAGGAGGACCCTAAACCCCGACCCCATTGCTGCATGCAGGCGATGAGGAACGGGGCTAGATCCCAGAGCCCATCACAGCCTGTGGGTGAGGAGGAGAGGGGCTGTGCCCGTTGCTGCCCTCCCGAGCTGATCCTGTCTGTGGAGAGATGCCGGTAGAGGTGTGCATCCGCGGATCCAGCAGGGCTGCGGTACAGGGCAGTGCCATGTGTGTGCTGAGCACAGAGCTGAACGCCTCCTGGGTCAGTGATGTGCTGCAGTGGGAGCTCCAGGTCCTCCTGCAGAGACCTGAGGGGAAGAGCTGATCCGGAGCCGTCCTTCTGCCCACCCAAAGGACACTGCTCTGCCCGCGCCTCTCCCCCTCTCAGTGGGTGTGAATGGGACCGCTCTGCAGGAAGCCGATGTCCTCTGTCACTGACAGTGCAGCAATGTCCCTCACGCAGCGCTGCTTCCAGGACTTGTCGGTCCTGTACACTTGCCAAGTTTGGGCCCCAAATCCCTGAAAGTAATATCAGAACCTTTCTATGTTTCGTGATATCATTTTCCGTTCACAAATGACATGTCATTCTCAGCTGAGAAATGTAACTGAAGACCATGTTAGTACAGACCCAAACGCTGCCCCACAGCAGCCCCATAGATCCCCCTATACGAGAACCCACACCCTGTTCTATAGACTGTTCCATGCACAACCCCACAGCCCCTGTACCCTGTCCCATGTATGTATACCCCCCACACAGCCCCATAGACTGCCCTATATACCCCCTTCTAGCTCACCACATAGCCCCATATGACCCACACTTTGCCTTACAGCTGTCCCCACGTAACCCCCATAACTCACCACATAATCTGCCCCATACTCCCCCACCATGCCCCATAGAGCCCCATAATTTCCCTATATCCCTAGCCATAGCCCACCACATATCCTGCCCCACAGACACTTTATATGCCCCTATAGCTCCCCATACCCTGCCCCATCTCTTGTCCAACAGACCCCCACATACCTACTCCATATCCTACCCCACTGAACACCCCTATCCCACCCCACAACCCCCACGCTCTGTCCTCACAGCTCGCCCCACATCCTGTGCCATAGACACCCCATAATCCATGATGTACTCTCTCATATACCATGCCCCATAGTAAGCCATAGATCACCCCCTGCCCCACAAATCCCCTGCCAACCCTCCCCATGTGCCCCATAGCCCCCATGCCCCAGTTCCACTCCTTTTTAGCCCCATTAAGCCCCCCTTAAGCCCCGCCCCTCAGTCCACTGTCTGCCCTCGAGGCCCCACCCCCTAAGGTGCAGCGCACCAATCACAGACCAGGAGGCGGAGACAGTGTGTGTGTGGCCCCGCCCCCTGACGGCGCCCTCCACAAAGGCCCGCCCCCCCTCTCCTCAGGCCACGCCCCTTTCCTCAGCCGCCCACAGACCCCGCCCACACAGCGCACCGGGACGGGGCGGGGCCACAAGGGGGCGGGGCTACACAGGGGGCGTGTCCAGAATGGTGGTGGGGTCAGAAAGGGGTCACGCAGCGGGGCTGGGGTCAATGGGTCTAATAGGCCCCATAACTGCCCCACAGACCTCCTACTGACTCTATAGCCCCTATGACTACCCCATAGACACCCCATAATTGCCCTGTAGCCCCTATGACCATCCTATAGCCCCCATAACCACCTTATAGACCCCATGACCACTCCACAGACCCCACAATCACTCCACGTCTGCCTCACACCTCTTGCAGGATGCAGATGCAGCTGCTCTTCACCCTATAGGAGCCTACACAGGCAGCACCGGAGCTATGATGGTGGCGCAGTGTGGGGTGGGGAGGATCTTTGAGAGGTGGGGGGGCTGAGACCCAATAGTCAGTGTGGGGATGACACATTAGTGGAGTAGGACATGTAGGTATGGGGCGAGACCCATAAGTGTAGGGCTGGGACCCACAAGTAAGTGTAGAGCAGATTCTTATGTGTGAAGTGGGACCCACATATAGAGGCTGGGACCCTTAGGTGGGAGTTGGAACCCATAAGTGTGGGGTGGACCCATACATAGGGTCGGAGATCCATAAGCGTGGGGCAGAACCTCATTACTCCCCAATCCCAGTCCCACTGTCCTCCACATTCAGCCCCATAGTGCCCTTGGGGCACTCGGTGTCCATCAGCACCTGGAAATGGGGCCAGAAATGGGAAAGTCAGTAATAAGGTCATGGAATTATGCGGAATTCTGGAATTCTAAAACAATAATCCTCAGAATCCTACAGCACAGCTCTGAAGTCGTGGAGTCATTGCAGAATCCCACAGTCACTGAATTCCGAAATTTGAGAATCCCCAAATCCTGGAATCTTAAAACCAGACAGTATGGGCTCTCAGAATCCCAGCATTTCAGAATTCCCAAATCCTGAATTTGGAGAATCCCTAAATCCCAAAATTTCGCATTCCCACAATTTGGGAATCCCAACTCCGTAACAATCGCTGAATTTCAGATTCCTGAAATCCCCCAATCCCCATTCCCACTCTCCTCCATCCCAACTTCGTCAAGTAATTGCCCATTAATTATCACCATTAGCTATTATATACCACGGAATGACACTAGTTACCACTTAATTACTGCCCATAATCGCCCCTAATTATCACTTGTTACCCAAACTTCCACTAATTCCCCAATTCTTCCCCGACCAGTTACCCACAATTACTATTAGTACCCATTAATTCCCACCATGTAACCCCAATTACCCTATAATTACACCACAGTTACCCACAGCTACCACTAATTATCCATTAATTACCATTTGTTACTCGATAGTTACCGATTAACTGCTTTTAATTACCCCTAATCACCCCCAGTTGTCACTGATTCCGACTAATTTCCCCCAATTCCCACTAAATCCCACTAATTCCCCCATTTTTACCCCCCTAATTAGTACTAATTCCCACTAATTATCTCTCAATTCTTACTAATTATCCAAAAATTACCTATACTCCTCACTAATTACCACCACTATTCCCATTAATTCTCACCAATTATCTCCAATTATCACTGATTCCCACTAATTACACCCTCAATTCCCACTGATTCCCCGTAATTATCCTTAAATACCCTCAATTACCACTAATTACCCAATTCCAACTACTTACCCCTAATTCGCTCTGATCACCTGATTCCTGCTAATTATCCCCAGTTCCCACAAAATCCCACTAATTGATCCCCAATTCCCAACCATTACACCCAATTACCCCCTATTCAAGCTAATTACCTTGCGAAATCCCATTAATTACCATCAATTACCACTAATTACTCCTTGTTTTACCCGATTACCCCCAATTACCTCCATAATTACCAAGAATTACCCCCAATTCCCACTAATTTTCCCCTGCATTCCCCCAATTCCAATTCCTTCAATCCTACAGTTCCCCATAATTCCTACCTATTTCCCCCAGTTCTCCCTAATTACCCAGTTCTTTCCATTCCCCCCATTCCCTCCAATTCCCCCAATTCCCAGTTGAGGTTGGGTTAGGGTTGGGATTGGGATGTGTGTTAGAGTTGGGGGTGGAGTTGGGTTGGGGTTAGAGTTAGCATTGTGATGAGTCTTGGGTTGGGTTTGGAGTTGGGTTAGAGTTGGGGTTGGGCTGGGTTGAGAATGGCATTGGGGTTAGGTTGGGTTAGGTCTGGGTTAGGATTGGGGGTGGGGTTGGGATGGGTTGGGTTGGACTGGGGATGGGAATGGGGATGGGGTTGGGGTTGGGTTTGGTTGGATTGGGGATGGGGTTGGGGTTGGGTTTGATTAGGTTAGGGTTGAGTTAGGATTGGGGATGGGGTTGGGATGGGTTGGGTTGGAGATGGGAATGCAGATGGGGTTGTGTTGGAAATGGATTTGAGGTTGGGGTTGGAGTTAGTGTTGGCGATGAGGTTGGGGCTGGAAATGGGCTGGGGTTTGGGTCAGGGTTGATGTTGGAGTCTGAGTTGGAAATGGGTTTGAGGTTGGGGCTGGTGTTAGAGCTAGGGTTGGAGTGAGGGTTGGGGTTGGGTTTGGGGCTTGGGTTTGGGGTTGGAGTTGAGTTGGGGTTGGGGACGAGGTTGACGCTGGGGTTTGGGTTGGGAATGGAGTTGAGATTGGGGTTGGGGTTAGAGTTAGGGTTGGGTTAGGGTTGGGGATGGGATCAGAGTTGGGTTGGGGATAGGATTGACATTGGGGTTTGGGTTGGACTCCAGAAAGGGGTTGGGTTAAGGTTGTGGTTGAGGTTGGAGTTGGGGTTGTTTTTGAGGCTGGGGTTGTGGTTAGGGTTAGTGTTGGCATGGGGATTGGGGTTATGTTGTGGTTGTGTTGGGGTTGGGGTTTGGATTAGGACCAGGAAGGAGAGCTCTGTTTTCACCCTCTGACTCAAGAGGAAGGAGAGATACTTGAATTCATCAGATGCATTTCGGGCCCCCAGGAACTCACGTGCAGCCTTCTCAGAGCACTGCACATTTTCTGAACTGTCCCCTTTCAGTACCTCTCTAACCCCAAACCCAATGTGTGTCCCCATCGGCCACTTTGTCCTTTCCCAACTTGTATTCTGTGTGTAGAAAGGCACAGGATTTAACGTCTGATGCATAACAGCGCAGTGTGCAGCTCTGTTTGCTTCATTCCTGTTTGGTACGTAGCAAGATTTACACAGAATTACTTCTTTTGCATTAAAATGTCTTAGAATTTGCCTGGCCATGCTGTTCCATTGCATCCCTACCCCAACAACAGCCCAACCCCAACTCCAACCAAATCCCAATCCCAACCCAACCCAACCCTAACCCCATCCCAATCCTCACCCCAAGCCAACCCTCATGCCAATCCAAATCCAAACGCCAGTCCAAACCCAACCCCAACCCAACCTTCACCTCAACACAACCCCAACACCAGTCCACCACCAATCCCAATTCCAGTCCCAGCCCTTCCTCAAACCAGTTCTAACCCCAAACTCAAAACAACTTCAATCCCAGTCCCAACCTTTCCCTTTCCCTTTCCCTTTCCCTTTCCCTTTCCCTTTCCCTTTCCCTTTCCCTTTCCCTTTCCCTTTCCCTTTCCCTTTCCCTTTCCCTTTCCCTTTCCCTTTCCCTTTCCCTTTCCCTTTCCCTTTCCCTTTCCCTTTCCCTTTCCCTTTCCCTTTCCCTTTCCCTTCCCCTTTCCCTTCCCCTTTCCCTTCCCCTTCCCCTTCCCCTTTCCCTTTCCCTTTCCCTTCCCCTTTCCCTTCCCCTTTCCCTTTCCCTTTCCCTTTCCTTTTCCCTTTCTCTTTCCCTTTTCCCCTTCCCCCTTCCCTTCCCCTTTTCCCTTTTCCCTTTGCCTTTTCCCTTTTCCCTTTGCCTTTTCCCCTTTCCTTTTCCCTTTCTCTTTCCCTTTTCCCCTTCCCCCTTCCCTTCCCCCTTCCCTTCCCCCTCCCTTCCCTTCCCCCTCCCTTCCCCTTCCCTTCCCTTCCCTTCCCTTCCCTTCCCTTCCCTTCCCTTCCCTTCCCTTCCCTTCCCTTCCCTTCCCTTCCCTTCCCTTCCCTTCCCTTCCCTTCCCTTCCCTTCCCAACCCTTCCCTTCCCTTCCCTTCCCTTCCCCTCCCTTCCCTTCCCTTCCCCTCCCTTCCCTTCCCCTCCCTTCCCTTCCCCTCCCCTCCCTTCCCTTCCCCTCCCCTCCCTTCCCTTCCCTTCCCTTCCCTTCCCTTCCCTTCCCTTCCCTTCCCTTCCCTTCCCTTCCCTTCCCTTCCCTTCCCTTCCCTTCCCTTCCCTTCCCTTCCCTTCCCTTCCCTTCCCTTCCCTTCCCTTCCCTTCCCTTCCCTTCCCTTCCCTTCCCTTCCCTTCCCTTCCCTTCCCTTCCCTTCCCTTCCTTTCCCTTCCCTTCCCTTCCCTTCCCTTCCCTTCCCTTCTCCCCTCCCTTCCTTCAACCCTTCTATTCTTTCCTTCTTTCAATTATTTCCTTTTTCCTTTCTTGCTTTCACCCTTTTACTATGAACATTCAAAGTGTTGAACTGTGGAGCTGTGGTCTCCACTTTCCCTTTTCATGCCAACAGACTACGGAGGAACCGCTTCCTCCCCAGTGTGGCTGAGGGACAGCGATATCAGCGCTCTGGCGATGGTTCCTGGACGGGTGTATCCCTGTGCTGTGAAAGGGCTAAAGTCGCTTTCAGTGCCATTAACTAACGCCCCAGCTCTGATTAATGATTGACAGAAGGCGGGCGCTAGGACCTCTGGGGCATCACATCTCCATAACCAGAAGAGAAATCAGGAAATAACACCGTGGTTCCGTCTGTGCCCTTTGGAAATAACACAGCACTGCTCCATGCGGGACGAGTCAGTTCTCTGGGAGTTCGGTGGTTGGAGTTCCATTGAGTGACCCCATAGCGTCACAGCCCCATATGGACACAGCTGGGGGTAAGTGAGAGGGCTGGGATGGGTGTGGGGTGAGAGGGATGCGCTGTGTTCAGTGGGAAGAGCAGCCTGGTGTCACCTGTCTGTGACAAACGTTCCCCATTTGTCCCCATTGACCCTTTGTGGCGCTGTAGAATGGCTGAGGTTGGGAAGAGTGCTGCTGTCACCAGACTGACCAGCAACCCATGCCCACCCCACTGCAGGGGGTGGTGGGAACGCGAAACTCTGGGGCTCTATGCCATCAATCCAGCCAGTGTGTTCTCCTCACCTTTCTGCCCACTCACCGTGCTCATGGCACAGTGGTGGGATCTCCATGGGCTGAGTGTCCCCAAGAACAATGGGACCTCCATGGGCTTAACTTTCCCAGGAACAAACTTTGGGGTGGTGGGAGCTCCATGGGCTGAGCGTCCCCCGGAACAACCTTTAGGACAAGGTCAGAGTGTCCCCACAGGATCGCGATTCACCATGGCTGAGTGCTGTCCCATGCCCAGGATGGGTATGCAGCAGTGGGTCCTCATACTCTCGTTGTCACGGGGCACAACCACGGTGACGCAGAGGAGTGACAGTGACTCACCTGCAGAAAGAGGAACAGAGCAGAGAGTGTCATCGGTGCCCTGAGGCGCGGGGCTCCATCTGGGACTGGCTGTTCTCATGGGGTGCAGGTGCTGTGGGTCGCTGCCCCATGGACCGGGCACAGTGTGTCAATGGGCACCAGGGACCCATCTGGGACAGCAGAGGGGTGTGGCGACCTTGCAGATGTGACAACCTGAGTTGCCCAGCAGTGACCCCGTGGGGGCAGTCAGCCCCTCACTGCTGACACTGCAGCCCGTCTCCCCACATCACTCCCAGCCCCACATCTCCAGCTGCAGACAGGAGATGAGAAAGCGAGTTCCTGCCGAAACCACATGGTGTTGTGATGGCCTCACATGTCAGTGGGGCACTGCTGTTCGGTGGGGGGTGAGGGGACGAGGCCAAGGCTCCGGCTCTGCCCCATTTCTCCATGGCCCCATTCAGTTTCTTCTCTGCAGGAGCAGACTGCAGTCCCTGATGTGCTGGCAGCCGACCATGTCTGGGGTGAGTGGGGCTCACCGTCCCCTCCTGCTGTGCACTGACACAGGGATGTGGCATCTGGGAGTCCCATCCCACGCAGTCCTTCCAGCCTGGGCTGACCCCAGGTCTGAGCACCCCTCCCCTCACCATCCCGGTGACTCTGCCTTCTTCCTGCAGAAACACTGGCCCGCGGGGACACAGTGTGTCACCAAGCACGACCACACCAAGCCCAAGGCCGGCGAGCTGGCCTTCCGCAAGGGAGACATGGTCACCATCATCGAGGCTGTGGAGGTGACCCCGGGGGCCGTGGGGTTGGTAGTGCCACTGGAGCTGCGACCTTCCTGGTGCGGTGTCCAATTTCTGAGACCATCCTGTCTGCAGGGCAGGAGTTGGTACCGTGCACGGCACAATGACAGCGGGCAGGAGGGGCTGCTGGCGGCCGGAGCTCTGCGGGAGCGCGGGGCTATCCGTGCTGACCCCAAGCTCAGCCTCATGCCGTGAGTACTGCGGGGTCCTGGCGGCTGCAGGGGGTCTCACACATTCCTCCTCCCCCACCCCACCCACCGTGTCTGGAGGGGTTGCTGAGGGCAGAGCAGTGCAGAGCCCACGTCACCAACCGTTTTGTTGGCTTCAAAGTCCCCCATTGTGCCCAACCAGGTGGGGTGGCCCCAGTGGGGAGAAGGCTGCAGTGGGGTCTGCATGGCCTCTGTGGGGTCTCTGCTCCTATTGCCTTGCTGCTGGTGCTGGGGGTGATCCCCAACCCCACGTCCCCTCACCCCCCAACCCACACTCCTCATCTCCACATATTCTCACCCCACACCCCTATCCCCATGCCCCCGTTCCCAGCTGGTTCCATGGGAAGATTTCAGGGGTGGAGGCGGTGGAGGAGCTGCAGCCCCCCGAGGATGGGCTGTTCCTGGTGCGTGAGTCGGTCCGGCACCCCGGTGACTATGTGCTGTGCGTGAGCTTCGGCAAGGAGGTGATCCACTACCGCGTGCTGCACCAGGACAACACGCTGAGCATCGACAGCGAGCAGTACTTCTGCAACCTCATCGACATGATCGAGGTGAGAGCCCCAACGTTCAGGACACTGGGGTCACTCCGGTCTGGCACACGGTGATGGAGAAGCTACAGGGTGATCCTGACCCCATATGTCAGTGCTGCCATCTGTGTGACATCACAGCAACAGCATCCCATTGTTCCCAGGGGCTTTGCTGAAGCTGTTGGTGGGTTTTGTCACTCCCTGCCATTCTCCACAGCACAATGTACTCCAGACCCCGCTCAGTTTTGGGTGCAAAGGATGCTGCTGCTCTGCCCTGGCTGCTGCTGAATATATCTCTGTCTCTCTCGCTTCCAGAAAGCTCTTCCTCCAGTTCTGTTTCTTCCCTGACCCACAACTGCTCCGTGCCTCCGGTCTGGGTGTTCATGCTTCCCGACAGTTTCCACGTTTAGACACAACATCTGCTTTCAGGCGGACCCTTTCCCCTTTCAGCCACCACTGCTGCAGCTCTACCGCTGCTGCTGCTGTGTCTCTGCAAACCACCCCCTCCACATCAACCCCCAAGGACAGGCTGCTCTGTGGCAGTGTGCCCTGGCTGTGCCCCATGGGGAGAAGTTGGTTTGGAATTTCCTATTGAGTGGGACAGGCACTGGGGTCCCACAGTGCACCCCATGGCCATTCCCTGTCTCCTCACCCCCTGCCCTGTCCTGCAGCACTACACGGAGCAGCAAGGAGCACTCTGCACTAAGCTGGTGAAGCCCAAAGCCAAGAGCGGGATGAAATCGGCTGAGGAGGAGTTGGCCAAAGGTGGGAGGGGATGAGGACCAGCTCTGGGGGAGGAGGTGGCTCTAGTGGCTTTCTGACCCATCTTTGTGACCATGCAGCCGGCTGGCTGCTGAACCTGCAGCACCTCACGCTGGGAGAGCGCATCGGGCAAGGCGAGTTCGGAGGTGAGGAGGTGGGACTGGAGGTCTTCAGCCAGAGGACCCCAAAGGGCATCGCTGGATGCCTCTCACGGGCACTGTCCCCACTGTCCTGGGGCTCTGTGGGGTGGCCCTGTGCCCGATGTTCCGTGTCCCCCCCAGATGTCCTGCAGGGTGAGTACATGGGGCAGAAGGTGGCTGTGAAGAACGTCAAATGTGACGTGACCGCCCAGGCCTTCCTCACTGAGACTGCCACCATGACGTGAGTGGGGGTGCGTGGGTACAGCCAGACCCCATCCCATGGCACTGAGGGAAGGGGGACCCCCTGACTGTAGACCCCTCACTTCAGGAAGGTCCGGCACAAGAACCTGGTGCGTCTGCTCGGTGTCATCCTGCACAATGGCCTCTACATCGTCATGGAGTTCATGAGCAAGGTGAGGGTGGCCGGGCCTCAGCTGATGGGACCGATCACGACTCCGTATCCAGATAAAACCCACAGTCTGGGGCCGGGTTGGGTGGATTCCGGGAGCTCCATCCCGATGGTCCTTACGCAGTTCTCTCATCCCTCAGGGCAACCTGGTCAACTTCCTGCGCACGCGGGGCCGCGCGCTCGTCCCACTGCCACAGCTCCTGCACTTCTCTCTGTGAGTCCTCCCATCGCCATCATCACTGGGGACCACCCCGAGGGACACGGTGACATCGGAATGGGGGACGTGGTGGCACTGGGATGGGGGACACGGTGACACCGGGATGGGGGGATAGGGTGACACCTGGATTGGACAAGGGATACTGACACCTGGACAGGGGGACACTGTGACAGCAGGGCAGGGGGACACGCGGTGACGCTGACCCATCACCGCAGGGATGTGGCCCAGGGCATGGACTACCTGGAGTCCAAGAAGTTGGTGCACAGGGACCTGGCCGCCCGCAACATCCTCATCTCCGGGGAGAACGTGGCCAAAGTGAGTGATTTTGGCCTGGCCAGGGTCAACCCCCGGGGCACGGACACCACGCTGCTGCCCATAAAGTGGACGGCTCCTGAGGCCCTGAAGCACAATGTGAGTGACGGAGTGAAGGGCCCCCAGAGCAGCTCCCCCACCCCATCCCACCGACCCATCTCTGCTCCGTGCTGACTCCCCATCACCTGAAATGCGGGCTTTGTCCTGATCCTCATCCCAAGGGTGAGGGCATCTCCCATGGGATGTGGGGTCTGGGGTCCCCCCGCCATGGGGAGGTGAGGGTGCAGCTGGGGAGCGGTGAGTCCCCACCCGGCTGCAGCCCCTGCCCCGTGCCACAGCAGAAATTCTCCTCCAAATCGGATGTGTGGAGCTACGGGATCCTCCTGTGGGAGGTCTTCTCCTTCGGCCGAGCTCCCTACCCCAAGCTGGTGAGTGCAGGGGGTACGCATCCCAATGGGGTGTGCGAGATGGGGACATCCCCGCTGCCCCTGGTGGGGGGATCCCAGCGCCCCACTCCACCTGCAGAGCCTGAAGGAGGTGACGGAGCAGCTGGAGCAGGGATACCGCATGGAACCCCCTGAGGGCTGCCCGCCCACCGTGTACGCACTGATGAAGAGCTGCTGGGAGATGGAGCCGAGCAAGCGACCGTCTTTCAAGAAGCTCACAGAGAAGCTGCAGAAAGAGCTGAAGCACCTGAAGGACGTTTAACCCATGTCCCACACCCGTGGAGCCCCCAGGAGCCACGGGAGGAGCCCCCAGGTTTGGGAGCAGGGTGGAATGGGGCAGCCTGGGGCTGTTCCACCACGGTGACCATGGGGCAGTGGCTCCGCAGGGTGCACCCCTCCCCTGCATGCACACTGAGGACGTGATGTCCTCCCTCCATCTCCCAAGAAGATGCAGTGGACGGACGGATCCCTCCATCCCCGTGGGGCCTTTTGCCCAGCC
Source organism: Oreortyx pictus (assembly GCA_036925125.1). NCBI lineage: Eukaryota > Metazoa > Chordata > Aves > Galliformes > Odontophoridae > Oreortyx > Oreortyx pictus. The sequence goes on from JAUPFR010000027.1 coordinate 2,152,561, forward strand.
ATGCCTGGGGACACCGTGAGCCCCCTCTCCCAGAGATGGGGATAGTATGGGATATCCCATCCCTGCAGAAGACAACACCCCATTGCTGACACAGACCCATGCCGGCCCTGCACGGAGACACCAGCCACACTCAGTTCAGCCCCACGGGTTTAGGCCTTCTGATTAAACCACAGAAATGAGTTGGGCAGCGTCTTTAAAGTCTCTGGGCTCAAATTAGGGCTATCCCTTCTTTGGGATGAGCACAGGGAGGGGGGCAGGAGCTCCAGCCCCCACAGCTCCCCACGCACAGCCCAGCCCCACTCTGCTCGGGGCTGTGCATGCAGCCAGGGATTATTCTTTTAATCAGAGCCTGTATGGGAATTGCTCGCATATAGATTATGGGAGCATGGCAGGGGCAGCCCCCAGGCACTGCCTCGCAAGCAATCTCAATATCTCGGCAGAGCAGGGATTAACAGGAGCACAGGGTGTGTGTGTGTGCCCACCCGCCCCAGTCCTTGTCTCCCTTCCAGTCCTTGGGCCCTGGGTTGAGTTTCTCAGCTCTTTCTCTCGTGTCTCCCCCACACCCTCTTTCTGCACCTCTCACCCACCACAGCGGGAGGCTTTGGGTGCCCACGGTGCCTCTCCATCCAACTCAGATGATGGGTTATCTCCACCGGGTCCAGGCCCGCAGCACCCTTGGGTGCTGCACAAGGTCTTCCCACCCCATGGCAGTGCCTTCCCCTCCTAATGCCATAATCCAGCCCTGATCCCGGGTCCCGCTGACCTTGCAGGCACTGGACCCGGTGCTGGGCACGACGCGGGCACCACATCCACCCACCCATGGCCGCCTTCTTCACAGCCGCCCTGAGGAACCTGCGGGGGGGTGAGGAGGAGCCCAAGGCAGCCCCCAAGGATGGCAAGGCGGCCGCCCTGCCCCATGGCATGTCCCGCGAGGAGTTCGAGGAGTACCAGCGGCAGCTGCTGGAGGAGAAGTAAGGCTCGGGTGGGGCTGCAGGGTCCTCATGCAGTGGGACCGGGGTCTCACTCATCCCCTCCATGGGGTGGGACAGGGACAGGGAGGCAGAGGGTGGGAGCAGAGTAGGTCCGTAGGGTGCAGGAGTTCCCCATGGTGTGGGATGTCCCCATAGTGCAACACATCCCCATGGGATGGAATGTCGCCAAGGTGCAGGAGGTCCCATGGTGCAGGAGGTCTCCACGATGTGGGGTGTCCCCATGGTGAGGGATGTCCCCATGGTGTGGGTGGGATGTCCCAGTGGTGCAGGAGGTCCTCACAGTGTGAGATATCTCCGTGGTGCAGGAGGTCCCCATGGGTGCTGGCACAGGGACTCAGCACTCCACAGGTGACAAAGGAAAGGGAGGTGCCCAGTGCCACCTCACCCCAGGGCCCACAGAGGCAAGGGGCAATGGGGACAGCGCTGGGCTGCACTCAGCTGCCACCACCCCAAATCTGGGTGATATGGGGATGGCGTCAGGGAAGTGAGAGTCCATGGAGGAGCAAGTTCTCCTCCCACCACAGCTGTCACCGCCAGGTGCGGGGCAGGATGCAGCCCTGTCCCGAGACCCCCAGTTGGATCACTGCACCTTTGGATCCTCAGACAGGCACAGCCACGCCAGGCTGCGGGGTGATGTGGGGACTCCACTGGGGCAGAGGTGACAAAGTATCACCCATCACACAGGATCGAGCGGGACAAAGCCTTTGCACACAAGAAAGCAGAACGGGCAACCGTGCGCATGCACCTGCGGGACAAGTACCACCTGGCCCAGGTAAGGACACACAGGGGCATCCCGAGCCCCCCAGCCCCAATCCCCCCGAGCTGGGCGGCGGCCATCCTCCCCCTCCCAGGTCCCATGGGATGGGAGGCGATTCCTGAAGAGGGCAGCAGACAGCTGCTGTCTCCATCCATCCCATCTGCCCGTGCACACGTCTGTCCAGCAGTCCCAACGTGGGGCTGTGCAGCCCCAGCAATCCCAGTGTGGGGCTGGGCAGCCGTTGGGCCCCCAGGCTGCCCCATCCCCGGCTGTCCCCAGGGAACCTGCCCCTCCCGCTCCCTCCCCAGGTGGTGGGGGTCCATCCACAGCCCCAGTGGCACCTCCCACCCCATACAGGATGAGCGGGACGATGCCCAGCTGCACGTGGCAGGCGGTGCGGTGGAGCTGCCGCAGGAGCTGGCTGCCATGGTGCGCGGCGAGGAGGAGGAGGAGGAGGAAGAGCAGGGCGCCTTTGCCTTCCTGGCCAAGCTGCGTGACGTGGATCTGCCGGCGCTGCGGGGCCGTGCGATGGGCACTGTGGATGAAGTGAAGGAGAAATGCTCCCTGATGTAGTGCGGCACTGGTGGGGTCAGGTCCCTGGGTGGGATGTGGGTGCAGAACACCAGGGTGGGGGCCCTACGTCCATGCTGGGGGTGGGTTGCCCCCCCCCAGTCCATTCCCTGGCGCTTCTGGGGGCTCTGGGCAGAGATGGAGGGGTCCTTTTCACCCAACCCCTGGTGCCACTCCTGGCCTGGGGCATGCAGTGGTCTCCACCCCACCCCTGGGGGGGTTGGGTCAATAAAAGCAGCATTCTGTGGGCTCAGCCTGCTGTCGGTGCTGCTGCACGATGCCACCGTCCCACACCATCCCCATCTCACACCATCCCCAACACCTCTGCGCTGTGCCCATCCCACACACAGCTCCGTGCCCCATACTCCCAACCCACGGACGCACCCCCAGGGGTCTCCCCTGCTCCCCCCCCCCAGCAGCACCGTGGGCTTAAACGCCGCCGCGCGGGCGCTCGCCGGAAGGCTGCAGGCTGCTGAGATCACTAATACCTGCCTATTTTAGGGAGGTCTAATCTGCCTGAGTCGCCTGTCCCCGAGGACTAAGCTCGCTGAACCCGTGTAAAATGGACCACCAGCACTGCCCCCAATGCCACCACCCCATGGGGCCGCCCGGGACTCGCACTGCATTCGTGTGCAAGGAGGGACGTGCTCAGCCCCCCCCCCCACCCAGGCTTCCCACACTGGGACCATCTGCTCCAGAAAGGCCTGTGGGGCCGGTGGGTTCTATGGGGCCTGTGGCTTCTGTGGGGTCTGCAGGGTCTGCAGAGCGTGTGGGACCTGCGGGGCTTACAGTGCCTGTGGGTCCTGTGGGGTCTATGGGGCCTGCAGGGCCCATGGGCACTGCAGAGTGTACGGGGTCTGTGGGGTGTGTGCCCATGGCAGTGGGGCCGAATGCTGTGCTGGTGCGGTGGGAGTTGTACTGCAGCTCTCAGCTGCCCCAGCAGCAATAGGGTCGCGGGGTGGGGGTCCCTGACCCCCATGTGTTGCTGCCAAGGTGGTGCCTTTTGGAGCCCTCAAACATGGAATGGTGTCCCCGCCATCCCCACCACGGTGCAGAACATCTCCCATTCAGACACACTCCAAATGGCCGTACAGCCCCTGAGCCCTCTGTGGGGCAGCTCAGTCCCACCCCACATCCCGTCCCCTGGGGCCGAACGCTGGGATCCCCAGCTCCCAGTGCTCCCTGAAGGCTCCCAGCACCAGCTGGGATCCGGGGCAGGACCCTCGGCCAGGTCTCCCCAGCTAATCACCCAACCCCCCCGCTGCCCCCACGCTGCCACCTGTGCCTCCGCACCCTTTTGGGGTCACCCCTGCCGCCCGCCCGCCCGCCCCGGGCCTCTTAATGAACTAAAAAAGTGACAAATCCCCAGCAGAGCTGGTCACGTGCGGCCAGCGGCCCCCAGCCCCGACCCCCGCCCCGGCCCCACCGCCCCGGTAAGCTGACGCAGCGTCTCTAAGCGTTAGCAGCTTTGCCCGCTAATAGGATTAGGGAGGTTTAAAACTGTCATTTGAGTGAACTAAACCCCCTGATACTCTGCATTGCACCTTCTTAACCAATTTGCCTTCAATTAGGGTAATTGGGAAACTAGCAAAGAAGTATAGCATTAATATTTTAAAGTGATGAAGCGATTACGGGCCTTGGACGAGGAAGCAAATCAATTTGCTATCTGCTCCTAAAAGGCAATTATAATCATTTGTCAAATCAGCCTGCTGGCCTCCCCCGCCCGTGTGAGCCAACACCTTAAGGCGGTTTAGCGGGGCCGGCTCCGCACACACGGCCCTGGTGGGTAAATCCAAATCCGGGCAGCTGGGGCGGCTGCGCCCGCGCCGAAAACCGCCCACGGGTGGTCCTGGTGGGGACACAGCGGTTCTGGGGGGATCCGAGAGCTTTGGGTCCCTCCGGAGCTCCTGGGTGTCTGCAAGAGGCTCCGGAGGTGAGGGGGGGTCCTCCTGGGACAGCTCTGTGTGCCATGTCCCTGTGGTGCTGCTGGATGTCCTCTTGCTGCCATTGGTGGTGTTGGCACAAGGTGTTCACTGGTGTCCGTGTCCCTGTGCGTGGTCACCAACATGGGGACGTCCCCACCACCTTACAGCAGCACAGGGGGATGGGGGTAGCGGTGCAGTCCCACCGGCAGCGACACACAGTGGGTCTGCACCCGGTGCTCGTGGCACTTCCATGGGGTGGCACAGAGCCCAGGGGTGACCAAAAACCCGTCCAGCATCTGAAAGAGGAACCACACCGAGGAGAGGAAGGGGGTGGGGGGAAGCCGAGACGGTGGGCAAGAGCTGTGGCAGGTGGCAGGAAGAGGGTTTTTGGTGAAAGTAAAAGGGAGCGGAGGGCAAAAAGGGGAAACCTGGCAGCAGTTGGGCAGCACAGACACCTGGAGGTGAAGGGGAAGAGACCCCATCCCAGGGCTCCTGGCCCCCACCAAGTTGGGGTCCCCAGCAGCGCGATGTTTCTGCCCCACAGCCCTGCAGGCATGGGGCTGCCTGCACCACGGATCCACGTCCCACAGCCTGTGGCCAGACCCTGCAGACAGCCCCACAGTGTGTCCTTGTGCTCTGTCCCATGCCCACCCCTTGACCCTGTGCTTGGTCCCCACACCTGTTCCTCACTATCTGGTCCCCATGGCTGATGTGACATGCACAGATGGTCCTGTAGCTGGTGCCCATGGCTGGTCCCAAGCTGATCCCATGCCTGGTGTGACATCCACAGCTGAACCCACAGACGAATTCCAGGCTGGTCCCAGTGCTCGGGACTGTTCCCTGTGCCCACTCCCCACACCTGATGTGACACCTACGGACAGTCCCTGCTACTGACCCCATCCGTGCTGTGACATCCGCAGGTGGTCGCATTGCTGCACCCCATGCCCACTCCCCACGCCTGGTGTGAAATCCACATCACTTGTTCCCATGCCTGCTGTGACATCCATGCCTGATGTGACATCCCAAGTTAGTCCTATAGCCGGACCCCATGCTCGTATGACATCCACAGGTGGACTTACGGCTGGTCCCTATGGCTGGTGTGACATCCACAGCTGACCCCATTGCTGGTTCCCATGCTTGATGTGACATCCAAAGACGGTCCCGTTGCTCAACCCCATACCCACCCCCCCATGCTTGGTGTAACACCCACAGCTGATCCCATCCACGGTTCTCAAGCTGGTCCCACTGCCTGCTGTGACACCCACAGACATCACACGTGTCCCCACGCACTCAGCATCCCAAGGGACCCCACACACTGCTACGGGGCCACCCCATCACCTCCTCTGGGGGACGCAGCCCCATGGCATCCCCAGTGCAGCCCCATCCCCGGCTGCGCGGCGCTGGCAAAGCCAAAGGAAATTGTTTCTCTCCCTCCCCCCCCACCCCCCCCGCCTTTCTTCTCCTCGCCCCGTGTTTCTAATTCTTTTTCCTCTCCCATAATGAGGGGATTACAAGGAAAACTCCAGCAGGACGCCTTTGTGGGGAGACAATCCGAGCGGGGAAGGCAGCGCGGGGCTTTGTGCACCCGCAGCCCCCCCGGCCCGCCCGGCGCTGGGGGGACATTTAGAGCAATTACTTGTCCAGAAAGTAACTGTCAATCATTCTTAAAGGGGAAGGCCTCCAATTAATAACCTCGTCTTAATCCTTTGGACTCATTTCCAATCTGCGGGGCCTTGGTGACATCTGCAACACTAAATAAAGATTCTCCCGAGCCTTAGCGCGGCGGTTCTGTGACAAATAAGAAGACTAGAGGCAACTTTGGCTGCCAAGCTGCAAGATTGGTGAGGTTGAGCCGCTTGTTTGGTTCCCAGGAGGAACCGGCAAAGTTAAATACTCCTGGAAAAGCCGCATCGGGCCCAGCAGGTAACGCCGTTCTGCGGGAATTCGGGAGAAAGTGCTGCGGGAGGAGGCTCAGAGCAGAGCGGGGTGGGCACGGGACTGTGCCGTGCTGTGGGGGCATGGCAGAGGGTGGGGGGTGTCCCCAGACCGCCCCGCTGCATGTCCCGTGTGCCCTCGGGTCCCCAGGGGGAGCGTGTTGTAGGGGGCACGGAGCACAGAGCCCGTCTGCAGCACGCGGGGTGAGGGGACACTGATGGCACCAGCACCCAAGAGGCTGCCTGCTGAGTGATGTGGGGGGATGTGGTGCCATGGGGACACGGTGTGATGTCTTTGGGGACAAGGCGGACGGCAGCGGGGCACCACGCTCCTGTCCCACAGGGTGGTTTCTCTCCCTGTTTTCTTGGGGCCTCCTTTCCTTCTGGATGGGTTTGGCTGTCCTGTACACAGCCCTGACCCTCACCCCTTCGCCCCAACCTTCCCCATCCCCACGTTTCCCCATCACCCTCACCCTGCTGGGCCCAGCACCACTCACCCCTCTCCCCTCTCCTTGCAGGTGCGGAGCTGCGCAAATGAGAAGCGGGTGAGCGCGAGCGGGATGGCAGCGGGGGTCCCGGGCCCTCCCCATGTCCCTAACCCCAGCATGGTGACTACAGGACACCACACCCAACTGCAACCTGCGGGACAATGGGGCCGGGAGGTGTCACCCAGAGCATGAGGACCCCGTGTGTTTGCTGCATGCACAAGCGCACTGCAAAGCGCAGAGCTGCACACACACAGTTGGATGTTGGGTGCACTGCACGTGCTGTGCACACGGATGCTGTGCTTGCTGCACACCAGCTGCACACACACACGGTGCACACTGCACACGCACTGCACCGTGCTCTGTGCACTGCATGACACTGCATGGTGCACGCTGCGCCCACGGCTGTGCACACTGCACACGGGGCCCTGCACGCACAGCGATCAATCCACGTGCTCTGGCCATCCTGTGAGGGTTGGAATGGGGTCCTGCAGTGATGTGGGGCAGTTTCATGGAACAGAGTGTGGGAACGGGGAGGGGGGATGGACCTGTCCAGCTCTGCTCGCCCCTGAGTGGTTTTCAGAGCTGGTGGCCCCATGGAAGTGCTGTAGGGATGGCCCATCTTCTGTCTATCTGCTCATCCAGATGGAATTCATGGGGGGGTCTGGTGTCCCCACACCCCTCCTAACCCCACCATCCACTCGCAGGAGCTGAGATGTTCCTCAATAAGTGTGAGGGGGACCTGGGCGAGCTGCGGAAGCCGGGGGACAGCGAGGGGACCCCTCCGGCTGCCGCCGAGGAGGAGCAGCCCAAAAAGAAGCACCGGCGGAACCGCACCACCTTCACCACCTACCAGCTGCACGAGCTGGAGCGCGCCTTCGAGAAGTCCCACTACCCCGACGTGTACAGCCGCGAGGAGCTGGCCATGAAGGTCAACCTGCCGGAGGTCCGCGTGCAGGTAGGGACAGCTCCGCACCCGCGTTCCCACATTGCACAAAGCACAGGGTCAGGGTGGGTGTGTGGGGCTGCATCCTGCCCTGGTCCCATAGGAAGGGTGACAGTCCTCAGCAGCTCCTCACTGCCATCAACTCCTCGGGGCCAGGGAAGCTTTGAGATTCTCATGGATTCAGGATTTTAGGTTTCCTGGAGCCGGGGCACAGGGCGGTTTGGCACAAAGCCCTGCTCTGCGTGGGGGCTCAGCCTGGAGCAGACCCTGCTGCCAGCACAGGCGGTGACAGTCCCTCCAGCAACCGGGTCTGAAAGCACAACAAAGAGAGAGAAAGCCAAATAGAGCAGGAGTGACAAAAGAGCAGGGATTGCTGGAACCGTGGGGGACACAGCGCGTGGGGCACCCTGCTCAGGACACCCCACGGGGGACACAGCGCAGGGGACGCACTGCTTGGAGCACCCCGTGTGGGGCACCCTGCATGGGGCACCCCGCGTGGGATACGGCACAACGGGGCGCCCCGCATGGGGCACCCTGCACGGGGTACAGCACGTGGGGCACCCCACTTAGGACGCGGCGCAGGGGGGACATGTCATACAGGCACCATGCCTGGGGCACGGGATGTGGGACACCTGGCGTGGTGTGTGTCACACAGAGCACCCTCCATGGGACACGTCTTGCACAGGACATGGCTCATGGGCCACCCTACGTGGGTCACTGAATCTCAGGATCGTTAAGGTTGGACAGAGCGCTGAGATCAGCCCAGCCACCACCCCATCCTCACCATCACCGTGTCACCACCATGCGTGGGACACAACACACTGAGCGCCCTACGTGGAACACCATGCAGGACATCTTACACAGGACATGGCACCCTACATGGGACATGGCACAAGGGTCACCACCCTACAAGGGACACTCTCCATGGGACAAAGCTCATGGGGCATCTTGTGTAGGACATCTTCCATAGGACATGACACAAGGGTCACCCTGCAGAGGATACAGCACATAGGAAATCCTGTAAGGGTCACCTTATGTGGGATGAAGCTCATGGGGCATCTTGTGTAGGACACGGCAAGAGGGTCACCCTACAATGGCACTCTATGTGGGATGAAGCTCATGGGGCATCTTGTGCAGGACATCTTGCATAGGGCACGGCACAAGGGTCACCCTACAGGGTGTTCAAGACATGGGACGCCCTACAAGGGACACCCTATGTGGGACAAAGCTCATGGGGCACCTTGCTTAGGACGTGGCACGGGGGTCACCTTGCAAGGGCATGACACATGGGGTGCCCCTGAGGAGCATGCTGTGAGGGACCACCAGCCGTGGGGCGCGCACCCCCGGGTCACTCTTGCTGTCCCCCGGCAGGTCTGGTTCCAGAACCGGCGAGCCAAGTGGAGGCGGCAGGAGAAGATGGAGGCCAGCTCCATGAAGATCCACGACACCCCCATGCTGTCCTTCAACCGGCCGCCCATGACGGCCAACGTGGGGCCCATGAGCAACTCCCTCCCCCTCGACCCGTGGCTGACATCGCCAATCTCCAGCGCCACTCCGGTGCACAGCATCCCCGGCTTCATGGGGGCCCCCCAGGCCCTGCAGCCCCCCTACGGTGGGCACTCCTTCCTCAACACCCCCCCGGGCATGGCACAGGGCATGCAGCCCATGGCCCCCGCGCCCTACCAGTGCAGCACCCCCTTTGTGGACAAGTACCCGCTGGAGGACGTCGACCAGAGGAGCTCCAGCATCGCCTCGCTCCGCATGAAAGCCAAGGAGCACATTCAGACCATCGACAAGACCTGGCAGCCCATTTGATGAACGCTGCCCCCTGCTCCCGAACCCGGGGGGGGGATGGCGGGGTGCTCGGCAGGACCAGAGCAGGGACGTGCCCCCCCGGACTCAGCACCGCGGGCAGCGGCACGGGGGCACTCAGCAGCCACCTCCGTGTGGCCGCGCAGGACCTGGGGGGTCCCCGCACCCCTGTATTACTATTATCATCATCATCAAGAATTTCTTTTCCTTTTTTTTTTTTTTTAATGCACCAACAGGAACACTCTAGTTTCGTAGGGAACAACCGGGGGCTGTTGTTCTTTCAGGGAGATGGGTAGAGCGGGGATGCCACGCTCCGCTCCGGGCTGCAGAAATCCACATCCGCACGGAAACACCACCGTCCCCACGCACGGGTGAGCAGAGCCCGGCCCGCATCCCGCCTGCTTGTCAGGGGGAATCTGCTCCGCCGTCACTCCGGCCCTAATTGCTCTCCAGCGGTGCCAGTGGCACAAAGCTGCCGTAATTGCCGGGTGGAAGGGGGGGGTTAACCCCAGTGGGGCCTGCGCGGTCCCAGTGGGAGTGGGGACGGGAGAGCAGTGGTGGTGAGGTGCCCCGCGACGGCGCTGGGGATGGCTGTGGTTGGCACTGTTGGGGATGATGGCACGTGCAGGGGCTTTGGGGTTCTGCACATGGGATGTACTGGGGCCGAACACGGGGCAGAGCTGTGCCCACGGCCGGGGGTCTTTCGGGAGACGCCACGATGACACCGTCCAGGCCGCGGTGACCCCGTGGGGACCCGGCTCCTCGTCCCCGTCCCCCGGCTGCTGCTGCTCGTCTGCTTCGTTAGCGATAATTAAACCTTTAACAATCCATTAAACGCATAATCGATGCTCCCCAGGCCCCCCAGCCCTGCTAATGGGCCACGGGCAGAGGCGTGCTCGGCGCGGGAGATAATGAAGCAACGGCCGCGGAAGTAATGGGGTTTGATCCGGGGGACGGGACACGCTGAATGGGGGCTGCGCTTTTCGCATGACATAATGGCAGAGGTTGGCGCCGACCCCGCCGCGACGCCCGGGCACCCCTCGGCCAACAAAGGGCGGGCGGCGGGGAGGGGGCTGCCCCACGGCCCACCCTAATTGGGTCGAGGGGCCCCCACAGCCGCTCCGGAGCATTGGCACACAGCAGTGAGCGCCCCGCACTCCCAGCTCACATCATCGGAGCAAAAAGGCATCTTTCCATCCCCCCCCATCCCCCCCTCCAGATTTCAATCATCCCCTGAAATCTGTGCCCCCCACCACCGCGCAGGAGCCCTCCACTCCCCCCTATGGGATTTGCCCCCTAATCTGCTTATTTCTCTCTATTTCTCCTAGGCCTGAATGAGCCCAATCCCGCCCCGGTGCGACGCCTCGCTGAGCTGCGGCACCTGGCCCTGCCCCCCTGCCCACCCCACAGCTGCTGGGGGACCTGGGGGGCAGTGTCCACAGGGGGCTCCTCCCTATGGGGTGGCACTGCTCTGCGAGGGGACACGGGGCTGGCATTGCCCTGTAAATGGGATGGTACCACCCTAAATTTGGGGTTCACTGCCCTGCTAGGGGACACGTAGCTGGCACTGTCCTGTGTGTGGGGTGGCACTACTCTGTGCGTGGGATGGTACTGCCCTACATATGGGGTGGCATGGGCCTATATATAATGGGATGAAACATGTGGGGTGACAGTGTCCTAGGTTGGGGTGGCCCTGCTCTGTATATGGGGTGACACAGCCCTATATATAATGGGATGGCAGCGCTCTGTACGTACAGTGGCACTGCTCTGTACATGGGGTGGCAGTGCCCAGTACACAGAGCTGCCCCCTTACACCCCATGCGATCCAGGCACCTCAGGGGTCAGGTTCTCCTCAGGGCGGTTCTCCCAGCTGCCGGGGGGTGATGGGGAAAGGGGGCTGCCAGACCCCCCTGAGGCGGGCAGCGTGCCGGGGTCCCGGGGGCTCAGGTTGAGTTTGGCGATGAGCGGCCGCCCCACATTCACCACCCGTCGCTCCTCCACGAAGTCTGCCATGCCACGGTAGCGGTACTGCAGGCACACGGTGAAGGACAGCTCCTGCTGCAGGGGGGACACGACAAGGTGGGAATGCGGGGGCTCTGTGTGTGTGTGTGTGTGTCCCCACATACACACCCGGTGCGGCACAGCTCTTACCCGCAATCTCTGCAGCCCACAGAGGCGGCTGTAGAGGCAGCAGGAGGGACAGGCGGCGCTCCAGGTGGGCACCAAGGGGCTGCCCAGCTCCTCGGGGCTCTCCTGGTTGGTGCACTTCAGGTCCACATCCAGCTCCTGCCACAGGGGATGGTGATGGCAGGATGGGGGATGGCACTGTGGGACCCTCCACCCATCCCCCTCCCCGAGTTCTGCCTCTCCAGGAGTGCCACTCCACCTCGGGGAGGTCGGTGAGCTTGGCCACACACTCAGTGACGTCCCCGGGGGCGGCCAGGATGCGGGTGTAGATGATCATAATGTTGGAGAACTCGGCAGCGAAGCCCAGCTGCACCGTGACACCGCAGTCGAAGTGGAGGTGGCGGCACTCCGGGAGGACTGCGGGGACAGCGAGCAGCGCGGTGACACCGCTTTGATCCCCTCCAATACTCAGGGTGACACGGGGGGTGACAGCTGGGGCAGCCCCAGTGTGAAGCCTTGGGGCTGGTGGTGCACTGCAGATGCCACGCGTCACCCACCCCGTGCCTCGGGGCTGTCCCCTCCACGTCCCCACCCGCTGGGGGAGGTGGTGGTGGCACGCACCGTGAGCCTTTGCCCACTGCAGGTTCCTGGCAGAGGTCTCAGCCCATCCCGAGGAGCGGATGGGGTCGGTCAGAGCCCGCCTCTCCGACAGGTTACTGCGCAGCTCCAGCGCCTGGCGGCCCCGCGTCAGCTCCAGCGTGCCCATGTCTGTGGGGCCGGGCACAGTGTGGGCTCAGGGGGGGACTGTGGCCCTTCCAAACCCCACTGTGTGGCACTCACCCTCGGCCACCTTGTCCAGCAGCACTGTGATCTTCTCATCCTCCAGCAGCCAGCGCTTGAGGAAGGTGACGAAGACGCCATTGGAGAGCTCGCCCTGGCTCAGCTCGTAGGCTTCGGCATCTGCACACCTGCAGGGGTGGGCAGGGTGGGCTCTGGTGCTCCTCAGTGCCCCACACTGCAGGAACCCCTGAGCTCTGGGTGAGCATCGGTGCTCTGAGCCTTTGGGTGCTGCCCGGAGGTCGGCACAGCCATGAACATCCCCAACCCCATAGAGGACCGCACCCTGGGGGGGCCGGAGCAGTGCTGTGGAGTCACAGCACATTCATACATCAGGGAAAAATGCAGTGCTAATAGGGCCGAGATGTCAGAACTGCATCCCTGCTCTGGGCCAGGGGGGTTGTGTCCTGCTGGCCCCATAGCAAGCAGGATGTATGATTTGGGACCCACGTGGCGTAGCCAAAGACGATGTTGGCCGTCACCTCCAGTGCCCCAACCTGCGGGATGACATCGTCATTGAGGTTCCTGCAACAGAAGAGCCCCTGAGTGCTGCGGGGCCCTGTGGGGTGACACCCAGCACACCCACAGAGCCACGGGTGGGACAGGTGGGGGGTCACCTCTTGCGGCACATATCGAGCAGGAAGATGTTGAGGCCAGTGCGGCGTTGCTGCATGCGCTGCAGCACGTGCTGCACACACAGGCAGTGGGCGGAGGTGTAGGAGCTGGGAGCGTCGATGGGCACCATGAAGCTGGTGCCAAAGTTCTCATAGCCGTGTCCAGCATAGTACAGCAATCCTGCAGTGGGAGAGGGGGTGGTGGCACGTCCTGCTCCTCCTCACATGTCCCCAAGCCCCAAACCCCACCTCCGAGGGAGCCCCGCAGCCCCCCAGGAGCTGCCCCACCATAGACCCCTTTGTCGAGGAGCAGCAGGAACTCATCGACTGCCATCTGCATTTCGTCCCGGCGCAGGTCCAGCAGTGACACCACCTTGAAGTCGAGCTGTCGCAGCAGCGCGCCGAGCGCGTGCACGTCCACCATCGGCGCCCGCAGGTGCTTGTGGTGCACATAGTGCATGTTGCCCACCAGCAGTGCCACTTTGTCGGTGGCTGCAGGGACAGACGGGGACACAGAGGGATGATCCCGCTGTCCCCAGTGCCCCACGCTGCGTCACAGCCCCACAGAGTCCCCCACCCCTCCTGGATGGGATCTCACCGTACAGCTGCTCGGGGCTGCTGGGCTCCGGGGAGTCTGCAAAGGGAGAGGTGGTGGTAATGACCTCGAGCATAAAGAAGGGACAGTGCCACCGCCTGCACCTACCTCCATCCCCGTCCTGCCAGGGAGCTCCAGAGGCAAAGAGCCGCGGGCCTGGAGCAGCACAAAGTGGGCTCAGGAGAAGGGGGCACAGAGGTGCTATGGGGCTGGGGGGCTTTGCAGCACCCAGGGTGCTGTAGGGCAGGGAACATGGGGTGTGGATGTTGCCCTCACCAATCTCCACGTCCACCTCCTGGCTCCACAGCTCATGGAAGAGGTTGAATACACGACAGGAGTATGTGCCCCGCTCTGCCGTCGTCACCAGCTGCACCTGCAGGGGGTGGAGAGCTGGAGCCACCACGTTGCCCCACGCCGCACTGCGCGGCCCCATGCCATACCGTGCCGCCCCATGCCACGCCACGCTGTGCCGTGCAGTGCCAGACAAGGGGGCCACGGTACCTGGAGCCGGGGTGCCCGTGCACCCTCCACGGGGCGCCGGTTCCTGAACCACTGATACTGCGGTGGTGGGTTCCCGAGGGCTCTGCACTCCAGCACCAGCAGGTCCCCCTCGGCCAGGCGGCACGGCCGTGGCTGCTGCAGGATCTGCAGCCCTGCCATGCTGGGGCAGTAACCGCTGGCTGCGGGTGGGAATGGCAGCGCATCAGCACCTGGCCACGAGGCCCTGCAGGAGCCATTCCCAGCCCCATAGGGGAGCAGTACTCTACAGGAGCCGTTCCCAGTCCTTCGGGTGAGCAATGCCCCACAGACTCCAACCCTAAGGCCCACCTGATTCGGGGCTGCCGCTCTTCTCCACCTGGATGTGAGCCCACCTGGAGAAAGCGAAGGCGACCCCGCAGCTCACACGGCAGATGTACCAGTGGGGCGGTCCTGGCGGTGCAGCGGTGTCAACCACCAGCTCCGGGGCTGTGGCTCCGGCCACCTATAGCACAGAGGGGCTGGACTCTGGGTGCTCACTCCCACCAGTGCAGGGACAGGGGAGGTGATGTGGGCCTCACCTCCTGCTTTCCGCAGAACCACTGGTAGGCGAGCCCTGGCGGACCGGTGGCCCAGCAGCTCAGGGACACGCGCGTCCCCTCCTCCACCGCCTGTGACTCCGGCTGCACCGTGATGCGGATCACATCGTGGACTGCGGGAGGAGCCAGGGATGGTCGAGAGCTCCATCCCACACCGCCCCACCACACCCCATCCTGCCCCATTCCAACCATCCCCTCCTGCTTTGTCCCGTTCAGTGCCACCCTATGGCATCCCAGACTGTCCTGTGCCATTGTATTCTGTCCCAGTTGGCCCCATCCCATCCTGTGTTGCCCCACTTTGCTCCACTTCAGCCCATCCCATTGCAACCCAACCCGTCATACTTTGTCCCATCATCCTGCCCTGTCCCAGCCCACCCCATCCCAACCTCATCACATGACCACATCCCATTTACCACCTTCCCATTCCACTCCAAAACTTCCCTTCTAACCTACCCTACTTCACCTACCTCCCATCCCTTCTCATCCATCCAATCCCATCCTATTCCATCCCATCTCCCCTACCCTACTGCATCCAGCCCATCCTTCCCCTTTCAAATCTATCCCACCCACCCTACTGCATTAATTCCATCCTACAGCATCAGACCCATCCCATCTCTCCAGTTCCAACCCATCCCATCCCACCCACACAACTGCACCCCTTTCATCCCATTCCACCCCATCCACCATGCTGCATTCATCCAATCCAATCCCATTCCACCTACCCTACTTCATCCATCCCTTCCCATCTCATCCCACCCCATCCACTCTGCTGTGCCCATTCCAGCCCATCTCACCTCCCCACCACCACTCCACCAGCAGGAACGAGCCCCCCTCCCTTCACCCTGCTGACCCCAAAGCCCCCAGATGACACCAGCCCATCCCTACCGGCGCTGCTGAGGACCTGGTAGGCCTCCACATGCCCCATCCTGTGCAGGCAGCCCCCCAGGTACCGCACGGTGCACTCACGCTCAGCCAGGAGCTGCAGGAGGCACTGTGTGGGGCTGCCGAGGGGCTCCAGCACCTTCAGAGAGCACATCTCCAGCTCCTCCTCACTGTGAGGGATAGCGGGGATGCAATGGGGTGAACGTGGCCACCACGGGGTCCATCCCACCGTCCCCCCCCGTCCCTACCTGCACTTGAAGCGTTTCTCTGCCCCAGCCACCTCGGCGAGCTTGCGCCAGCCCCGGCTGGCTGTGTCCAGGAGCTCGCAGAGCTGGGCCACCACCTCCTCGCCCAGCAAGCCGATGGGTGAGCTCCAGTCCCCCATCCCCTCCACAGCTGCTGCCTCGTGCTGTTGAGGGGTTGGGGTGTCAGTGATGGCAGCGCAGGAGGGCACGGAGGGGACCCAAAAGCACAGAGCACTCAACTCTGGGCACCGGGCGTGCCCGAGGCCGCCAGAACACAGCTCGGCACGCACCGAGCCCCACAGAAAGGAAATGAGGGTTAGGAACAAAAACAGCCCCACGCTGCTGCACTTCTGCTTTCGTCTGACACTTCCTACACTGCAGAGCAACGTGGTCCTCGGGAAACCAGCACAGCCCCGCCCTGGGGCAGCAGCAGTCCCCCCCCCCCCCCCCCCGACCACACAGTGCAGTAGGGCTGCTCCTGGGCTCCTCCAGGCTAAGGGCACTTAGGGAGGAGACCCCAACTCCCTCCTGTCCACGCTCCTGGAGGATGCGGTCCCTCCCACCCACCCCCACCGCAGCAGCGCACTGGCAGAAGGAGCAGGACCCATTCGGCAGCCACAGGTCCCACTGCCAGCAATAAACAGAACCTCCACCGTGGCAAAATCCCCAAGAACCGACAGCCTCAATCCTCCCCCAGCGCTGCACATGAGAGGAAGAACACAGTGAGCACACAGAGCACACGGTTTCGCCACAGCCTCCGTGGGAGGCATCGGCCCCAGCCGAGATTTATTGCCACTCTGCAGTGAGAAGACGGACCCCCCCGACAGCACCCGCAGCCTCGCTACAGCCGCTCACAGCTTCCTGCTCTTCTTCATCTTGTTGCGTTGCCACGAGTTGTACTTCCGCAGGCGCCTCCAGTACTGGAGGGAGTTGGGGTCCATCTCCTCCAGCTTCTTGGGGGGGCCGAGGTGCATCTGGAACAGCCTGGGGGCAAACAGAACAGCTGAGGCTGAGGGAGGGGGGGGGCAGAGGGTGGCTCGCAGAGCTGCTGCAGTTGGAAGGGAGCTGTGAACGCTGTCTCTCTCCCACCCTGGGGACCCTCAGACGGGTGAGCCCCACCTACCACTCGGGGTACTCAGAGTCGGGCTTCAGGGCCACCTCGGGGCTGTCCTTCAGATAGTTGACCCCCACGGCGTAGTTGGCCAATGTGACGGGGTCCGTGCACAACTCCGGCCCCTTGAGCTGCTCCTTTGGTGCGCTCTTGCCCTTCACCTTCACGCCTGGAGGAGGGGACACGGTGATGTGAGAGGACATGGAGGGGGGGGGGGGGGGGGGAGAGAAGAGGGGGGATGAGGTCGGGAGCCGGGAGCTTTGGGACAGAAATAGGACGTGGGAATGGGACACTGCGATGAGATAAGGAAAAGGGACCCGACTGGGACACAGAACGGGACATGGGAAGAGAATAAAGACAGCTGACACGGGGAATGGGACCCGACTGGGACACGGGAACACGAGAACGGAACACGGGAACGGGATGCGGGAAACGGCCGTGGGAGCGACGCACGGGAACTGAACGTGGGAACACGGGAACAGGCGAACGACGCGGGCACAGCACACGAGAAAAGGACCCAACAACAGCACCGGGCTGAGGGGCCGGGAGCGGAGCGCGGGGACACGGGGACACGGGGCCGGGCCGGGAACGGGGCACCGGGACACGGGGACACGGGGACACGGGGCACCGGGACACGGGGACACGGGGCACCGGGACACGGGGACACGGGGCACCGGGACACGGGGACACGGGGCACCGGGACACCGGGACACGGGGAACGGGACGCGGGGCCGGGCTCCACGCCCCGCCCGGCCTCACCCGGTTTCTTGGCGTAGCCGCGGGCCGGGCCGGGCGGAGCGGCGCGCAGCGCGCGCACCAGCAGCAGCCGCGCGGCCATGGCGCCGGGAGCGCGCCGGAGTGCGCGTGCGCGGCGGCGGCACCCGGAAGCGGTGGCTGAGCGAGACAGGAAGTACACGCGGCGGCGGCTCCCGGAAGTCACAGCGGGGTCGGCCCGGCCCGGCCCGGAAGTCCCGTCCTGACCGTTCCGTGCCGTTCCGTTCCGTTCCGCTCGGGCCGCGCCGCCGGCGGGACGGGCTGGGCGCTGTGAGGCGGAGCCCCGGCCCCGGAACCCCCGGGCCCCCTCTGCGGCCCTTCGTCGGACCCTCAGACTGCCCTGGGCCCCCTCTGTGTCCCGTCCCGCGAGCCCGGCCTCTCCCGCTGGATCCCTCCCGGTGTCCCCCCCCCCCCCCCTTCCCCCCCCAGCGCCCGCTCCCCGGTCCCTCGTTGCCCCTCTCCTCGCCCCCCCCCCCCATGCCCGCCCTCCCCCGAGCCCTCTCCCGGTCTCCCCCCTGCCTGCCCGTTTCCCATGGAGAGCGCTATGGATTTCCAGGCGGCCCCAGAGCCGCCGGTCATGGACACAGAAGAAGAGCAGCGTGGTGCCCCCCATCCCCCCGCGGCCGAGGAGCAGCCGGAGGGACCCCACTTCGGCGGTACTGCCGTGGATCAGCTGAGGAGTCCGGAGCGCAGGGCGGGGACAGCCGTGAACCTTAACAGCGGGGACGAACAAAGCGGGTTTTGCAGGGACTCAGGAAAAGAGATGGAAGAGGAAGTGGTGACCGCTGGGCCACAGGGCCCCGCGGAATGGAGACCGAGCACTGGGGACTCCTCCCGGGACACGGGGCCCCCCCGCACCCCCAGCAGTGGCACCATGGAGCTGGACGAGGCACCGGAGGAGGAGCCTTCGGAGATGCAGGGCCTGCTGGCCCAGCTGGAGACCCTCAGTCCCAGTCTGTGCGATGCCCCCAGCACAGCCCCTGTGGTGGGCGAGCGGGCCCTGCAGGGCTACACAGAGTGCCAGGGCAAGTGCCAGCCCTGCCCGCTGCACGTGGCCACAGGCAGGGGCCTGGAGGTGCGTCCCTGCTGTGCCCAGCACTCGGCCCGCTCACGGCCTTGCCATGGCTTGCTCTTTGCTGAGGCCGACCGGGAGGACCTGCTGAACCTCCTGTGCTACGAAGGGGGGTTGCCTGAGGCTGACACCGAGATGCCCCTGACCTGCTCTGAAGTCCTGACCGGGACCAAGCTGGAGGTGCTACAGATGCCCGAGGAACCCACTGCTGCTGATGAGCTGGGAGGGCCGGGTGGCTCAGAGAAAGGACCTTCTGGCAGCTGGATTTACAGCGAGGGACTCAGTGAGGACAAACCTTCTTGTGAGGGCAATCGGGACAGCTCGCTGGAGCCGGCCTGGGCAGAACTGTCTCCTTCTGTGACCCCAGAAAAGGAGCAGCTGCCACAGAGCAGTGTGACCGTGAGTACGGGGGTGTGGCCATGGTGCTGTGGCTGCAGGCTGGGATGTGCCCCTCAGCTTTCCTTCCCTGTGGGGTTTTAGGGGGCAGAGGGGAGTGAGGGGCAGCATTTCCCTGGGTTCTGTGCTACTGGGGGTTCTGGAGAGGACCCTTAGTGCTTGCTCTGGGCCATGCTGTCCTGAGAATGTGAGGGGAGGCTTGTGCCTGTCTGATCCTGGGGAGAGGCCAATGGGTCTGAACAGCCCCACAGCCCTAACACCCTGTGCCCTTGCTCCTCTGGTGCTCCCCAGGCCCCCAGCCAGCACCTCACTCTTCTGTTGCTTTGCAGAACAAGGAATCCCTCTCCTCCTGCCTGGCCTTCAGAGATGGTGAGTTGTTTCTCTGCCTGAACCAGGAGTCCTCACCCACTGTCTCCTGCCCTGACATGAGCATTGGAGTGCCTGGGGGGTCCCAGCTCTACATCCAGAATACTTCCCCCGGGGAAGGGGCATTGTTGCCACTTATTGGGAAGCATGGCTGCATACTCGGGGTGGCTGATTCGCTCCCAGTCTTGGCATGGGGATGCTTCAGGGATCATATGGGGTGCCCAAGTTTGGGAAAAGAAACAGGAGAGTTCTCCAGAGGAAGGGGGAGCAGCCCAAGGGTGGGCACTGGTTCCCCCCGCGATGCCAGGAGCACGTCTCCCAAGCACTCAGCTGGTTCCTCACACACATGAGCACAGCTAACAGGTGGCAGGAGGAAACCAGCCCCTGC
This sequence comes from Oreortyx pictus, assembly GCA_036925125.1. NCBI lineage: Eukaryota > Metazoa > Chordata > Aves > Galliformes > Odontophoridae > Oreortyx > Oreortyx pictus. The sequence continues at coordinate 2,172,465 of JAUPFR010000027.1, forward strand.
TTTAGCCCTCCCAGTCTCTCAGTTCCAGGCCCCTGTGACCCGGAGGATCTGCTGGATGGTGTGATTTTTGGGGCAAAGTACCTGGGCTCCACGCAACTGGTTTCGGAGAGGAACCCCCCCACGAGCGTCCGCATGGCACAGGCACAGGAGGCTGTGGACAGAATCAAGGTGCAGAGTGGGGCATGTCCTGACCTCTGGTGGGTGCAGGGCAGCACTTTGCTGTGGGGCAGGGACCCAGCAGTGACTTTGTTGGGTGACTTCACCTTGCAGGCACCAGAAGGAGAGTCACAACCCATGACAGAGGTGGATCTGTTTGTCTCCACGCAGAGGATTAAGGTGCTGACAGCTGACACACAGGTGAGCAGGGATGTGCCTGAGTGGCCCTGGGGCTGCTGAGACCTTCCTGTCAGCTGTGTGTGTCAGCTCTCTGCCTGCCTTGCTGGTGGGGGGTCGTGCCCAGGCATGGCCAGGGGCAGTGGCGTGCAGCTGGTTGGAGCTGTCACTCACAGCCATCCCACACCAGCAGAGTGGGATCTGAACCAGACTGAGCTTGCATCCTCCTGGCGTGCAGTGGTGCATGGCTGGCTCGTGTGCTGCATGGAAAGGAGGGCTGAAGGTCTCTGCTGTGTCCCCTTGCCAGGAGGCCATGATGGATCACTCCCTGCAGACCATCTCCTACATCGCTGACATTGGCTCCCTTGTGGTGCTCATGGCACGCCGCAAGCTGCCTCGGCCGGCAGAGGCAGCAGAGGAAAAGAGGCTCTACAAGATGATCTGCCACGTCTTCCACTCAGCTGATGTGAGTGGGAGAGAGCCCTGAGGTGGGGTGGGGTGCTGGTGGGTTCCTGGTCCCATCTTGCTGCAGCAAGCACTTGGTATCGCTGTGCTGGGATACGAAGAGGTGGAGCCTGGGCACCTCTGCTGTGTAGAGTGGCCCAGTGAGGAAAGGAGGAGATTGGTACTGTGAAGCAGCAGGGTGGGAGCATGGTGCTCTGCAGCTCCCAGGCTGACTGTGCTGGACAGCTGCTGGGTCCAGTTTGGCTGTCAGGCTGTGGCCCTGAGCACAAATGTCCTCTGTCTGTCCCCAGGCCCAGATTATTGCTCAGGCCATCGGGCAGGCATTTGGTGTGGCCTATCAGCGCTTCCTGGAGGCCAACAGCATCGACCCAAGCGAGCTGAGCCCTCGCCAGTACAGCCGTGCCCTCGAGGACCAGGAGCAGTACAATGCAGAGCTGACCCACTTCTCCCGGCAGGAGAATTGCAAGGACGTAAGAGCTGCTTTGGAGGGGTGGGGACAGCGTGGGGTGCCAGCACAGTGCCCTCTGTGTGTCACAGAGTGGCTCCCTGAGCAGCTGAGATGCTTCCTACCAACCCAGGGACCACCCCAGCTCACTCTGAGCCCAGTACCCCCATGCAGGGACTGCGGCATGCAACTCAGGTCCTTGTCCTGGTGCCCCCTCCCCAGGTCTGCATCCGGAAGAAGAAGGGGGAGATCCTGGGCATCGCCATCGTGGAGTCGGGCTGGGGCTCCATTCTGCCCACCGTTGTCATCGCCAACCTGATGCATGGGGGCCCTGCAGAGAGGTCGGGCGAGCTGAGCATCGGGGACCGCCTCATGTCCATCAATGGGACGAGCCTGGTGGGGCTGCCCCTCACCACCTGCCAGAGCATCATCCGGGTGAGTGGGCCTGGGGAACTCCTGCTGCCAGGGCAGAGATGGGAAACACCCTGGTGGTGTCTGGAGCCTCAATAATATTGAGGGCAGAGGGGCAGGAGGGCTGGTACCTGTCCTGTGCTAATCCTCAACCTTCCCTCAAACAACACAGCTTTGTCCTCTCTCCCACCCCCTCCAAGTGACTCTCTTGAAATCTGACACGTCCTCCCCTCACCTTCCAGGAACTGAAGCACCAGACAGAAGTGACACTGAACATAGTGCACTGTTCTCCTGTCACCACAGCTGTCATCCGGCGCCCCGACTCCAAGTACCAGCTGGGCTTCTGTGTTGAGAACGGCGTGGTGAGTGCTGTGGGGCGGGAGTGGAGCCAGGGCAGCACTGCCTGGGGCTTCTTCACCCCCTGGCAGAGGGACTCCTGGCCCTGGCTGTGTCTGCGTGGACGAGGCCGCGGTGCTGATGGTTTCTGAGCTTTCACGGGGCTCTGTGCCATGATGGGAGGTTCCTCATAGTTCTCCTGCAGTGCTGTTGTTTGGGTTCGTCACCTTGGCGCTCCTCAACTGTTTGCTTTGGGAGTGGTGGTTTCTTCCTGGCTCCCTTGGCATGTCCTTGGTGACATTTGTCACCATCCTTGGTGCCCCAGCCCCTCCCTGCACTGAGCTCCACTGGCTGTGTTGAAAACGCACCAGAAAGGCAGAGAGCATTCCCAGGATCTGTGGGGAAGGACGGCGAGGGTGCGCAGTGGAGGCAGAGTGTGGCTGCAGCGCCCTCCAAATGGTGCTCCCAATGGTTTGGAGACGTCGCTCTGCGAGCACTCAGGGCAGGAGCTCGAGGGTTTGATGGTTGCGGGCTGAGCTTTGTGTGCCAGAAGCCTGCGGGCTGCCCTTGCCATGCAGCTGAGCACATCACTCCTGCCACAGCAGTGCAAGGGATCATCCCTGCACACTGTGTGCCCTCGGGCTGGAGGAGGCAGCACCAAGTGCAGAGCTCTTACTGGAGGAGGAGGGTTTGGAGCAGTGGTTGTGCGTGGCCGTGGGGTGTGAGTGCAGCTCGGATCTCAACCAGCGTTCCCTGCTCCCCAGATCTGCAGCCTGATGCGTGGGGGCATCGCCGAGAAGGGCGGCATCCGCGTGGGGCACCGCATCATTGAGATCAATGGGCAGAGCGTGGTGGCCACGCCGCACGAGAAGATCATCCAGATCCTCACTCAGGCGGTCAGCGAGGTGAGCAGAGCGGGCTGGGTGTCTGCCCCTGCACTCCCTGTAGCTGCAGGCAGGGCTGGTTGGGTTGGGGCCTCACCCGGGGCTGCATCTCCCAGCTGATCTGCGCATCTCTGCCCAGGTCCACATCAAGACCATGCCGGCCTCCACGTACCGCCTGCTGACGGGGCAGGAGCAGCCCGTCTTCCTCTGAGCTCTGCCTGTGCCTGGGGGACACTGCTCTGCTGCTGCCCCAGCACTGCCCCCAGAGGCCTAATCCTGCACCCCCTCTGCTGCACTCAGGACGCAGTGGGGGCTGATGCCCAGCTTCAGTAGCATTAGGGCCCACAGTGCCCGTGACCCTTCTCCATCTCCGTTCACCCCTCGGTGCCTCAGTGCCTGTGCAGTGCTGTCCCCCTGCTCCACGGGGTCCCTTGCATTGGCCTGGTGCTGGCAGGGGAGAGGGGACCCTGCATGAAAGGCCACCCCCTTTCTGTCACCGCAGGCTGTGCTTTTACACTCACCAACGGTGCCTTTCACCACGTGGGGCTGGAACTGGAGCACAGCTCAGGAGCTCATCCAGGCAGCCCTGAGCAGCGCTGCCTCTGCACAGCAGCCCCCAGACTCAGCCTTAAGGGCAGCAGCACCCGTTCCCCCTCCCTGGCTCTGCCAGGGGCCTGCTGGGCTGCAAACCACTGCCCTGTTAGCCCTGCTGCACCGAGCTGGGAAACTACCTCTGCCTCCTCAGCACTGCCTTGAACTGTTGTGCGCACACAGTGGGGCCCTCAGCCCTCAGGGCTGTTCCTCAGTGCAACCAAAGGGAACACAGCATTGCCACTTCCCACAGAGTTTGGAGATGTGAGTCCCACAGCCCAGCCTGCAGCTGAGGGCTCCCCTGGGATGTGTTGTTCACATGGGGACAGATGGGACTCTTTGCCTAAGGCAGCCTGATGTGACTTTGCCGGTATGTATTGTTGATGTAAAAAATAAAAGCTTGGGGGAAAGCTGGAGGCCACATCTCACCGTGGCTGGGCTGCAGCTGATGAAGCTCAGCTCAAGGGACACAGCCCTGAGCCCACCGCAGTGCCAGACATCAGCCTGAGGCTGCTGACCTCAGGAGGGGCCAGCACTGATGCTTACCATCTGCAGGCAGAGAGCCCTGGCCTTAGAGGTGTGTAGATCCCAGCAAGGCTGCCCTGCTGTGCCTCTGCCCTGCACGCTGCCACGCGGCACACACAGCAGCAGTCCGTCCTACTCAAGCTGTCCCCTTTATTTCATCCTCAGAGGCAGTGGATGAAGCGGAGCAAGGAGGCACTTGGTGGTGCAGGCACAGCCTGCCCAGCTGTGGGATGCTGTGTGGCACTGCCGGGGCTGTCACCCAGCCCTGGTGGCACAGGGCTGCGGCAGGGCTGGCCCGAGGGGCCCTGCAGGGCAGAGACCAGCACGGTGATGCTCAGCGGTCCTGGGTGACGTTGATCCCTCTACACATCTGTAGCTGGGCCCCACTCGTAGCCTTCATCCTCATCTGAGTCTTCCCTGGCTCGTGTGAACCTCTTCCTCACGGCCTCGTGCTCGTAGTCCCTGCGGGATGAGATGCTGCAGTGACACCTCTGTGTTTGATCAGTGGAGGCAGCCACTGCTATGCAGGACCAGGCTGCACAGAGCTGGCCCTGGCACACGGTACCTGATGCTGCTGTGCTCCTGTGCCCACTGTTCCTGCAGCTGCTGCTCTGTCACCTGTGAAAAAACAGACAGGTTTGAGAGGGGACAGGCAGGAATTGTGCCCCAGCCGGGGTCTGGGCTGTGTCCCCCCCAAGGCAACGGGTGAGCGAGGCACCGGCACTGGAGCTGCAGACGTTAGAGGTGGCAGCCCTTATGCCAGGGCCACGTGGGATAGGAACTCACCCCCATGGCCAGGTTCTGTGCCCCCTGTGCCCCTCATACTGGTGTGGGGGACCCACCTGCTCACTCACACCATGGCTGAGGTTCATCTGCGCCGGCTCAGAGGAGCGGGAAAGCGCGGGCTGGTTGTAGGCATCCTCCGCCTCGCCGTCAGTGTAGGCTCCCCCCTCACCATCTGTGTCATCGTAGTCACTGTTGGCGTGACTGTCACAGGTCAGGTAGCCCGAGGCTGCTCTGCTCGGCGGGTTCAGGAGGTCCAGGCTGTCCTCCAGCGCCACGTCCACCTGCGGGTGGGGACGATGAAGACCTCTGGGCACAGAGAGGGCAGATGCAGCCCTGCACCGCAGGGCTTCACCCTTCTGCCCCATACCTGCTCTGCTGCCGTCCAGATGGGCTGGCTCTGCTGCGTCCTGATGATGTTCTTGATCTCCTCATACCAGGAGTTGCTGCTGCCGCTGAGGCTGATGGTAGCAGTGAAGAGGTGGCTGCAGTACTTCTTCATCTTGCTAGCCTGGGCATAGAGGCGCCGGGAGCTCTTCCTGGAGTCGGGTGCCAGCCACTGGCGCATGGCCTTGATGCCCTGCCGGCTCTCGGGCTCGCAGAACACCACCACGGGGTAGTATTGCACGTAGTTGAGGCGCTCCACCGCTGAGGGCGTGATGTCCAACAGCGCGTGCTTGTCCTGGGGCAGGGCATCAGCACTCAGCCCCGCTGGAGATAAGGTCACCCACCCGGCTCCCAGTGCATGGGAAGGGTCTCCAAAGCTCTCACCTTTTCAGCAATCTGCCGCACCGAATCCAGCTTGATGACCTTGGACGATGCTCCATCTCGGGGCACGCTCGCTGCAGGACAAGGAGATAGGATGTGAGAGGGGCTGGGGCATTTGTGCCATCCCTGTGGGTCTGGCCTGTGGGCTGCGTGCCTCCATGGGGGATGTCTGGGGTCTGACTTGAATGGGGAGGGGGGTGACTGACTCCAAGAGGGTGCTTGGGTGTCATGGAAGGGTTGTGAAGCAGGATCAGGACTGAATTAAAAGCTCCCACAGCCACCTACGTCAAGGTCCGGTGCATTTCACACTGCTGTGGAAGGCACTTACGTGCAATCTCAAAGAGCTGGGGCTGCTCCGTGCTCAGCTTCTGCATGGCAATGTCTGTGATGGGGCCCAGTATCACCACCGGCCGCTTGAAGCTGGCTGTGGGGAGAAGATGGAGCAGCTCAGGGGGGCTGAGCAAAGGGGCAGCCCCAGGAATGAGGATCCCAGGTGGGTCTGGGCAGCCCGGTACCAACCTTCCTTCAGAACCACCCTCTCATACGGGGGGTAGTGGCCCTGCTTGGTGAGGGCAGACAGGTCCTCCCGGCTCTTCCGCAGCATCTTCTTGGCTCCCCGCAGACCCCGCAGCTTCCAAAACTCAGCCCGTGCCCCGGAGGGGTTGGTTCCAGGTGTGGCTTTCAGCACAGACTCCAGGCTGGCAAACTGCTCAGCCCTGGGAAGAGAAAGGGCTCAGAATCTGCAGCCTCTGGATTTGCTCCTTCCCTCCAAGAAGTTGGGCCCGATCAGGCTGGGAAGCCTCACCAGGACCTTCAACAACCACAGCATCAACAACCCCACCCCACCCCAGGCACCAGGAACGCATTTCATCAGCTCGCACTTCTCACCACCACCCATCAGTCCTTGCCCTGCTCTTACAGGGCCCACCACCCACACTGCTGTAACAGCAGGGAGCCAACCCCTGCCTCTGCCCCCAGCGGGGCCGTTCCTGGCTCTCTCCCTACCTGCTCCGGTTGGGGATGATGCCCTTGTCCTGCTCCTGCAGGTCCCTGCCCATGCGCACAGCCAGCCAGCTCCCCAGCCTGCCGCGGTACATGGTGTCCAGCACGTGGAAGATGTCCCCACGGACAAAGCTGAGCCCCGACGGGGTTTCCTTCTCATAGTCAAAGTGCGTCCGGATGTAGAAGGAATCCCCCACGTTGGATGAAATCATCTTTCTGTAAACTGGAGACCGGGGTGAGAGTGACCCATAGGGGAAGAGCGGGCAGAGAAGGAATTAGGAGTGGAGGAAGGTGCTGGGCCGCCCTGGGTACACAGATACACATGGTGCTCTTGGGCACACTGGGGACAGCAGGATTTGACCCCACAGTGGCCCCTCCGAGCTGATCCACAGAGCCAGCAAACCCCCTGCTCCAGGATGCCACTGCACAAATGGCACTCCAGGATCATCCAGTGCACTCCCATCACCACCCTGGGAGAGAGGAGAATGGTGTGGGGAAGAAGGATCACATTGTGGGGCAGAAAGAGCTGTGGGGAGCTGAGCAGTCTGATGCTCACTCAGAAGAGATGGAGAGACACGAGCCCAGAAGTCACCAGCCATCACTCACTGTCCTGCTTGCTCTGAATCTCCAGTATGACGTCCTCCCCCGGTGGCAGCTTCATGAGATACTGCACCGCCTCCTCACGGGTCAGATTCTGGAAACTGGTGCCATTCACCTGTGTGGGAAAATGCTCAGACGTGCCCCGACAGTGGGATGGAGGGTGTGGGGTCCAGTGTGGTCTCAGGACCCCAGGGTAGGGGCATCCCTGGGAGTGGGAGGGGGAACCAAGTGCCTGCCACAACCCCTGGGTGATTCTGGGAGCAGCTCCTCTGGATGGTGCCCGGACCCTGCCAGGCAGGGCCCATGGTCCCACACTAATGGGTTTGGGCTGCAGGCACCAGCACTGCCACAAAATGATGCCCAGTGGGAGAAATCCAAACAGCATGGAGGGTATTGGGTCCAGAAGCTGGGCAGTAAAGCATTTGGTGCCATTCCTACTCCCAGGTACCTGCAGGATCTGGTCCCCTTCCTCGATGCCCTGGCTGTCGGCCGGGCTCCCCTCCTGCACACCCGACACGAAGATGCCCACGTCGTTCCCACCAGCCAGACGCAGCCCCACGCTCCTGGCCTTCACAAACTGCACGACTCTGGAGTCAGGACTGTACCTGCCAAGGGGAGGCTGCAGTCAGCACACTGGTGGTCACCAACGCAGAGCCCCCAGCCCTGGAGCTGCACTGGAGCAGATCCCTGTTTGCTCAGCCCTTCCCACCACCTCTTGCAGAGACGCACCCGTCCTTGGGGGCAGCTCGGGCAGTGGGTCTGCTGCGAGGGCTGTGGTGGCCATCCCTTTCCACGGCTTCCAGCATGTCTGCAGGGAAGGAGAGCTGGTCCAGGAAGTGCTGGTGGCTGTGTGCTCCCCCAGACCACCGCAGAGAGAGCTGGTGGGTTTGGAGTGGGGACACACAAACTGGAGCCTGCTCAGAGCTCTCAGCTCCCCCCAGCCCGATCTGAGCTCACCCACCATGGCTCAGTGCATCGTCCACATTTGTGTCGGTCGCAGCATTCCTGCTTGATCGTCTCCTCTCTCTGGAACAGAGTCAGGGGAGGTTTTAAGGAAGGCATGGATGTGGGGGCTTGATCAGCACGAGCAAGATGGGGGTCAAAATGCAGTGCCACCTACAGTGTCCTGGCTCCAGCACATAGGAAAACCAGGCCCTCCAGATGGATAGAGAGCATGGGGGAATCTGATCAATGGGAAAATCATGGGGCCACAGGGATGGGAACACAGCAGGACTTACACTGGTGAATTCACCCTGGCAGCAGCTGGAAGTTGTGGGGAGGTCTTAGGGGATGGTGGGTGGGACACGTCAGAGTCGATGTCGGAGATATCTGCAGCAACAGAAGGAGAGACGCATCAGTGCCCGTCCAGTCCCCACACTGTGCAGTGGGACCCTGGCACTGCCACTCCGTCCCCTCACCATCCATCCGGGAGCTGTCACTCTGGTAGTCTTCCATGTTGGGGATGTTGATCAGGAACTGCCGGTGGTCCCGGAGGACGAGCAGAGTCAGGATCCCCTCTGTCTGCTCAATGAGCCGCTGGGTGTCAGCCAGGGACATGTCCTCGCTGGCCACCCCGTTGATCTGGAGGGGCAGAGCGGGAAGGCCTCAGGGTGCTCGCTCCTGGGAAAGGCACCCCAGGAAAACCCTGATCGCACAGAGATGCTCCCACCACAACGCTCCCCTCTGTCTTATCCTCCCCAGACACCTCAAGCATCATTTCATCTGTCATAGCCCAAACCCCTGAGCTGCTTCTTGGCTGTTCCCCCAGCAGGGACACCCACACACAGCATAGGCCTGGTGCCATGGGGACAGGAGGGCAGAGGTGACAAGCTGCTGCCCCTGGCACCAAGCAGAGCTGGTCCCCAAGAGCGTAGTCCCGGGGAGCAGGGCAGGATATGTGCACCAGTCAGAGCTGCCTCCAGCCGAACACACCCACAGCTAGTCCCCTGCAGTGTCACCAGCCACCAACAAGCCACCCAACAGGTGGGCACTGAGTCCCCCGAAGTGCTGTGCACCCCATCTTACCCCATACCTTCAGGATGAGGTCTCCCTCCTGCAAGGAGCTGCGCCTCGCCGCCAGCCCGCTCTCCACTATGTGCTTGATGAAGAGCTGGCTGCCCAGCTTCAGGCCGTACTCTGCATCAGAGAGCCCAGGGCAGTGCAGGGGCCAGGCAGAAGCAGGACTCCCTCAAAGTTCCCCCTCGCCACCACCCCACAAGCACACTGCAGCTCCCACCAGGCCGTCAGCAATCCCCAGAGCTGAGCTGTGATGCCCCCGGGCTGACACCAGCAGGCTCAGCACACACAGCACAGCACACATCACCGTCCTGCTGTGTGCCAGAGCCTCGCTCCAGAGACACGCAGCCACCGCCCGGACAAGACGCAGGGATGCAGGGAGCAGGAAGCCCTACCTTCATCCTCCTTCTTCTTCACCAGCACTGATGTGACAGGTTTCATCAGCACATCTCGGCGTGGCAGCCGCTTGAACCCCGACACCAGTGCCAGCCCGTTGGCGTCCCCTTCGTGGCTGAAGCCATTGGTGGAGCGGTGCCGGCTGTAGCCCCCGCGCTCCGAACCGCTGTCGGGGCTCTGCCTCCAGTGGCTGCCATCCTGGCTTCGCCTCCGGCTGCGGGACGACGTGTGGCGGTGGCGGTCATCCCGGTGGTGACCAGAGCTCCTCTCGCTGGAGGAGTCCCCGTCGTAGCCCTGGTTGTGGTCCAGGTCATCCCGGGAGCGGTGCTGGCTGGTGCTGCGCAGGGCCGGATCCACACCACGAGAGTCATAGTCGTCGTCCGAGTCGTAGCGCCGGGTCACGGCAGGGGACGCGGGGCTGCTCTTGCTCACAGGGAGATGGATTTTCTTTTGTCTTTTCAGTGTCTGCACGTGGAAAGGAAGGGATGTGGATGAGGTGATTTCCCAGCCCAGAACATGAACTATGGGTACTCTGAGGGAGCAGAGCACAGGGCCACAACAGGAGTGGGGCTTTGCCCGGAACCCCCATGCAAACAGGCACAGGGACATGGGGACAGAATGGGGACAAGCACAGAGCAGTCCCACTGCATGGCACACTCACAATGTTGGCAATCTTGCCGCAGGTCTTAAGTGTCTGGATGGCAAAGGAGGACGAGACATTCTCCATGGAAAGGCCATTCACCATTACGATTTGATCCCTCCTCCTGTGAGGGAAATGCAGCAGTGATTTGCTGCCCTTCCTGTCCCTGGTGGCAGTGATGACCCCCACCACATCTCCACGTTCCCCTGCACTCACTGAAGCTGGCCAAATGCGGGTCCTCTGGACACCACATCCGAGACAACGACTGCTGTGTCCCCAGTCACCTTGTTGGGACGGTCCCGGCCACCCGAAACGGCGAAACCAAAGCCCCGATGAGGATCCTAGCACGGAGGGGCAGAGAGGGGCTCAGTGCCCGTCCCCACCACTGCCATCCCACGGCCACCTCAGCCATGCTCACCTTGCTCAGCGTCACCATGTGCTGCTCCCAGATCAGCATCTCCTCCATGGCGGCCACCTGCCAACGCAAGCGAGGGAGGGCGAGCGCTGAGGCGGACCGGTGCCTCGGCTCCAGCCCAGGGGCCGGGCGTGCAGATCGGCTCCGGCTCTTTTTCACAGCCACCAGCCCCTTCCTCTGTCCTGCTTTGGGCTGCAAGGCAGGGTTGAAGCGAGGGCTTTCAGTGTCAGCTGAGCCACAGGCACTGGGGATACGAGAGGACGGGGCACCCCACCCACTGCCCTCCCTGCCCCAGCAGCCAGCAGACCCCTGTTGCTGCTTCTGACAGTGCTCCCGTGCCCCCCCCAGCTGCCCAAGCCAGCCCCGCTGTGACCATGGAGCTGGCGGCTGTGTGAGCACCTGGCTTCACCCTTTGGTTCTCCCCAAATCCAACAGTTTCCACTTAGGACAGATGCTTCACTGGGATGCACATGCAGGATGAAGCACTGACCAGCACCCCAGAGGGACGCAGAATCTGTGCGCCAGGAAGGGAAAATCCCGGAAACAAAGCCAGCGAGACCGCGGAAGCTGGCATGGGGCGGTGGCTCCCACAGCTGTTCTACAGCCTCTATCTCAAGGGTCATCTGGGTATGGAAAAACAAACCAGGAGGGCCGGGCGACGCCGTGATGGATCAACTACAGCCAGCAGCTCCACGCCGTGCCACCACCACCTGGCTCCCACCTGCTCCCCACAGCCACCAACCAAGCAGGACAGGGCTGTCTCTGCTCCCCAGCCCTCAGCCCACCTCACTGACCTCCCTGTGGCCTTCCCAGGATCTCCTGGTCCCACCCAGACGAACAGCGCACCTGGAACCGCACGGCCATGCTGCGGCACGGGGCCCTCAGCAGGTGTCTGCTGCACTCACAGCACAGCTCGGCACAACACGGCACAGCTCGGCACACACGGAATGCCACGGCTTGGCACAGCCCGCCTCCCGCCGCACCCTGCCGGCCCCCGGGGCGTGCCCAGATGGGGCTGGGCGGGCAGGCACTGAGGGTGCCAGGAGATCTGTACTCCTTGTTGGTACAGCACGGCACGGCACAGCATGGTACAGCCCCTGCATGGCACAGCACTGCACAGCACAAGGTCAACGGGTCTGCCACTGCAGATCACTCACGGCTCCCCTTACCCACTGGTTCTGCTGTAGCACATCTACAAAGACTCCCATGACCCACTGGTTCTGCCATAGCAGATCTCTCAGGGCTCCCATTGTCCTCTGTCCCATCTGCCACGGCAGCAGCCCCCAGCTCTGGCCCCACTACATGTGCTCCCATCCTGTGCCACCTGCAGGTCCCTTTCCTGCCTGGGGTGTGCATGACAGCACCATAGGGTTGTTCTGGGCCCCAACGCACCTCAGCCACCTCTGAGCCCAGGTGAGCCCACTCACATTGGCAACTGGGTCTGGAAATCCCACAGCCCCACTGGGAATACTGCAGCACAGCACCAGTGGGTCTGATGGCATCTGAAACGAGTGCTGGTGCCCATGGGAAAAGCCTGTCCATGGGGCCACAGTGAGTGGGGACACAACACCACAGGGGACAGGGCTCAGGGCAAGCATGCAGCCCCAGACACAACAAAGGAGCCCCAAAATGCAGCAGAGTGGCCAGCAGTGTGGTGTAATCATTCACCTAGGCCTGAGAATAACCCAGGCTGAGAGCACAGGGCAGAGTCCAGGAGGCTGGCCCGCACCACCCGACGTCACCGGCCATCGAAACCAGCACCAGCACCCGCCCACAAGGAGACACAGCTCCAGTGGACCCCAGTCTGTGTCCCCCACCCATCACTGGGGCATGGTGAACTGACCTCGCATCTGCATCCCACAGCTCTCTGCCCTCGTGGGGCTGAAGGGACAGTGTGGGGACAGCAGGCAGCTCCCTCTCACAGGGAATTGTCCGTGGGGACACCAAGCCCCCGTTCTGCCCTCAGCCTTCCTGGGGGCCCTGCCCCGAGCTAAAGGACGAGGCTGGCAGCCAGAGGAGCCGGCTCAGCCGGTTCCTGACAGAAACCAGCCCGCACCCGCATTGGCCCCACCAGGGGAGGCAGTATCTGGGTTGAGCAGACCATGGCCCAGCCCAATACCAAGAGCCCCACGTGCCCCACTCACATTGGGATGGCCCCCACAGCCTACTTGGTTCTGCTAAGCCACCCATCCCATGTCTGGCAACAGCAGTGCAGGAAGATCCCAGTCCCATCACCGAGGTCCCTGTCCTGACAGCAGCTCCCCAGCATCTCACCAAGTTCCAGCTGCATCCTGGGGCTGATCCTGACCCTGTCCTAGTGCTGGGAGCTGCCCCGGCTGGGTGTACAAAGGCAGAATGGAGGCATGGCCTCCAGACAGGGGCACGGAGCCACAGTGACAGAGTCCCAGCCCTGCATCCTCAAGTCCACGCAGCTTGAAGCCACAGCACCCAACGAGAGTTCTGTCCCATGCCTTGCTCAGGTCCCCCTGCCAGTGTGCAGAGTGCCCTTGGGTCTCCCCTCCCACTCTGTCCCTGGGCTGCAGGAGGGTCCCCAGTCCCCCTCCCTCCTGTGGCTGGTGTGCACAGGCGGCCCATAGCTGTGTCTCCTTCCCCAGCACTCACCGTGTGGTGGCTCGGCCCCCGCGGCTGAATCTGACCAGGAAGGAGCTGAGCGCCAAGGCTGGTGGCAGCGGTGACACTCCTGGGTGCTGCCTTGCGTAACCCTTTGTGGGCCAGACGCTGCCTGCGGGAGAGAGACAACAGGAACTGAGGGACCCTCCAGGAGCACAGCAGGAATCCTGGGGGGCTGTCTCTGCTCTTCCCTCAGGCTAATGGCTCAGCCATGTCTGCTCCCATACCCATAACCAGGCAGAGGCAGGGTGCTTGGGAACATGGGGTGGCAGTGCCCAAGGATGGGGTCCTTCCCCCTCCCCAACCTGGGGGTTCTGTGCCACGTGCGCTGCCCAGAGCACCCACACTCTCCTCAGGTCCCAGAGGGCGCAGGGACAGTGTCAGCTGCCAGCTCACCCACAGCACCAATGCTATCAGGCCACAGGAGAAAAGATGGCCACTTGGTGCCCAGTGGTAGCTTCCACCTGCTTTCCTCCCCATCCCCTTTGCTGGGCCCCCACCTCGCTATGGGCCTGGGCTCCTTCCTCCTCCTGCAGGGTGCAATTCCAGCCACAGAGATCAGTTCCACGCAGCGGCTCCCAGCTCCAGCAGCCTGCCTTTGGTTCCCGGGGGGCTGCGGAGGTCTGAGGCCCCGTGCCAGGGCGTCGTGGGGGGACCAGTTCCTCCGGAAGCCCCCCGCCACCAGCCACCACCCCGGGGTTGGGGCCATGGCGGTGGCCCTGTCCGAGTGCAGCCGCTCACCACTCGCCTCGCAGGAGGACGGGGCAGCTCCCACGGTCCCCTCCCGGTCCCCTCCCTCGCAGGGACGCGGCCCAGGCCCCTCGGGGGCGCGGTGGGGCGGCCGAGCATCATCATTAGGGCTGGCGGGGAACGCGGCCCATTGCCGGGCGAGTTTTGCAGCCCGGGGCAGACACGGCCGGAGCCGGGGACGCAGCCGTCCCCTGGGCCACGCGAGTTCTGAGGGAGGGAGGGTGTCACGGGACGAGGGCCGCCCGCCGCAGCCTCTCCCAGGGCCCGGCTGCCGCTAGGTGGTGCCGGGGGCCGCAGGGCTCGGCCTGGGGCCGTGCCGCAGGACACAGCGGAGCCGAGCGGGGCTTTGGGACAGAAAGGGGGAGCGGTTCCCCGGCACGGAACGATCCCGGAGATCACAGCGCGGCTCCGCCGCACCGGGGCCCGGCACCCCCCCAACGGCGGGCAGCAGCAGGCCCCGCTGCCATGGCAACGGCCAGGGCCCGCCCCGCTGCCATTGCGACGCTCACGTCCCGCCCTCCGCGCCCCGGCGCTGCACGCGTCGCTTTATCGTCGCCGCTCTATGGTGCGCCGGGCCCTATTCCCGTCCCCGTGCCTCCCGCCCCATCTCGGTCCCGGTCCCGGTCCCGGTTCCGGTCCCGAGGACTATCGCGACACCCGCCCTCAGCGTCGCCATCAGTTCTGGCGGAAGAGGGCTGCCCCACTTCCGGCTGAGGCCGCGGCCCACTTCCGCCCTGAGCCGCCGGGGCGTGTCTGGCCGCGGCGCCTCCCGCGCTCTATGGTCCCCGCCGTTCCCAGGCTCCTCAGCGGCGGCGGCGGCGGCCGGAGCCGGGAGGAGCTCGGCGGCGGCGGCGGCGGGGCCCTGCCGTGCCGTGCCCGCGCCCTTGGCGGCGGCCATGGAGCTGGAGGTGCCCGAGGAGGCGGAGGGTTCGGCCGTGGCGGGGGCCGGCGCCATCACCCCGGAGGCCGGCGCGGGGGGACCGGACGCGGCAGGAGGTAACGACCCCGCGGAGTCCCCCCGGGCTGTGCCCCCCCCCCCCCCCCCCCCCCCCTCCCCCAGTTCGTTGTGGTTCCTCCCAGAGCCCCCCCCCAGGGCACAGCGCGGGCCTCTCCAGCTGCCTTCCCCCCCTTTCCCCCCCTCCCCTTACCCGAATGGTTCCGCCCCCCGGTGGGGGGGGGGGGGACACCGTGTCGTCGGGGCTGTACCCCCACACTGCCGTGGTTTTGGGGCTCCGTGCCGGGGGCAGCGCACGGGGTTGCGGTTTTCTGCCGCTCCGAGGTTCGTTAACGGCCTCAGAGGCGGCTTTGGCTCCGCGGGGGCTGTCCGTGCCCGGAGCTCCTCCGCAGCCCCGCGAGGTGCGGCGATCTGACAGCCGGGGCCGTGCTTATTTCAGGGCCGTGGTATGTGGCTGTGTGGCAGCCGCCGGCCCCCGGCTGCCTGCGTGCCCTTCGGGCTCTGCTGTGGAGCTGGCAGCCCTCGACCGAGCTGCTAAGGAGCGCGGGAGGGAAGGGACCCGTGTGCCTGTGCCCGGCCGTGGCTACGATGTTGTGATGTGCGGTTGTTTGGTGCTCGGTCCAAACCAAAGGTCTGTGTGGATCGCTGCTCGGCGTTGTGTGCTTTTCTGCCAGTTGCAAGTGAAGCTGCGTTTTCTAAGCCCTGCAGGCTCTTATCTTACACGGGTACACTGACAGCAAGGATGAAACAGAGGCGGTAACATCACTGATGCTTCAGTATTTATGTTATTTCTTTGAGTCAAGCTGCACACTGCTCACTTAAGTAGAGCCCATTCTGTGTCGCTCAGAGCTCCCAGGGCTGCAGACAGCAGTGAGGCAGCCCCGAGCGTTTTCTGGAAGGAGCCAAACCTGCGGGGCCTGGTGGCATGGCAGCAGCACCGCGATCAGCTCTGCCGGCTGCAGGAGATGAGGCTGTGCACGGAGCTCACCCTGTCCAGTTTCACTGACTCCCAGTCACAGCCCCTCCACGTAGTGTGTGCTGCACTGTCACCATTCAGATCCCTGTTGGAGTCAGTGAGACCCCCACGGTACATGGAAGGGTGAAGGGAGCGAAGCTGCTGCTCAGTGAGACCCCCAGAGGACTGAGGTCGGGGCCCCCTGGGGAGCTCTGGGAGCCCTCAGGGTGCGTTTTGAAGGAGGGAAGCAGTATAGTGCCGGCAGGCAGGCACGCTCGTGAACAAACAGGGCTAATCCATCGCTTTGTGAAAACAAAAGGCCTTGAGGTTTAGAAAGTTTTGTAATCGCTGTGGCTGAAAAGGGAGTTTGAAAAAGCTGACATGCGTGAATGGCTCCTTCCTGGCCCCACTGCCTCTTGCCCTGGGAAGGAGCTGCAGGCAGCTTGGGGAGTTGTTTGCCAGTGTTGGTGAAGGACTCAGAGCTGCTGGGGGGAGGTCTGGGGGACTCTGAGTGCAGTGTGCACTGAATCCTTTTGATCCAGGGTGTCCTGTTTCCAGGAATTGGGGGAGAAGAGCATTGTCTGGTGGGGCTGCTTCTGCCAGCAGCTTGTGGTAAGAGCTGAGAGCAGAATGGACAGGGTGCTCTCCTCCCTCTCCTTGCAGAGGTGGAGTCTGGAAATCCTAATTCCCCATTGGGCTGAGAGTTGGTTTCAGTCTGTTTCTATTTCTCGTGGCTCCCATTGCACGGGTCACAGCCTGCCCATTGCTTGCAGCAGAGACAGAATGTTCTTCGGGGCTGAATCCCTCTGCTTTAGGAGCTGCAGTGATGC
Source organism: Oreortyx pictus (assembly GCA_036925125.1). Classification (NCBI taxonomy): domain Eukaryota; kingdom Metazoa; phylum Chordata; class Aves; order Galliformes; family Odontophoridae; genus Oreortyx; species Oreortyx pictus. The sequence continues at coordinate 2,189,196 of JAUPFR010000027.1, forward strand.
ATGGAGGTCTCTGCCTGTGCTGGGGCAGTGCTGGGTGCCACAGACGGAGTGCTGCGGCCCTTCCCTCTCTGCAGTGATAACTGAAGGGTTGCTGAAAGCCATTTTTTTTTTTCCAGCAAGCAGATGAGAGATAAGAGAAGAATTCCAACCCGTGGGGCATGAGCTGCTCAATCTGTACCAACGCGATGGAGAGGGAAATTGGAGAGAGCTTATCAGCTTGAGGAAAAATCAAATGTAAACAGCGTCCTCAGCATGATTATGGTTCACAGCTCAGTCAGATGTCACATGCCTCTTTTCCATGAAATGGTGCTATAAGATGATGACAGAGGGAGCCAGCTAGGCAAAAGCACTCACAAAAACACCCTCTGCCCTCAGCTCAGAAAGACCCTGCAGCTCCTTCACAGTCAATAAGTCACAGCTCAGCTGCAGGGAGGGAGCGAGGCGGTGCGAATGGAGTTCAGGCTGCTCCAGCAAATTAGTCGTCCTTTAAAATGTGGATCGGCCAGGACCTGGGAGGGAAGCTGGGGCAGGAGGGCAGGCAGCGATGGGTCTGGTGGCAGTTCACTGCTGCGTGGCCACAGAGCTGGGGCTCTGGGGACCGGAACAGCCCTGTGGAGAGCGACCCATGAGGAGTCAGTGCATGCAGCATGTGATTGGGAGCGATGATGGAATTGAGTTGCTGACATGGCCATTGAAGGCTGCGCAGGATGCACAGCCTCAGTAAATAAATATGATTTTCCCATATAAGGCAACTGCAGCCTGAAAAGCGGGAGCAGGAATTCCAGTGCTTGCTTTCTTCCCTGGCACATCCATCATTCAGATGCAGGCAGCTGAGTGCTGAAATAGGGCTGGGCAGTGCCCTGACCGAGGGAGCTGCTCTCACTGCATGCTGCTTCCACCCTTGCTCTGCTTTGCTGTGCCCAGCTGTCTCTTTGGGCTGCCAGGTGTGTTCCTAGTGCTGGCGGGGTGCTACCTCTGCATGGCGTTCCCTCAGTGGGAAGGGTTGGTTTGTGACAGTGCTCCGTTGAGCTCATGGCAGAGAGGGCACAGGAGTCCAGCAAGATGGTACTCTGAGGCACTGTGAAGCAAAAGGACAATTTAATGCTGGGATTAAAACTGCAGAAGTGCAGGGAAGAAGAGGGTGGTGTGAAAATCCCGTGGGTGAATTCTGTCCTGAGCTCTCAGTGCTGTGTTTCTCCGCACAGTGCCTAGTGCTGCTCACCCAGGTTGTGCTGTGCTGGGAGGAGAAGTGTTCTGGGGCTTTCCCAAGCTCTCCAGCTCCTCTCTGAGTAAATCACACCATGTGAGGTGAGCCCTGTGCTCAGAGCCTGCCCTCAGCAGCCTGGGGAGAGCCAGCAGCAATACGGTGATGCTGTGGTTATGCCTTCTTTAGGTAGCTCTCAGCAGTACCGCGTTCCCCAGCAGCCTGGCACTTGCTTTTGCTTTGCAGTGCTGCCAGCAGCCGAGTTAACCTCAGAACTTTTCTGGGAAATGGAAAAGCTAAAAGCGATCAGAGCAGCGTTTCTGTCACTTCGTCTCTTCTCACCCACACGTGTTTCAGCAGAAAGCGCTGTCAGCCCCTCATTAAGCGCCGTTGTCTTCCATCGGGTGTTCTCGTGGCTTCCCCAGCGTGCGTGTGGGTTTTGCACTGTGCTGTGGGCTGAGTCACAGCGTGCCGCGGCGGTGCGGTCATCCCGTGGCTGCAGGCTGCTCGCCATAAGGGTTTGTCCCTTTGCTTCTCCGTCCTTCACCAAAGCAAACCCATCATTATGGCATCACAGAATGGTTTGGGTTGGAAAGGACCTTTAAGATCGTCTCGTTCCATAGGCAGGGACACCTCCCTCTGGAGCAGGCTGCTCACAGCCCCATCCAGCCCAGCCTCGAGCGCCTCTGGGGTGGGAACACCCACATCCTTGCTGGGCCACCAGTGTCTCATCACTCTCTTTTGTGGTTCTGCTGAAATGCAGAATCAGTGCGTGGTGTGAGAGGTTCTCTTACGTATTAAAAGCAGGAACAAAGTGATTTCTGAAGGATTGCATTGTTTTGTAGTGTGAAGATTGCCAAGGAGGAATCTTTGTGGGGTATGCGGGTGATGTAATAGGACTGTCCCCCTGGACAGCTGCACAAATTACAGCTGAATCTGGTGCTGCTGTGCCCCTCACAGTGCCCCGTCAGCGCTGGGACACCTGCAGCTCATTGTAGGACACAGGGCTGTAATTAGCAGAAGCTGTTCTCAGTAGAAATTGCTGCTTGCTCTGAAGCTGGAGGGGAGGGTGGGGAAACAAACAGCCAGTGTGGAGGGGTGGGCAGGGAGGAGGTGAGCAGCACCGCTCTTATTCTGTGTTTAAATCAGAGAGGATGTCTGAATCTGCCGTCCCATTTCTGCAGGATGAGAGGATTCTTAGGGTGGAATTCCTCATTTATGAGGGGAACAGATTTGCTTTGAAGGGCAAGTTAGCAGCGTCCTCCCAAGCTCCTGGATGTTAACTTGTTTTTCTTCCTCCAGTTGCAATTGGGCAGCAGCAGTGGCAGTGCTGTACTTACAGTGTGAGCACACCTTCCCAGTGCTGGTACTTGCAGCCTGCTGGCAATTGAGGCTAAGCTTTTTCTGCTCTCAGACCCTGCTCCCTTCTGTTACCACTTCAGCTCAGCTCCATCAGGCTGGGCAGCTCCTGGCCACACCAAGCAGAGCTTTCCAAAAGCTGCGACCATGGGATCAGGATTTTACTCAAGGTCCTGAAGATCAGAGGGGTTTAAGAAAAACCTTCAGGCTTGGCATAAGGCCCAGAAATGCGGGTTTCTACTTTTGCAAAGTAAAATGAAGGTGATTTGCTCTGGTTGAGTGGCCTGGTTTCTTTCTGTAAGATGCTATATATGCGTAGAGGAGGAGCTGAGGTTCACGTTCCTTCACAACGCTGATGATGCTGTCTGTGGTTGTTCAGTCTGGGGAGGCTGTGACATAAGGCAGAAGCAATTTGTCCCCTTTGAAAGCCCAGGGAAGACCTGTGTGTGCCTTAGTGTGCACTCAATCCTTGCTGTTGTTTGGTCACACCAGCAGAATGTAACCAGTGCCTCATGCAGGTGGGAGGCAGCAGCTGCTGCCTAGTCTCTCTGCATGTGTGGTGGACCAAAGTTTGTGGATTTTTCCAGGTAAAGTCATCCATGTTGGTGTTCTCCAAAGGGAGGCAGCTGCTTGGAGCCATCACCTGCTGAGCACTGCTCCATCCCCAGTGTGAGGGCTGGGAGATGGGAGCTATGAGCTGCGCTTGGCAGAGCCAGGTGACATGCTCCAGCAAAGCCAGAAACAAGGCACAGTTCTCTCTGCTCAACCCAGCGGGTCCCAGATCTGTAAGACCAACAGTTTTGTAGAGTTTTTTTTTTTTTCCTCTTTTTAACCTCTGCTCAGGAAAAGCTGTGCACTGATTCTCCTAGTGCTCAGGGCACGGTGTTGCTACATGCACTGTTTTTAAATCCAAAGTGCTTCCTCACAGAGTAGCATTTCTTCGGGTTTAAATCAATTTTGATGGAAGAGAAATGATGACACAGTCTCTCTGCACCTTAGTCTCTGAGGGGTAGATGCTGTGTCACAGGGGGATGAAGGATCTGGGACGCTCAGCCAGGCTGGGAATGCCAAAGAATGTTTACTAAAGAAAATGAGAAAGCGAAGTGATGAGCATCGTGAAATTGCTTGTAACTGGTCTCGGGGAGCTGCTGCAAGAGGGCAAAGGCTTTTCAGGAATTTGCGGTGGAAAAACTACAGAACTCTGTAACAACACAGGGCTGTCTAAGGGCTGTAGAAGGCAGAGATGGGACACACCTGAATGGCAGCTGTTCACCTAAAGATGGAATGAACAGGTCACAGACAGAAGTGGCAAGTGCTGCCTGTTATTTCATGTTTTCTATTAGAGCTTCTGCTTCTGAATTGCTTCAGCTTGCCAAGAGAACACTCTCCATATGTGCTTTGCCTTATGACTGGCCTTTAAGCCCTTGCAAGACTGATGCTCCTATTTCAGCGAAGTGGGCCTGGAGAAGCAGTGTCCCTGTGAGGAGCTCTGGTGTTGGGTCACATCCATCTTTCTGTGGTCCTGCAGCACGTGGCTCTGCTTTGTCACAGCTGCCTTGGACTCTTTCCCCAGAAAGCCACCTTTGCTCAACTGCTCTGAGCCTTGTGACTTCCATTTTGGTCTGCTCTGTTGAAAACAACACATGAAAATCCCTCTGGCCCCACTGACGAGCCTGAAGGAGCCCTGACCTGTGGGCTGAGCTGTCTGTCCATAGCATGAAAGCTACGGTGTTCAGGATTTGAACAGCAGGACTTCTCACTTGTGTTGCATTCCCCATTGAGAAGCATTGGCAAGTGTGGCTGCACATTGTCTTTCTTCTTCCCATCCCACAAAGTGCAGAGCCTGCAGGTCTGTGCTGGGAGCAGAAAGCCTTAGCAAGCTGGATTAAAGCTCCTGCAAGATTTTTCTTATGGAGCTAAGCACCGTGTAGTTCAGAAGTGCTGGAATTCAGTTCATGTGATGCTGTTGTCTCCTGTTGCTTTGTTCCGTACCCGCTCCTCACAGGGGGTGCTCAGGTTCCCCATGCACTGGCACAGCTCTGGAGCTGTGTGCTCTGTTCTGGGTCCCCAGCAATGCAGCTGTGGGCATGGATGTGCACTGGAAACCCGCAGCGTCCCCAGCACCTTTGGGAATTGGGGTAAGCAGCACACATCATCTTTGGAGCTCATTCTGTTGTGGCTTATTTTGTTCCATCTGTTCAGGTGCCTTTGTCAGCATGGAGTGGGAGCATCGGACCAAAGCACTGCAGGCACAGAGAGCACAAATGACTTCAGTGAGAGAAGGAAGCATGGTGTGAGCAGCTCGAGGAGTCTGCTCTGTGCCCACCGCCCTCTGGTGCTGAAGCTTTCCTATTCCCCTGCCTGACCCTCCCCTGACGCAGCTCTGCGACCCACTTCTGAAATCCCCTTTCAGTCCTCAGTGTGTGAGCACCCCCAGGAAAATCTCTGTCAGGCGACATTAGCAAGAGGGGAATTAAATCTTAGAGGATTTAGCCGAGCAGCTTTGACTGGAGTAAATCAGGAAATACCTCACTCCTTAAAAATCCAGGTGCATCTTCAGGATGATTTGTGGCCTTCAGATCAGGGAGGGTTCAGGTTGGATATTAGGCACAGTTGCTTTGGAAAGGCACAGGCTGCCCAGGGAGGGGTGGAACCACTGTCCCCAGAGGGGTTCCAAAGCCACAGAGATGTGGCACTTAGTGTCGGTGGGCATGGTGGGATGGGTTGGGGTTGGACTTGTGCATCTTAGAGGTCTTCTCCAATGTAATGTCTCCACTGGGGGCTGGCTCTCTCGGTTGCTGCGTCCCGGCCTGTTTTTCAGCTTCAGGAGTTTGGGACCGGCTCTGATGAGGTTCATTTTTCCATCCACCGCCTCCTTCTGTCTGGCACAGCCCTATGTGCAGGGGTGCAGAGCTGATCCTACCCCCCAGCAAAGCCAGGGGCAGCTGGACCTCGCCATAGCTTCTGAGTCCTCCAGCCTTTAGTGGCCTCACTCTAAATTAGCGTCATGGTTTTGCTGCGGTGTGAGGGACACAGAGCCAGCTCCATCCTGGAGCAGTTGCTCTTCCTGCCGTGCTGCTTGCTGTCTCTAATTAATCCTAATCAAGCTTTGCTTGAATTTTAGGCAGACTTGGGCTTGAAGGCTGTGCTAAGGAGCAAGTCCAGGGGCAGGGAGGAGGCTGCCGGGTGCTGACCTTGGGGCCGTCTCATCCTCACTCCGCTCTGGGATGTGCTGGGAGCATGTTTTGCTCAGCTCTGCCGTCCTCCTGCAGCAGGAACACTGCGTTCAGATAAGGCTGCACCTTTCCTATCCAGCAGGCGTGGGGCTGCGCATCCCCCTGGATTGCATAATGGCAGCGGAGCCGAGCGGCTGCAGCCTTTTCCTCTATTGGATGTCAGCTGCTGTGCGTGCCTCACCATGAGATTTTTGTTTGGCTTTTTTGTCAGATGTGTCACACGGTTCGGGCTATAGGTGCCCTGAAATTGTCCTTTTTCTACATGCAGCTGATGGGAGACAAGGAAGCAAATCAGCTCTTTTTAAATTTCATTTCCCCCGGCTTGTCCTGCTTGTTCCCTGCTGTAATTGGGCTTCCCTGCTGTAAGCGCTTTTCTGGTTAGTTGTCAAGGAAACGTTTTAGCAGGGCGCATCCCAGCTCTGCAGCCCGCATCCCGAAGGACCAGTGCTACCCAGCACCTGCATCCAGGGAGCAGAGCCGGGCAGGAAGGCGTTCTCACCCCACAGCATCCCCACCCCATGCCATGGCCTGGCTATACATGATTGCGAGGCAGGATGAGTTTCTGCTTTAAAACTCGGAGCAGAGAAGCAGGCTGGTGGATGCCTTCAGTGCAGAACCACCTCTTCGTGGCAGTCCCACATGCTGGTGGTGGTGTGCAGGGCTGGGCATGGGTCTGGTGCCCGGTGAGGGATAGAGCAGGCTGTTCCCATGCGTGGTGCCCTGGGGCCCTGTCCTTACAGTACATGGAGCACTTTCCCTACAACCACGCAGTTCCGTCCTAAACAAGTTTATGCTCAAGTGAACCAAGCAGTGGGGATGGGAAGAGAGAGAAGGGCACGGTGTTGTTGTGGCAGAGGGCACAGTGCCAATGCCATCAGCCATCCCCACGTGGAGGCACGGGGCTGTGTGGGGCTAGGAGACTGCTTGACTGACAGCTTTCACTGGGGGTGTCAGGTGGTGTGGAACCAGCACAGGTTCTTGTAGGTGGTCCTGGAAGCAGTTCCTCTGCCCAGAGGTGCTGCATCAAAATGGGAAAAGACCTCAACGCTCCATTTAGCGCTGTGACTACCTTGATGCCTCTCATCCCAATCAAATGTTATTGTCCAAAGGAGAGAAAGTGCACGTTGTGATTTAGAAGTAGGTCATCCTGGCTGGGAAGGGCAGGGTAGAAGGAGCTGCCTTCTCAGGGCGGCTGCTGCACGTCCTGTTCCTGCTGCTGCTCCTGCTCCTCCCAGCCCATCGCTTCGGGCCGCTCAGTGCCATATGCTGCGCTTCTGCTGCGAGAAGTTGGGGGGCTGCTTCCCATGCGTGCCAACCCATGCTCCACTCCTGGCCAAGTCTTGTTTCCTGGCATCTTCTCCCGGTTGCTTTTTTGTGTCCTTCGTTTCGTTTTCTCAGCAGGCCCTCACAGAGAGCAGCAGCTGTCTCTGGATGGACACGCTGTGCTTCCGGCCTCGCTCTCCGTATTCCTCCTGCCGCACATCTGCTCCCTGTGCACAGCCCTTGGCTGTCCCAGCTCATGCCCTAAAGCAGGCGGTGTGGGGCAGCCCAAGCAGACAGCAGATCCCAGTCCTTGGGCCTTGCTCGTGCTGTCTCTGTCATCACTGAAGAGCAGCAAAATTCCATGCAGACATCTGTTTGTATTCCATGTATTTTTCTGTTTGTAGTCACAGTGCGTATCTCCCAGTAAACACATGAATGCAGCACCGTCTCTGTCAGGGTAAAGGAGCGCAGGTAGATCTGCCAGCCCTTCCAGTTTGCTTCCACCGCTTCTCTGGAGCGTTGTAATGCTTTAAATATTTGTGAACTGTAATTGTGAGTATGTGTATATCTCATACTGAAGGCTTCTGCTGATGTTTGTAAGCTTTCCTGGGAAATTCCTTGTACAAGTCAAGCTTGAAACCCATGTTTTTAACTCTGGATAGGTCATGGGCAGCAAGGGTAAGTTTTTTTCCTGTGAGTTTTGTTTTTCAGCCCAAAAGATCAGTTATTCTTGGACTGATTAACTTGTGCCATCAGTGGTGTGTCCCCAGCAGCAGCACCAGAGAGTGCCCCAACCCAGTGCCGTGCCACGCAATGATTTTAGTGCTCTGATGAGGAGGGTGAAGCCAAAGGTGCAGGTTCCTTGCTGAGCCCTCTGCCTACATTGACATGAATGAGAGGCAAGGGGCATGGAGACGTCTGAGCATCGATTTGTTGATGCTGCTTGTTGTGTAAGAGCAGAAATGGGTTATCTAATCTGGTGTAGGGGCAGAGCTAAATGCAGAAACTGAGCTGGGGCACGTGCTGGAGCTGAGACGTGCGGGTTTGGGACTGACCGTGTCCCTCCAACTGCGGCTGGGACACAGGAACCAGGCAGTGCTGAGAGGCCAGACCAGAGGTGGAAACAGTGAGCAGCACGGCATGTGTGTCAGCATCGTGTCGAATAAGAGCAGTGTGTGGGTGAGAAGAACTGAAGGCAGCAGGTCAAGCGTGCGCAAAGCATCGCAGAACCCTGGAGCAGGGCAGAGGACTGAGGCCAGCCAGCCCACGCCTCCAACCAGAGCCACACCAAACGCTTCCGCCCGCGCTAAGCTGCACCAAATCGGATAAGAATCATTTCAATTAGCTTGCTAAGCATCCTGGCTCCCCCGAGCACGGCTCTGGTGCCCCACGGACCCGAGCACCAGCTCTCCTGACTGCGCAGCCCCCGCGCTGGGGTTCAGGCAGGTTGTGCAGGGCCATCTGTCAGCATGTGTGAGCACTGAGGAGCTGGTGCAAGGTTGTTTTTTTTTTTTTTTTAACATGTTCTGCCTGAAGTCAATTTCATAAAGCTGATTTTTGGGAGAGGTTTTGCTGGTGTTGCACCTGAAGCACTGTTTCCCCTGGAGGTCCCCAGTCCTTCCTTACCTTGGGACCTTCTTACATGCAGTTGGTGTTGATCCCACATTTGGTACGTGTACAGCAGCAGACACTTAAAAGCTGGCAATGAAAGCAGCTTGTGGTAATTATCACAAAATTAAAGATAATCTCCTGCTCTGGAATCGTGACAAAGCGCAGCAAAGAGATTAGCAGGGCTCGTGGCCGCATGGGGCAGCAGGAGCATCCCAGCCCTTCCAGTGCTGTGCTTCCTGCTGCCCTGCATGTTGCTGGGCTTTGTGGTGAGTGACTGGGAGAGGTGTGTGTGTCATGGGCCAGGGAACTAATGGTTCAGCTCCAAGTTCTCCAGGACAAGCAGTGCTGTGCTCCATGCAGGGATCCCGCTGTCTTGCTTAGGGTTGTGCCATTGATTAGCTGGGTTTCAACCCATGCAAGCAAAGGCAGTGTGATTTGAAGCAAAAGACCAACACAAAGCTGCTCCAGCTTTGCAAATGCAGACGAAGCACTTAGTTTGAGAGGCTGAGTTGCAGACTGCTCAAAATACCACCAGGACGAGGTGGTTTTGGCCGCTGTCCCCAACTCCAGTTGTGTATCTGAAGGCTGTAGGCAAAATCTTAATGTCTCACCATTGGCTGCAATGGAGAAATGGCTTCTCCCAAAGGCAGCGGTTGAGAAATGGGATGGATTCATTTCTGTGTTATATTTGGGTGCTGGGTTCTGTAAGTAGATCAGTATACGTTGTGGGGTGGCTGGGAAGCAGCTTTGTGAGCATCTCTCTGTGCCTCTGGGTGCAGCTGGCTGTGGTGTGGCACAGCCCTATTGCTTACGGTGCCGTGGGATCTTAGAACTCTTTGCTGAAACTTCCAGGAAAAATGACTGCTAGGAGAAATGATGTGCGTGTGTGTGTCTGTTTCTGTCTTCAGTTGGGTGAACCCAGGAACTTCAGGCTCCTGCACTAGTGAAACTGAAAACAGCACAACTCCTTGATGGGCCTTCCAGCTTGCTTGAACAGGCAAAGCAGTTGCTTGTTGTCTGGTTCTTTCACATGCCTGTCTTTAGTGATGCTCTGCCCTTCTCTCCTCAGGTCTGGCACCAAAGAAAGCAGCCACCACTGAGGTAAGATGGTCTTGAAAACTCTGTGCTGAGAAGTGAGAACGCAAAGGATGGAGACTGCATGTTGGGCTCCTGGAGGGCCTCATCTGTTCCTGGGATGAGGCAGCAGTGCAGCAGCTTGAGGGACTGATGTCCTCTTTCCATAACCCAGGCTGCAGAATCGCTGTCACCTCCTGGAGCACAGCCCTGGCAGCAGGAGCCCCGTGCAGGGATCTGTGCCTGGAAGCTGTTCCCCAAAGCCCACACTCATGCTTTAGGGCATTGTGTTCCAATGGGTTTTCTTTGAGCCGAGTTTCTGACGTTCCCCTTTTTATATTACTCACCTGGGGTGATGAGCACTGATGTATGTGAATAGCAAAACCTTCCCATCCCTGCCAGGAGTGTGGGACGTTGCTCCTTTTGCCTCCCCAGAAATGTGCATCATAGAGAATCCAACTCCTGTAAAAGTTGCTTTCCTCAGTGCAGAATGAGCCCCACTTCTTCTTGCTCTGGAAATGCAGGGTCTGTGCAGGAGACTTTTGTTGCTGATGGCAATTGCTCAACCAATACCCATGGATTAATTATTTTGGGAGGGGGGTGGTGAGCCACGAGGAGAGGCAGGACGATGCAGCTTGGGCTTGCATGCAGAGGATGCTCAAAGCAGAAAAGCAAGGTTTTGAAGGAGAGATGAGACTGCCCCTTTGTTCCCAAAGTAGGGGCAGCCTGACCAGAATAGCTGCAAGCTCCTGATTAAAAGAACTTCTGTCGTCTGAACAAAATTATCCACTGTTTGCTGCAGCCGTTGGTTCTGATATGGCTCTGTGCAGTGCTGAGAGACAGTGATATAATACTGTCACTTGGGAAGTGACCTTGGATCTCACTGCTTTAAGAACAGCCAGGGCCTGTAGTGTGACTGAACTCCATGTGCTGCTGGTGCTCATCACGGCTGGCTGCTGGGGCTGCAGCAGGAGCTGCATCCAGCTTCACCTGATGGATTGCATTGGCAGTTTGCTGGGTTTCAGCTGCCATCTGCTCCCTCCTTTGCAAAACTTCAGGAGGAGCTGTTTTTGCAGCTTGCCCTGTGTGGGCTTGTCCTTTGAACTGTTAACAAATGAGATCTTGCTTAAATGGATTATCTCCATGTGAACACAGGCGCCGGGTTGTGTTATCCACGTTATCAGCCTTTTGTTTCTCCAGCGAAGTGTGAGGCATTGCCATGAAACGTGAGGGCATGGGATTTTTAAGAGCAAACCTCTTGGAGTTTGATTTAATTCATCGCTGTTTTTAATCAATGAGGAAACCAGAGCCAAGCATGCAGGGAATCCCGACAGCCTGGGGGCACAAGTTTCTCTCCTGGCTCAATATCTTTGCCACAGGCTCTGCCCCATTGGTGCTGAAGGTGCTGGGGGGGTGAGCTGGGAATTCTCAGTCCTGTCGTCTCGAAGGATGGATGGTTAAATCAAACAGCCTTGTTTGAGCTTGCCAGTGCCAATTGCACCTGCTTGCAGTAGGGATCCCTTTATGGTCGTGGAGGCTTGGTCCAGCCTGCACTGTTCTGTTTGTTCCTGTGGGCCAAGCCAGCCATTCTGGGATGTCACCGTGCCCTTTCTTTGCAGGGCCCGTCGCTGCCGGGACAGCCTGGCCAAGGAAAGAAGATCGGTCATCGGAGCGTTGATGCTTCTGGAGAAACCACCTACAAAAAGGTTTGGATTTGGGGACTACATCAGTGGCAGGCAGAGGAGTTAGGGCCCGGGATCAGGAGTGCTACAGCTGAGCTTTCCTGTCTTAGCAACCAATAGCAGCCAGTCTGATTTAGGTTTTATGCGGCACCCTTGCACTATTTAATCCTGTGAAGCATAGACCTTTGGAAGCTTGAGTTGATGTGTTCAGCTGCTGGTTGAGCTTGCATAGCAGTGTGCAGTGCTCAGGATGGCCATGAAGTCACAGGTGTGGCCCTATTACAGTGCAGGGAGTGTTACTGCCACAGTCTGCATGCTCACGCACGGCTCCTTCCTTTCTGCCAGACCACTTCCTCCACACTGAAGGGGGCCATCCAGCTGGGGATTGGGTACACGGTCGGCAACCTGAGCTCCAAGCCAGAGAGAGATGTCCTGATGCAGGACTTCTACGTGGTGGAGAGCATTTTCTTCCCAAGGTAAAGGAGAGAAGGAAACAAAATGAACGGATGACTTCTTTCTTTTCCTCTCACTGATTTTTTTCAAGAGAGCTTCCATCTGTCTTTAGATGACAGGGATGGATGCTCTGAATGCTTTAAGTATGCATCTATTTTGTACAAACATAGCAGTGGGAAGTGTTAGATTCTGCAGTACACTGACTTGCAAGGAAGTACAACGTAAGGTTCGGTGCTGTGCTTGGGTTAGCCTTGCTGTGCACTTTTCCTTCTATCTGTAGAATATCTCCCTCAAAATTATACCATGTGTGAGATGGGAGAAGCTCATTCTGGAGCTCTTCAACTCTGTAAATAAACGGAGCTCGCAAGAGCTATATTCGCCATGTAAATGCATCCTGCTTGGCAAGTGTCTGTTCCTTGCGTTCTTTGAAAAAAGATTTTAGCAGATAACTCAAAACCCACTTTCCTGTTGTCCAACCACAGAAGTACTTTGTTTGTTTCGGTCTTTTTGCAAGGCTCGGTTTATCCTTACCATACAACAACCTCAGTGTGACCACTTCACTGTGAACAGTGACGCAGAGACTCACACATCTCATGTCTGTTTTGTGCAGCGAAGGAAGTAATCTCACCCCGGCTCACCATTATGCAGACTTCAGGTTCAAAACCTATGCACCAGTGGCTTTTCGCTACTTCCGAGAACTCTTTGGGATTCGTCCAGATGATTATTTGGTATGGATGTATTTTTGGACTCGTGTTTAACCTGCTTTGTCTGGAGCAATACAGTAAATGTACCCCTAAATCGAGTCTGCCAGCTGATCTTGCCTGAAAGTGACAGAGAAGAGTCAAGGAATCCTGGCAAGGAGTGGGAACAGGCTGTGGCTTTAGGGCTCCTGTTCATTTCTGGGGGATAATCCCAGTAAGACCAGCACCACTTGAGCAAAGCGTGTGTTTGCTGAGAGCTAGCTGTGAGCTCACGCTGGAGAGAAGGGAAATGACCTGCTTCAAGCATGTGCTGTGCAAGCTGCGTTGGGATTCCCTCTGTTGCTGTCCCTGACAATAGCTCACTGTGTTTACCAGCAAAAGGGGCTGTGTTCTGCTGGCTGCAGCCCTGTAATGTCCCTTGGGGCTGCGAGGACAAAGATGGGAATTTGTCCTTGTGTACTCACTTGAGAACTATGTGAATGTAGTTATGTTAATCATCTTATGAAGACAGAATAACGCATGGCTTGTTCCTGTGCTCAGAAAGCTCCTCAGAGCTGTTTTTAAACTACCTAGAAATGCAGGCTGCTGAGGGTTGGAGTGCACTGGGGTTAAATTGGGTCCCCTATGTGTTTGTGATGCCCTGCTCTAGGGAAATAAAGCCCATCCAAATAAGCTCCCACCCCTCCCCATGTTCTAACAGCCACTTTTTTTCTGACTTCAGCAGCAGGCAGGGGTAACCATAGCTGTAAACACACAAGCAGAAACGAGTCTGTGCCATTGCATGGCTTGACAGTCACTGTGCTCCCCATCTGTGCCATCCGAGATAACGCTGCCTGATTTGATGAGTGGCTCAGAACCCGGGTGAGGCAAAGAGCCTTCCTCAGCTGCAAAGGTCACGGCTCTGATTTGTTGCTTCTGCTTCCCCCGATTCTCTCTTGCCTGCCACAGCAGCAAATGCCTTTAATTATGCATGAGATAATTAACTTGATAAAGTCTTGGATCATTAATCTGCGCAGTGCTGAAAGCTGTTTTCAGTACATAATGACGAGTGTTTAATGTATTGCTCTGATTATGGCCCTCACGTCCCCTGCCTTCCTCTCCCCACCTCACCTCACTGTGGAAGTTCATGTGGGGACCTGCTTGGCCCATGCAGACACCCTGGGGTCGGTGCCTCACTGCCAAGTGCACATCCACACTTGAGCTTCGTGTTTTTGTTTCTGCTGTTAGGCATGTCCTTAGCTGAGGACCTGCTGTTTCATCCTGATGTCTGGAGATGTCCTCCCGAGGCAGTACCCCTTGCTGTTCTGAGCACTGATCCCTTTCTTTTTGTTTGGACACCTGCTCTCGCGTTTTTCATGTGTTTCCAGGAGGACTGGGGGGAGATGTGGCTGTAAAACACATCTGTAGCAGGGCAGCACGAGGCCAGGGAGGCTGCTGAGAGCAGCAGTGCATCGTGTTCCCTCCAGCACAGATACCCGGAGCAGACTGGCGTGTCTCTTAAAATCCGATCTTTCTGTCTGTGCTGAAAGGAGCCTCGATGTGATACGCATGAACACGGACAATGGAAGAAGATAAGATGTCATGATGAAGCCTGGATGTTACTGAAAGCAGAAGATTAGCTTGATTCTGAGCAGTTGGGATGCTCTGAACTGTAATCTCGCTCTTTAATTGTAAATTGTCCGTCAGCTTTGCTGCTTAGACCTAACCTATGATGAAAATAATTCTCTTTTGAGCTTTGCTACCCCTTAATCTCCTAGGCAGGGGAAAGCCCTCAAGGTCGTAGAGCTCAGTGTGCAACGAGCTGGGGCTGAAAATCTTTTTTTTTTTTTTTTTCCTCCCTAGTATTCATTATGTAACGAGCCCCTGATAGAGCTGTCGAACCCTGGTGCCAGCGGCTCCCTCTTCTATGTCACCAGCGATGATGAATTCATCATAAAAACTGTGATGCACAAGGAAGCTGAATTCCTCCAGAAGCTCCTTCCTGGCTACTACATGGTGGGTATTGCCCAGCACCCGGGGTTTGGGTTTGCAGTGGCAGATTTCTGTCCCAAGCCCTACTCAGGGCACGTTGTCCACCCAAGGTTCTTGTGGCATGCCTGCCCTTTGCCAGTGACAACACCAGTGCTGTGTCATGCAGCCAGTCCCAAAGCAAAAACCCTACCAAGTATTTTCAGACAAGCAGTAATTTATAACCAGAACCCACTGTCTGGAGAGGTGTGTAAACCAGGAGCTGCATACCTGAAAGATCCAGCTGTGTAGATGAGGGCACTGAAATTCCTTTAGTTCAAAGAATTAGGCTGCCACGCCTGTGTGGTACAGAGCTGCATGCTACTTGTAGCATGCAAATGCTTGTGGGTCACTGTGGGGCTGAAGCCTGATCTCTGCTCTTCTTGGGAAACTCATCTAGTATGAATGAGGAGGAAGCAGAGGAGGTTCATCCCGAGTTCCTTTAGAGCTGGGAAGTGGGCTTTGCCTTCGCCTTGGCTGCCTCTGTTGCTTTCAGCTCGCACTGCTTTGTGCAGCATGCTGACAAGGAGGGCTCACAACTGTGCCCAGCTAGGTGAGAGGAGGTGAGTGTGAAATTCAGTGCAGCTGTGCTTCTGCTGTCTGTCAGAAGCTGTCAGCTCTGTCCTCTCATCACAGTGTGCAGAGATGTTCTGTTTCCTTCCCAAACTTTCCCAAAGCTGAACAAGCAAATCACGTCTGTCATGTCATTCCTAATAATGCAGCTGCCTAAAAAAAGGACACGGTAGCTGAGCAGGATATCCGTGCTCTCTGCCCATCTGTGTGTTTTGTAAAGCAGCTCTCCAGAAGGAGGAGGAGGAAATTGATGTTGTTTTGTTTAAAATAAAAAAAAAAAAAAGCAACAAAAAAACGCCGTGTCCCTGGTTTATTCTGGGCTGGAGAATGGCTCTTGAATTCTGACACTTCTGAGGAGTTGAACATCGCTGTTATTTTTAAACTTGAAGCTCTTATTTATTTTTCCCTTCCAGTTTGGTTTCCCTTTTTTAGCTGCTGTTGATGGGGAAAACAGGGAATTTCCGGACTTGGTTATTTGCCCAGATTGCTCTGAACATCCCATTCCCTGTACTCAAGGCCTGATGGCATTTTCAGGTCCTAGAGCCACTGAAATGCAAGAGCTTGTCAGAGGTGTACAGTAAGCTCTTATGTAAAGTTCAGAAAATCTCTAGGTGATGAATCCCCAGCCTGGCCACCTCATTCACACGCTCTGTGTTGGAACACAGTGGCAGTCCTGTTCCAAATGACCTTTCCTAGTGCTTTTTCCAACCCCTCTGCAGAACCTGAACCAGAACCCACGGACGCTGCTGCCAAAGTTTTATGGACTGTACTGTGTGCAATCGGGGGGCAAAAATATCCGCGTGGTCGTGATGAACAACATTCTGCCTCGCGTGGTGAAGATGCACCTGAAGTTCGACCTGAAAGGCTCAACCTATAAACGCCGGGCATCCAAGAAGGAGAAAGAAAAGTCCAGCCCCACATACAAGGACCTGGACTTCATTCAAGACATGCCCGAGGGCCTGATGTTGGATGCTGACACCTTCAGTGCGTTGGTGAAGACGTTGCAGCGAGACTGTCTGGTAAGGAGGGGGTGGTTCAGGGAGCAGGATAACAAACCTTCGAGTCTGGGGAAGACTGAATCACTGAGAATATTGCTGATCTGTTAACCCCAAAGCAGGAGAAGTCCCTCTGCTGCTCCTTATGCTGAAAGAGAAGCAGTGGAGTTTAATCTTGTGGCAATCTTAAGACATCCTCTCACTTGATGCATCAAACTGTGGCAGTCTTTCCAGTTGTAGCTGGGACTAGATATGTTTTCATATGCGATGTGCAGCGAGTATTTGTCACAGAATCACTGAGTGTTTGGTTGGACAGGACCTTAAGTCCTATCTAGCCCCAACCCTGCCGTGGGCTGGCTGCCCCCCACTAGCATTGGCTGCACAGAGCTCCATCCATGGCCTTGGGCACCTCTAGGGATGGGGCACAGCCCTCTGAGCAGCAGCAGCATTCTTCTTACAGGTAACATGTTACTTGTGAGCCTTGGGTTGTGGGATGCCCAAATTCTGCAGAATCCAGAGATGTTTACTGATCAGAAACATTCCAGCTCTGGCAAAGCAGTTGTTAGCACAAATGTGGATGGGCTGCTCCATGCTTTGGGGTCTTGCTTTGTTTGGACTGCTGACATGCCTTTTTGTCTTTACTCTCAAATTCTATACTAACTTGCAGGTGTTGGAAAGCTTTAAAATCATGGACTACAGCCTGCTGCTTGGCGTCCATAACATAGACCAGCAAGAACGGGAGCGGCAGTCCGAGGGAGCGCACAGCACGTCAGATGAGAAGCGTCCCGTGGGGCAAAAGGCACTTTACTCCACAGCCATGGAGTCCATCCAGGGTGGGGCTGCCCGGGGGGAGTCCATAGACACAGATGACACGTAGGTGAAAACCTGGGCTCCTCCTGCTGCTTGGGGGGCAGAGTAAATCCCAACTGAGGGCTGTAAGGGGGCAGCTCTCCTAGGGTTGTGCTGCTGCTGCCTGAAACCGTACCAGCACAGTCAGCAAACATCAAACTGCTGTGTAACTGATGGAGCAGTGCATCAGGGTCTGCTCCGTCTGTGGTTCCTGGGGTTCCTCCTTGCTGTCCTGCTGGCCCTGTGGACCAGGCTTGCTACCAAATGCTGGAGTTTGCTGTGCTTGCCGCTGGCAGCTGCACTCAGTGGAACCAGCCATTCCAGTTTCAGTGGAGGATCAGTCACAGTGGAGCCAGGAAATCATTTGGTGTTTCCATTCTTTCAGAAAGCATCCTTAATTGTAGTGGCCTGCCTTATGCTTGCATGCTTCTGTTGTGTGCTGGTGCTGCTACACTTCTGGCTGATAATAGGGAATACCTTTGTCCTTACAGATCTGCTGCCCTTTATAGGCAGCTCGTGCTGATTTGGTAACCGATCCAGTCCTCAAATAATACCCCATAGCCAAGTGGCACCACAGTAGTGCTGTTGTCATACAACACAGGTTCTGTCCTGATACTTTGTGTTTGGTGATCTGGGCAGGCAGCCCTTGTGTGAGGTGGGCTGGGTGGGTAGAGATGGCTGCTGGCAAAGGGACTGCACTGGTTTTGTGCTGTCTGGCCACCACATCAGAGCCCTCCTTCCAGCGCTGTCACCACCCTTCTGCAGTCCTGGGGCAGTCAGTCTGTACTCACTGTGGCCTTGTCTCACCTGCAGGATGGGAGGAATCCCAGCAGTGAATGGCAAAGGAGAGCGTCTCCTGCTACACGTAGGAATAATAGATATCCTTCAGTCGTACAGGTAGGTGCCTCTGCAGTCATCTATCCTCTAAGTGTGCTCCATCTATTTTAATACTGAATGAAAGCAAGAAGATTTTCCTCCCCTGAAGAGTTTGATGGTGTGTAGGCAGGCTGCCTGAAGCTGTCTGATGTGTGTTGCGAGCTCTGGATTTTCATCTTGTCCTTAGAACAGCTGGTGACACCAAGCTGTTTTCCTGTGGTTTAATGTGTTGTTCATAAAGAAATTCCCCATCACTGTGCCTGGGATGGACAGCACGTACCCAGGGAGGGGTGGTGTTGTGGTGCCAATCTTGCAGCCACGCTCCTCCTTCCCTGGAGGGTTCTCAGGCAGTCCTGACCCGACTGTTGGTGTGCTCTGCTGTCCTCTTGGCTGGAGCAAAGCTATGCTCTGCATGGAGCAGGCATCAGCAGCTCAGCAAGCACTCCTGAGCGAGTTATGGAAGGTGGCTCTGACATCAAGGACATGCCTGAAGCTGAATCTTTTTCTCTCTGCTTCTTCCCTGAAATTAGGTTCATCAAGAAGCTGGAACATACCTGGAAGGCCCTTGTCCACGACGGGGTGAGTGCAGGAGGTGCCCTCAGCAGGTTGCCTGCCTTGGCTCGTGCTACTTGGTGCCAATTACCTCGCTATTAATAGTCCCTAAAGTGGTACGGTTGAAGGTGTTGAAAGGAATAGCTCTTACCTCTTATGCCTCCACAGCGGTGTAATACAGCTTACTCCCAATCAGGTTTTCTTGCACACTCCACCTCCTCACATGCCTAGCTGTCATGCTACCAGCTCTCCTCCTCTGCTCCCATCTGTCACTTTCCTCCTCCCTGTGTTACCAGGAGCTGTATGCGCAAGGCGTGTGCTTTCGTGTGTGTGTTGAGGAACCTTGCCTTGGCTCTTTGGTGATTGACTGTGGTTCCACTCCACTAAGCTGTCTGCTAATAAATCCCTTGCAGTGTTTCCCAGCTCTCTCATCTCCAGCAGCAGCTAGGGTGCGTGTTTAGAAAAGAGCAACCTCAAGATACAGGAACTATTTGTCAGCATTGCGTATGCAGTCTTCCCTTAAAAAAGTGATGCAGAGGAGAGGTGGAGATGCTAAGTCATAGTAGCATAGTGACATCAGAAGCAGAGCCTCCAGCTCCATTTTGCCTTTTAAAACAAAAAGTACAAAATGTTTGAAAAGCGTGGAGACTCTTGGCTGAATTTTGGTGTCCAGGAGACATGCAGCTGTACCCAGGTGTGCTTTAAATGTCAGCCAGCAAAGCCAGGAGAAACTTCACATATGTAATCAGGTCAATATTTGAAAAATACGGAAAGTCTATAAAGGAATAAAATCACCAAAATCCATTATAAAATTACAGCAGGAGTGTAATCAAATGCAATCAAATCAAAGGCAGTGCTTCAGGCTTATTTATAGCATTAATCAGATCATTTCAGTTAAGCCTTTCCATTTTAAGGATCTATCAGCGCTAAATGCTGGAATAGAAAAGATTGCATCGGCTGCTTTAGAAATTCTGCCTTGAGGAGTGCTCTTAAAATGAAACAATAGTTTCTTGCCCTTACAGGACACGGTGTCAGTACACAGACCCAGCTTCTATGCAGAGAGATTCTTCAAATTCATGACCAACACAGTGTTCCGAAAGAATTCCTGTAAGTACGTGGTCTGTGTGTGGGGCACAGCCTTATCCCCATCTCACTGCTTGTGTCTGCACGGAGTGTTCCTGGGCAGGATTCTGAGCAGTGCCCTGGGGTTGTCAGAGGTTTGTTAGGTGTGACCTCTGGTGGTGGTAATTCTGTCTTGTGTTTCACTCTTCTCATCCAGCTCTGAAGTCATCCCCCTCCAAGAAAGGGCGCAGTGCCTTGCTGGCTGTCAAGATGCCTGGTCCCACAGCTGCATTCTCAGCCAGCCAGCTCCCCTCCGAGAAGGACGAAACGCAGTACGACCTCCGTGCAGCCAGGAGCTATCCCACCCTTGATGATGAAGGTAATGGCCTGGTTGGTGCCTGACAGCTGTGTGATCACCTTTCCTAGCCGTGCTCCCCCCTGTTCTCATTGGGCTCCCCACTCTGCACCAAACACACGCCTTTCTTGTTGGGTAGTTCTTCGTTCCCCATCTTGCAGCGCTTTGCAGGTGCTAAACTTAACCAGGACTGGGGGGAAGGTAAGAGTGTATTGTTCTGTCACGGTGCTAGCAGTTAGTGGATGGGAAGCAACGCCTCTGCATCTCAGCTGAATCCCACCTTTGCAGCACTGTATGGTTCTGCAGTAAAAATGGTCACTTGCGTCACTGCTGCAACGTGATCTCTGCCAACTGGCACCAGCAGTCATAGCCCAAATGCAGTCAGAAGGTTGGGTTTTCCACCTGCAGAAAAATGGGACTGAGAACTGCACCTCTCCAATGTTTGAATGGGTATATGGGGCAAGATCTTGCCATTGGGAGGACAAAGATGAATGGATCTGGTTCTTTGCCTTTGCATCACTTCCATCTGGGCTGGATTTAGAGATGAGAGGTGAAAGGCAGGCTTCTCGAGTGTGTAAGTGTTAGATTTCTACCCATGCAAAGCAGTGAGCACTCGATTCATCTCTTAATTCACTTGGATATTTATCTCTGTCAAGCCAAGCCTTTAATCCAGCTTTGGTTACCAGTGAGATGTCTTCCTTGGCATTACTTTTCCAGTAGTGTCTATGTGTTGAGCTGGAAATGGTGCTTACTGGCTCTCTCTAGAGGATGCTTTGGGATAAGCTGTTGTTTTCATGAACTCGGCTCAACTTCTTTCCTGTTTATGCATTCACATGGGGGAACAGCCTCGCACAGGGCTGCAGCAGATAAGGGGCTGATGTTTGACCTGTTTGTCTTTCTCTCTCCATCTCTCCTGCCTCGTGCTTCGGGCCAGCAGGCAGACCAGACCTGCTCCCCTGCACGCCTCCTTCCTTTGAAGAAGCCACCACGGCCTCCATAGCCACAACACTCTCTTCAACATCTCTCTCTGTTCCTGAGCGATCCCCCTCGGAGACGTCTGAGCAGCCTAGGTACAGGTGAGGTACAGCACCCATCCCCTGCTCCTGCTGCTGCTCCTCTCTGTGCAGCAGCTCTCGGCAGGCTGCCCTGTGCTCTGGAATGCTAATGACCGATTTTAATTAAATCTCTCCTGGGAGCAAGCAGACACAGCTTTGATGGGATTAATTATTGCTGGGAGAAGTGTCAGCTGTTAAGTAGAACATCTCCCTCATGGGGTGGGGAGTTAGATTTGGGTGCAGCGAAGGATTTCTGTCTTAAATCTCTCCTCTAACTCTGCTCTCCTGTTTTCTTTCTGCAGGAGACGCACACACTCCTCAGGGCAGGATGGCAGGTGAGAAATGTGCCTCATCCTCTCATGTGCTGCTCACAGGGACCTCACGTTTGTCCCACCTCACTTGTGCAAAGGCTTCTTTTCCTGGAGGGCTGAACATACATCTCAGCAGCCCCAAGTTTTTGGGATGGTTCTCTGCAGGATGATGGGGTTGTTCCTGTGTTGAATGAAGCCCCTTGCTTGCATAGAATTTCATTACAACCTAATCTCCCAGTGCTTTGCAAGGAATCTTCAATATCTGTTATGTGATGGGAAAGAGGAAAACTTGATTCTGGATGACTGGTCCAAATTTAGCCACTCAGCTAGCTCTGGAATTAAGCAGAATTGTCCTTCGCATCCTCCTCTGGATAAGCAAGCCATAAAAGCTGGAAAGTTCCTCCCTTGTGCATCTATCTAGATGCAGTGGACATGTATATGGGAGAGACTCTGGCCCTGTGAGCACACTCGGTCTCCCAGAAAAGCAGCCTGGGTGCTGCTTAATGTTCTCAGAAACTTGGGAGTTGTTTTTCCTGCCCATGGCAATAGGTGTCTCAGAGCCAAGGGCAAGGTGGGACAAAAATCCCTTCTGCATAAGTGTGTCCAGATTTAGAAGCTCTTATCATGTAATTATCTTGCATACTTTTGCACCAGTAAAAATAACCCTGTTGCCTGTGTCAGCAGGACCTGAATGAGGACCTGGCTTGCTGCTGGCTCTGCCCTAGCTTTTTGGTACATCTTGTAAGTGTTGTAGTTACAAGCTTTGAAATGCATCTCAGAAACTCACCCTCCTCTCTCCCTCAACCAATGTTTGGTACTTCAGGGGAAGGCAAGGACTTAGGGAGATGAGAGTTTCCACCATCTCCCAGACATCACCCCTGTTCCTAGCTTTGTTGATTTGTTGAGCTTCAGACCACGCAGTCTGATCCTTTTCCAGGGCATTTCTTAATGAATCTTCGTACGTTTCTATCAATGGAAGGTGCAAGAGGCAACTTGCTGTTGATTTGCAGCACCCAAAGAGGTGGCAGGGAGCTGTGAAGCTCCTCACCTCCTGCCAAATCCACTGTGTGAAACTGCTGAAAATCAGAGATTAATGGAAATTAAACTCAAGCACCTGTGTCAAGACCCACTTGGCAAAGTGCAGTGACTTCACCTGAATTACTCCAGGCTCCCTCTGTGCAGGATGTGACTGCTCATCTGAAAATAGGTCAGGTGAGCTGTGTCCTAGAAGTGGCAGTCCAGGGAGCTTACTGACTCGGGCAGAGGTGGATATCTGTCACAGATTTGCCACAACTGCAGCCACCCCATATCAATGTGACCTTCTTTGCTTTTTTTAAATTTTTTGCCTAATTTCTATGTTTCTGGTGCTGGTTTCTGCATCCTTTCTAGGGGAACTTGGACCTGTGTGTGTGTATGCAAGAACAAAACTACTGAAGCATCTCAGGGAATTTACATTCCTGAACTAAAACAAAAACGCCCTTCACCAATCTGCTCAGGCTTGAAATGTGGCAGACCTCGGACTACCCAGATCTGCTGGAGAATTCCCTCTGGGTTTGGGAAATACATCCCTCCAGCAGTGCTGTCCCAGCAGCTGGATGGGAGCGGTGCTGCCTGCTGGTTCCAGCTCTGGGATGGAGCAGAGCCAGCCAGGGACAGAGCAGAGCTGCCCAGAACTGCTTACAGACACGGAGACTGTGCCCTTGGCTGGGCAAATGCCAGCTCCTCCTTCCCAGGAGGACTATAGAGCCAGCCCTGCTAACACAAGCAATTACTTTAATAGCAAGAAGTATTAAATTGAAGACTGTCACAAACAGCTCCTGACTCGCAGATAAATAGGATGTTAACCCTGGAGTGAACCTCAGTGCACCAGAGCTGTAGCAGAGGTCGGAGGCTTTGGCTTTTGTGAGATTGATGGATAACACTGGGATAGGTCTGGGCACGTGTTTTCCCCAGAGGCCAATTGTCCTTTTTCCTCCTGCTTTCAGGTTGACATTGCCCATCCTTTCTGCAGCACTGGCTGATTAATCCCTTTCCTCTTGTCCTTTTTTTTCCTCCAACTCCACAGTGCTGAAAACCAAAATCTGATGGGACTGACCCTTCTCCTAGGAATTTTGGTTACCCAAAACCTCAGTCGTGGGAGATCTGGCTGAGCCTTCCCATGTTCCATCTGTTTCCAGGTCACACGAGGAGGTGCGAGTTGAAGAGGAGCTTCAGCAGATCAGTGTAGAGCTGGAGCCCAAGTGTGATGTTGAGATTGTAGCTCCCGAAGAAGACGACAAGGAGTAAGTGTTTGGGAGCACTTGGCAGAGCCCTGCCCAACGCCGTTCGGTCTGTGGCAGCTCGTGCTGATTTTGTAGGGCATCAGCTTCCCTGGGGAGATGGGTCCCTTCCCAGACCTGACCTTTCTGGGTGTTAATGCAGATCATCCTCTGCAGTTCCTCTGTGATCAGTCACCCAGTCTTGCTTGCTCCCTCTTTCTGCCCTCACTGACCAGGTGCTGTCCTTTCTTCCTCCTTCCAGAGAAGCGGCTTCTTCAGCCTGTGCCATTGTAATGTCCACAGCTACAATAGAGGTGGAGACGGCCAGCCAGGCCTCCGAACCAGCCAGCCAGGCCTCGGATGAAGATGACGTGCCAGTCACAGACATATACTTTGTAAGATACCCTCTGCCTGGCCCCTTAGGGATGGAACGGGGATGTGTGGATGAGGTTGTAATCTGTTTCAGGCAGTGGAGCATGTGGGGCAGCGTCTGCCCTACACTGTGCTGAGCACCTTCACATCTTAGCACTGGGCAGGTTTTGAACACAGGGAGCAGGAGTAACCCTTGGAGAACTCAGAACAGCACCTAGTGGGGCTGAAGCATGTGACACCACTGCTGTGGATGTAATCGTAGGTGTGCTGCTCTGTTTGGAAGGACTGGTGCTGAAGGGCTTATCTAGGCCAGTTGTTCACTCCTGGGACAAGCCAAGGTGAACGTGGGTGCTGCTGAGCCCCCCCAGCCACGGCCCTGAGCACAGACACAGCAGTGGAACGGAGGCGGTTGCGGTGGGGCTGACCTGGGGCTCTTGTGATCTTTGGCTTTTCCTCTCCCTGCAGGCAGATGCATTAGGTGATGCAGTGGAAGTCTAGTACTGAGACAGGGAGTAAGTGAGGTGGTTGCTGCTGGCAGCAGAGTGCCGTGGAGCCTGGGGCTGTGTTCCTCAGCCAGCTTCTGCAACGTCTGAGCAGCTTCTGCAGAACGGAGAGGGGTTTTTAGGAGTGTGTGTCTGCTCTGTGCTTTCCCAGAGTGGAGCTGAGGGTCTGACCCACAGCAGCTCTCCCCCATGTCCTGGCACTGGAACCTTTCCATTAAAAGATGTGCTCTGCTCCAGCTTGCATGGCGATGGAGATGAGCTGTGCCCCCTGAGCTCCTTCAGGCTACCCTGAAAATGGCAGCATTTGGCTCTCCCTCTGCTCATGTGGTTCTGCTGCAGAGCTGCTCACTCGTTGCCGAGTCATTTGGAGGCTTGTGGGAGCTGCAGAAGGAATCAATTTTACAAGCTTGTCTGTTTGGGTTTTTGTGCATGCTGTTCCAAATGCAAACAGCTCCCTCTAACACTGGCTGCTCTTTCTTTGCCTGTGGATGGCAGCTGTGTGCAGGCTGCCTGCAGATACTGCCTGTTCCACTGGCAAATGTCTCCTAGCAAAGGGCAGCTCCCTTCCTCCCTGCCATGGGCACGTGGACTCCCCCCAACTTCCACGGGGCTCTTCTGTATCCAGAAGAAACCATTTGTGTGCGCTGTGTGCTCACAGAGAGCCTGACTGACTCATCAGCATTTCATACTCCATCTGAGTCCTTGAGTTTTGCATTAAGTGTGTGTTGTGTGCTGTGGAGTGTTTGTCACTGCCGGGATGAAGGGAAAAGCTGATCTGGATTTCCCACTGGCAGTGGTGGCTTTTTTGTTTGTCTTTTTTTTTCTTTCTTTTTTGGAAAACCACCAGAGCTGGAGCTCAGGTGAGGCTGTACCCAGCACAGCAGGGCTTGGACCCCAGCTGTTCATGCAAGCACCCTCCAGGAGCAATGGTCAGTGGAAGGATGCTACATGCAGAGGACATTTTGTCAAGTCCCGGGATCTGCTTTTTGGAATCAGCTTCCAAAAGAAGAGCCCTTTATCCCCCTGCTCACTCTCAGGGGAATAAAGGTGCAGAGGTTTGCCAGGCACGGGCACCGCTCCTCCCATGCACGGCTTTCCTGCCCGCTGATCCATTCAGGCCTGGAGTTGTCCAACCCTTTGTTTTTTTGCTTTCTCTTCCATCCTGTCTTTCACATCATCTTTCTGTTGTTTTTTGTTTTTGTTTGTTTTTTGTTTTTTTTCCCTTCTGTTTCCTTTCTCACCTCACTTACCCTGGGGCCATCCAGTTCACAGATGGGAGGTACTGGATTTACTCTCCCCGCCAGCGCAGACTCCGAACCACCTCGCTTTCCTCCAGGACTGTAAGTGACCATGCTAGCACATAGTGGAGCAGAGCTGCAGCTTTGAAACACTGGGGTCAGCAGCTCCATTGCCCAGGGATGCCGTCGTTCTGTCCTGTGTGACCACTAGGAGCCAACCCAGTAGAAATGGGGAGCAGATCAAAACTGCCTGAATCCATCTCTCACAGGATCTCACAGAAGTGAAGACTCAGCCCTGCTGTTCTGCAGACTGAGGGCACAGCTGCTGGCATGGCATCGCACAGCCCTTGGACAAACCTGCAGGCAGCACATCCATAAGGGTGGAGGCACTTGAGATGATTGTGAGGCACAGCTCCCTTGGCCCAGAAAGCCAGACTGGGTTCCAGAGAGCCCACTGAGATGTTTTGAAACTGTTATTAAATCAGTTTTGACCTTTTAGACATGTGGCCAGACCTCTTTCTGACAGCAGCTTCTAAATCTGTGGCAGTTGAGGGTTACTGATGGGATACAGATGGTTTCTGCTCTCCAGCCCTCACTGTTATCACCCACGGACTCCACAGGTTTTTGGTGAGGAGTGGAGTTTCACTTCCAAAAGAAGCAGGGAGGCAGCTCAGTGTTGAGGATCTGCATCCATAGCTCTGGGTTTTGGTGTTCCCCTTGGCTGGGTTTTGGGAGAGCTGCTGTCTTCCTTAGAGGTTAATGGCAGCACTGTCAGAGCCTCAGCACAAGCATTGTGCAGATGGTCTGAGTAGCACCTGCCTTGGAGTCAGGTTGGAGGCAGAGGAGGCATCAGCAGGGTGCGTGGGGAAGCCTGGGCAGGAGCCACTCCTGAGCTTGGCTGCTGGGATGAGGAGAGGCAGCCTCAGCACCAGCAGGGTTAATGCTGAGCACCAGCAGGGTTAATACTGAGCACTGGATGCTCCTTTTTTATCTCCCTGCTGGGTTTGCAGCTCCCTGCGTGTGCCTGAGCCCAGAAAGCTCTGAAGGAGGCTCGAGCATGTGGTTCAGTTGGGTTGGGTGAAAAACAGGATGTGCAGCAGGCTTTGCACTGCACTGATCATTGCCATGCCTCCAGCAGAGCCCTGCAAAAAGCTCCAGGTGAGGTTTTTTTTCCTTCCTTCCTCCCAGCGGTCTCTGCTCATGCAGCTGCAATTATTGGTGGGGTCCAGCACGCAGAGCCCAGTGCTTCAAAGCTCTTCAAAGCTCCTCCAGCTTCTTGTAGTACCTTGCTTATTGTAGACACTTGGATCCCCAGCTGGGACCCCCTCCCCCCTAGACTCCTTCCAGGCTTCCCATTCCATTGCTCTTTCTCCGTAAGCCTGGGCTGGGCCAAAAGGGGCATTTTTCCTCCCTCAGGCACAGGGACACCTCTGGAACCAGTAGAGCCACTTTGCAGTAGAAGTTTCCCCCTAGGAACCCGCAGCCCTTGAGCCTGGCTGAGCATCTCTGCTGAGTTGGAGGCAGGAGCATGCTTGTCCCACTGATGCCCAGAGCTGTGGTAACCAGCTCCCTCAGTGCACACCTTTCCCTTCATTTTTTCTAAGATCCAGTTGTATTTTGCCTCCTGTGTTGTGTACCTGTTCCCATCACCCCATTGTCTCTTAAGACTCTCAGCGATAACTGACTGGTTCCTTTCTGTGACCACCATCCACCATGATCCAACCCAGCCATCTGCTGCCTCACTTGGCCTGCAGGGAAGGGGGAAGACACAGCAAACCAGGTCAGGTTCCACTGTAAAAGCCCTCCTGGATACCTGAGATGCCAGCTTGTAGTACCCCAGGGGCTCAGGAAAAGGGGTTGGGAGCTGGGAATTGGGTAGCAGGAATGAGGAGCTCCATCACTGCCCCTTGGTAAGTCACTCCCCGTGTCTCCTGGTTTCTCCGGGGTGATGCTGTGACAGGGAGCTGAGAATTCCCTGGCACACACAGAGCACTCACATCTGTCCCTGCAGTGGGGGAGGTGGTGCAGTGCCAGCTGCTGGTGGCAGGGAACAGGTAGGTACCAGGATGGAGTCGGAACTGCAGAGCCCCAGCGTTGAGCCCAGATCTCTCCTCCAGGCGGACAGCTGTTCTGACTGTATTGTTTTCCTACTCTTTTATTTTCTCCTTTTATTTTCTCCTCTTCTCTCCTTTGCTCCCTGCTCTGCTGCTGCTCTCCTTGCATTCTCCCCGCCGTCTCTGGCCACTCTGGCAGCCGACAGACGAGAGGAGTTGGGTTTACTCCCCGCTCCACTATAGCGCTCAGCTCCACTCTGTCTCCGATGAGGAGAGCGATACAGTAAGTGTACGAGAAACACGTGCGGGTGCCCGCAGCGTCACGGTCAGCATGGGCTCCCTGCGAGCTGAGCTCCGTGCAGCTTGGGGCTCTTGCATGGCTGCAGAGCCTCGGCGCAGCTCTGGCAGCAGGCGAGCTGTGCCAGCAGAGAAAACTCGTTCAGCTCCACGAGGGTTGAGTGCAGGGAAAGCCTGGGGCCTGCAGGTGTCCAGGCGGTGGTGCTGGGGGATGCAGAGCGAGCAGGCTTCCCTCCTCACACCCCATCTGGTTGTGGGGATTTGGTGGGCTCAGACCAAACCGAACGTGGGGCGGACGCTCTGCTGACTGTCGTTTCTCTGCCTTTGCAGTAATCTCTATGCAGACACAGAAGCCCCAGAGAGCAGCGATTCCCTCTGCAGGTCGATGTGTTCCCTTTTCGTTGATGCAGCCGTTCCAGTGGGATGGGGAAGAGCTTGCTGACACCAGTACTGCTGCACTGCAGGATCCCGGGCACTGCGTTTCAGAATGGAGCAAAACTAAAAACCATCTGTTTGTACTTCTCCCAGACGTGGGCAGCAAAGAGCCCACCCGCTCACCCACAGCTCCCGTGGGGGACATCCAGCTGGGTGTAGGAATCCTGGGTAGTAACACAGTGTTTTCCAGATGTGCACTACCGTAGCTACCTATCCATGTGTAATACTGTGAACCTTTTTAATTTTTTTAATCATGTATTTATTTCTTTTATCTTTGCACACAGAGACAGCACAGATGTGCTTTTTTAAACATTTAGTTTACTGCACTTTTTTTTTTTTTTTTCCTTTTTGATTGGTTGGGTCTGGGTTGGTTGTTTTTTTTTTTGTTTGTTTTTTTTTGGTTTTTTTTGTTTTTCTGATTATCATATATTTGTGCATCTGAAAGGAGTGTGAGACCTCACTGGAGAAATGGTGGGAGCACGTTGCTGGGGAGGGCAGGGACCGGAGTGGCTTCGCTCGAGGCAGCAGCGTGGTCTGAGCTGCTGATGGAGTGAGGATGTTTAAGGCTGGTCAGACGGCCGCAGTTGTGCTGAGTGACCCCAAGGCAAGTCACTGAACCGCTCTGTGCCTCCGTTCCCCCGTGCTGTGGGTGTGCAGTTCCCACTTCTGTTAAAGCACTTACACCCCGGGATGAAAGGTGCTATGTACATGCCGTGTATTAAAGGCCATCGAGTAGAACTGCTCCTATGTTACAGTAGTAGCCGTGCCGGTCACTTGGATCCAGCATCGCTAGTGACTCCTCCAGGTCTGTAACACCAAGTGGGGGAAGCAAGCAATTCCTGTCAGCTCACCTCAGCCCCCCTCCAGACATCACCGTGGCTGCTGCCATCACCTGCTGCCATCACCTGTCCCTCCGTGCTCGGAGCCCACACGTAGTCTCAGCAGCCGCTGCCAGGCACGGACAGATGAGGACTGGGCACCTGCAGGGACCGCATTGTGGAGGGACACCGCATCCCCCCGGAGCTGCTCTGGACCTCACGTGCTCACGGCTGTATCTGACCGCTGATGCTTTGGGGGTCACTGAGCGTTGGGTTCACGTGTTTCCTCTGGATGGCCGTGGAGGTGCAGGACCACGGGCAGCACTGTGTGCAGGGACTCTGTGGGACAAGAAACAGAGTGACTCAGGTGCTCAGGAACGGCTGCTTGGGATGTCTGAGACGTGAACAGTTTGCTCTTTGAGGGCTGCAGGCTTCAGCCAAGGGTCGGTGTCCCTTGGCAGTGTTCGGGTTAGGCTCGTCCTTCTGTCGGCAGAACACCGTCGCGTCCTCTTGGACTCCAGCAATTTCTTTCTCCTCTCACAGGGAGAAGTGAAACCCTTTAGCCAAGAGGGAGCCAGGTCTTGTGTGCTTTGCAAGTCTCACTGGAGAGAGGGTCAACGTCTCTTTTGTTCTCATTACAGTCTTCAGCTGTCCTTAGGATTCGTTGTAGAGGAGCGCGGAGGGGGAACCCTCAGTCCCCTTCCGTCTGCCTTAGCAGCAGCACTCAGGACTGGTTCATTGAGGTCCCAGAAGGAGCTGGGGGGAAGCTCTTCCCTCTGCGCCACAATGGCCTGGGTGAGGATCTGTATGCCCCCCTACAAGTGTGGGACCCAAACTTGCACCCCAGCACTGTGGATGCTGAAGGCTGTGTGGTGTGCTGCTCTCAGAGCCAGGCTGGGGGTCCTGCAAGCTGCTGCCCTTAGGTGTTTCCATGTAGTTACCAAATAATCTATCAAAAGTCCTTTCAAGGCTCTCCCCTTTCTGTTGCTACCTGACAGCTCACTGCATCCGTCCGTGACAGCCTGAGGAACAAACAACTCCTGAGCCCCCCCCCCCCCCTCCTTGTGCCAGCCCAGGGGGGCTCGGGAGCAGAGGGGGGGTGGGAGTAGTGTAATACCTACAGACTAACGTGCCTCTGGGCTGATGAGGCTTCAGACCGCCCCGAATCCAGCTCCGCCGAGCCCCACCTGCCCTGGGGTGGGCCAGGCAGGGCTTTCCAAGCTGCTTGGTACAGGTGGTGTAAGCATCAGCTGAGAGCTGAGGTGGGGGCTCTGCTCGTGCCCTGCGTTTCAGGGACCTCTGAAGCTCTACAGGAAGCACCAGCCTGCACGGAGCATCCCGCTGCATGGACTTTGCAGGCTGCAGTTAGCGTGGGCCCAGGAGATGTGGGAAGCCCAGATCTCACAGCACGTTCATTCGAGCATCGTCCTCCTCCCGGTGCCAGGGGACTGTGAGGTGAAATTGGTGCCAACGTGAAGGGCAGGAGGAGATCCCCATCGCACCCGGACACAGCTGTGGGTCTGCTGGGAGCAGCGTGTCACGAATGTACGCCACTGGGGGTGGGGGAGGGCCGCAGTGTGATGCAACCCGGGCTGTTGTCACGGCTCTCCATTTTTTGGGGGGTGATGACGTCATGAGCGCTTTTTTTTTTGTTTTCTTTTGCTCATTGGTTGTTTGGGGGTTTTCGTTGTTCCTTCTTTGGGGAAACCTTTTTTTTTTCTTCTTCTTTTTCTTCCTTTTCCGGAGAAATGTACGTCCGTGCGATGTGTCCTCAGCTCTGTGATAAAGCATTCTCTATGTGCTGTACACACACACACAGCACGGTGTCAGCGCCTTTCCTGCCCTGGGGGGTGGGAGAAAAAGAAAAGGAAAGAATGAAAATAAAAAAGGGGGAAAAAAAAGAAAGAATGGGGGGAAAAAAAGAAAGGATTAAAAAAAGGGGGGGGGAAGAATGAAAAAAAGCAGGGGAAAGGAGAGAAGGGGGGGAAGGAAAGAAGGAAAAGGGGGGGAAAGGTAAAGAAGAGGAAAAAAGGAAAGAAGGGGACAAAAAATGGGCAAAAAGAAAGGAAGGGAAAAGAAGGAAAGGAAAAAATGAAAGGGGAAAAAGGAAAGAAAATGGGAGGAAAATGTAAGAAAGGGGAAAAAAGGAAAAGGGAAAAAGGAGGGGAAAAAAGGGAAAAGAAGGAAAGGGAAAAAAAAGAAGGGGAAAAAGGAAAGAAGGGGAAAAGGGGGGAAGAAAAGAAGGGGACGAAAAATGGAAAAGGAAAGGGGAAAGAAAGGGAAAAAAAGGGGACGAATAAAAAATGGAAAAAATGAAAGAAGGGGAAAAAGGAAAGGGAAAAAGGAGGGAAAAAAATGAAAGAAGGGGGAAAAGTGAAAGGGGAGAAGGGGAAAAAAGGAAGGGGGGGGAAAAAAGGGGGTGGGGAAGAAATGAAGGGGGAAAAAGGGGGTGGGGAAGAAAAGAGGGAAAAAGGGGAGAAAAAGGAAAGAAGAGGGAAAAAAAGGAAAGAAGGGGAAGAAAGGAAAGAAGGCAAAAAGGGGGAGGGAAGGGAAAGAATGAAAAGGGGAAAGAACAACAACCCGGAAACAGCGCCCGCCCCGCCCCGCCCCGCCCCCCCCCGCACGGAGCTGCGCGGCCTCAGCGCCGGGGCGGCCCCGGACGGACGCGGAATGGGGTCGGGATCGCGCAGCCGGGAGCGGAGGGACCGCGAGAGGGACCGGGAGCGCTCCGGCAGTGCCGGGAAGCGGCGGCGGAGCCGGAGCCGGAGCCGGGGGCGGCGGAGGGAGGCGAGCTCGGGGTGAGCGGGGAGGGGGAACCGGGCCCGGCCGTGCGGGACGGAGCAGGCCTCGGGCGGGCGGGCGCTGCGGGGGAAACGGCCGCGTGGGGGGAGCGGGGAGCGGCCGCTGGGCCTCGGGACGGCGGGGAGCCGCGGGCCTGGAAGGCCGGGCCTCCTCCCCCGAGACGGGAAACGGGCGGGCGGAGCCGGGCCCGGTGCGGCCGAGGCCTCGTCCTGCGGCGGGCACGGAGCTGTGCGCTGCGTTTGGGGGCGGCCCCCGTGTGCCTCGCTGTGTCTGCGCAAGGAGAGCCGGGCCCCCGGCTGTGCTCGGCCACAGCAGTCGGCCCTGCGCGGTGCTGAGAGGCTCAGCTGGGTCGGGCCTGTTCTGGTCAGACCAGGTACCCAGGGGGACCCTGTGGTGGCCGAGGTACCGCTGTCACACGGCACCACGGAGCTCCTCGGGAGCCACGGGTGTGTGCGGTAACACGGGAGCTTGGAGCAGCGAACACAGCTCGCTGTGTTGTGGGAGTGGGGCGTGGAGCCCAAAATCAGCGACCGAAATGTGAATTTCCCTCCTTAGTTCTGACTCTGACGATGAAAGACAGAAGTGGAAGAAGAAAAGCAAAAGCAGGGACCAGCACCATAAAAGCCAAAGGAAACGCCGCTCGCGGTCCCGGGGTCGTTCCTCTGACTCGAGTGCAGAGCGAGACAGGAGGAGAGCGCGGAGCAGGAGCAGGGACAGGCGGAGGAGGAGGGCTGGCTCCAAATCCTCCGTGTCCTCGGTCAGCTCCCCCTCCCCACCACGCTCCCGGGGCCAGGAGGAGTTGGGGCAGCAGCTGAGCCTTCAGGAGCGCCTGAGGATGAAGGAGGAGAAAAAGAAGCAGGCTGCACTCATGAAGGCCTTGGAGACACCTGAGGAGAAGCGAGCCCGCCGGCTGGCCAAGAAGGAGGCCAAGGAGAGGAAGAAGCGGGAGAAGATGGGGTGGGGAGAGGAGTACATGGGTTATACCAACACGGACAATCCCTTTGGGGACAACAACCTGCTGGGCACCTTCATCTGGAGCAAGGTGAGCACTCCCAGTGCACCTGGTTGTCCTAAGGGGCTGCTCTGCACGTTGGCTCAGAGGGCACTGTGCTCCTGGATCTGCTGCAGGATGGGACCACAGGGCCTCAGGAGGGCCTTTCTGTTCAGGTGGGAATCTCTGAAATGCCAAAAGGAGCCATGTGAGCACTCAGCTCTCGTGTAGGATATCAGCTGGGTGTTCCTGTGAAGCTCTGTGGGGTTTGTCCTCTTTTCTTTTAAAGACAAATGTCCGCAGTTGGATTTAGGGTGAGCAGTCGGGTCATGGTGCAGGAGGGGCTCCCAGGGGTTGTTCAGTGCTCACACTGCTGCTTACCAGGTGGGGTGGACTCTGGGTGAGCTCAGGTTTTGCTGAGTAGTGTGTGAGGGAGCTGGGATCTCTGGCAGGTTGAGAGCTTGCTGGAGCAGCACAAGTGCAGTGTTTAGTGCCCCGTGAGGGGCTGAAGAAGGTTGCTTGGTTTCATGGGTTCTCTTGGCTGCTCTGCTTCAGGCGCTGGAGAAGAAGGGGATCAGCCACCTGGATGAGAAGGACCTGAAGGAGAGGAACAAGCGAATTCAGGAGGACAATCGCCTGGAGCTGCAGAAGGTGGGATCAGGTGTCCCTCTCTCCCTCCCAGCCCACAAACAGCCCAGTTCTCCCAGCATGAGCTGGAAGTTCCCTTGTTCTTTCTGGGGCAGCCTGTAGGATGTGAGTGCCTCAGTGTGCGCAGTTCTGTGCCGGGTTGAGATTTTCTCCCTGGGGCTGCATCCAGCTCAGGCCGTGCTGACGAGTGCCAGGGCAGTGCACTGAGGCACTCAGTTGTGCTCACATCTGCTGTTCCCCAAAGGCCTGGCAGGCAGTGCTGGGCAGCCCGGCCCATACCGACTCTCTGCACGTGCAGCTCCTGGCTCTGAGCAGCTTTGGGGTGATTTTGGGGGCTTCTCGAGGCCCAGCCCTCACCCCTCCCTCTGCCCCTGAGCAGGTGAAGCAACTGCGCCTGGAGAGAGAGCGGGAGAAGGCGATGCGTGAGCAGGAGCTGGAGATGCTGCAGCGGGAGAAGGAGGCAGAGCACTTTAAAACCTGGGAGGAGCAGGAGGACAACTTCCACCTGCAGCAGGCCAAGCTGCGGTGGGTGGGCAGCTCTGTGGGGACAGGCTGGTGGGGGGAGCAGGGGGGGGCAGGTACTGCTCACTGTCTGTGTTCTCACCCAGGTCTAAGATCCGGATTCGAGATGGGAGGGCAAAACCCATTGACCTTCTGGCCAAGTACATCAGTGCAGAGGATGATGACCTGGCTGTGGAGATGCACGAGCCTTACACCTTCCTGAACGGCCTGACTGTCTCCGACATGGAGGATCTGGTGGAGGACATCCAGGTACCAGGGCTGTCTGCAGGGTGGCAGCTCAGGGCTTCCCGAGCTCTGAGGCATCGATGGGTGCCTGAAGTCCCACTTGTCCTCTGCCTGCAGGTTTACATGGAGCTGGAGCAAGGCAAGAACGTGGATTTCTGGAGGGATATGACCATCATCACAGAGGATGAGATAGCCAAGCTCCGCAAACTGGAGGCCTCTGGAAAAGGAGGACCAGGTAAGCATGAGCCTGCCACACACGTTCAAGTGAGTGTGTACAGCAGGTAAAGCAGGGCACAGGGCGTGTTGCAGGCCTGCAGGGGTTTGCACATTGCTCCTGGGATGGATGGAGGCTGTGCAGCTGCTTGGTGCAGCCCGGGAGTGCCTGTGTGCAGCAGTGCTTGGAAGCAGGCTCATAGCCCTTTCCCATTCAGGAGAGCGGCGGGAGGGCGTCAACGCCTCTGTCAGCTCGGACGTGCAGTCCGTGTTCAAGGGGAAGACCTACAACCAGCTGCAGGTGCTGTACCAGGGCATCGAGAGCAAGATCCGTGCGGGAGGGCCCAACCTCGACATCGGGTACTGGGAGAGCCTGCTGCAGCAGCTGAAGGCCTACATGGCTCGGGCCAGGTGAGAGCGGGGCCCGTCCCCTGCCCGGGACGGCAGCGGGGTCCCAGCTGTGGGCGTGCTGGCTGTGACCCGATGGCTCTCCCCTCACAGGCTGCGGGAGCGGCACCAGGACGTGCTGCGCCAGAAGCTGTACAAGCTGAAGCAGGAGCAGGGCGTAGAGAGCGAACCACTGTTCCCCATCATCAAGCGGGAGCCGGCATCCCCCAGCGACGGGTACGCAGCCCTTGGGGAGCACGGCTGCCTGGGCACCCCCTGTGGGCACGCTCCCTCCCATCAGGCATCAGGGAAGCACGGCTGCCACCTCCATCCCTGTTCTTTTCTCTCTTCCCTGCAGGTTGGACACAGAAGAGGGCATCGCGGTACAGCCGGGACCGTCCTCAGAGCCAGAGGCTGAGCAGGATGTGGAGGTGAAAGAAGAACCGGAGGGGGAAGCTGTGCTGATGGAGGAGGACCTGATCCAGCAGAGCCTGGACGACTACGACGCGGGGAAGTACAGCCCCCGGCTGCTGGGCACCAACGAGCTGCCCTTCGATGCCCACGTGCTGGAGGCGGAGGAGGACGCGCATCGGCTGCTGCTGCTGCGCCAGCAGCTCCAGGTCACAGGTGGGAGAGCCGTGCAGGGCACAGGGCGGGGTGCTCTGGGGTGCAGGGACAGAGGGAGTGCTGCCCCCTGGGTGAGCTGGAGTGTTCTGGGTGGTGTATGGGACACGGCTCAGAGCACTGCTGTCCCCGTGGGTCGGGCCCTTCCCTCACAGCTGCATCCCCAAGCTGCTTGGGCTGCCATAAGTGAGGAGGAGGCTTTGGATGCCTTCAGCACATCGGGCAGCAGCGCTTGCAGCTCGCTGTCCCTGCTCTGCGGGGCCGTCCCTCACCTCTCCTCCCTGCAGGCAATGCCACGGAGAGCGCCGACGACATCTTCTTCAGGAAGGCCAAGGAGGGGATGGGTGCGGACGAGGCGCAGTTCAGCGTGGAGATGCCGCTGACGGGCAAGGCGTACCTGTGGGCCGACAAGTACCGGCCCCGCAAGCCGCGTTTCTTCAACCGCGTGCACACGGGCTTCGAGTGGAACAAATACAACCAGACCCACTACGACTTCGACAACCCCCCACCCAAAATCGTGCAGGGCTACAAGTTCAACATCTTCTACCCCGACCTCATCGACAAGCGCTCGACGCCCGAGTACTTCCTGGAGGCCTGCCAGGACAACAAGGACTTCGCCATCCTGCGCTTCCACGCCGGGCCGCCCTACGAGGACATCGCCTTCAAGATCGTCAACCGCGAGTGGGAGTACTCCCACCGCCACGGCTTCCGCTGCCAGTTTGCCAACGGTATTTTCCAGCTCTGGTTCCACTTCAAGCGGTACCGCTACCGCAGGTGAGGGGGGGGGGGGGGCCGGCAGCCCCCGGCAGCCCTTTGCTGACTGTTTTCCTCTCCCTCCTTCTGTTTGATCCCGAGGGACTCTTGAGACTTTGGCGCAAATAAACAGGCGCTGTTTCACGCCGCGGTGTCCTCTGCGTCCCCACGTTGGGGGCTGTGCCGTGTGGGGGTGTCCATCCCCCCTCCCCCCCCCCCCCCCCCCCCCCCTCGTGCTGGCAGTCCTGCAGTGCCCGTCGCCTCTTCCCGGTGCTCGTTCCACCCTTCACTCCGTGCTCGCTGCCCTTTGTCCGCTGTCTGGAGCGGTTCTGTGGCCGCGGGGCGTCAGCTCGGGGGGGGGGGGGGGGGGGAGGAGGAGAAGGGTGTGAGATGTGACCGCGACATCTCCTTACAGGGGAAAATCCGCTTTCTGTGGCCCGCGGTCCCTCCCCCTGTCCCAGCGCTGCTCGCTGCCCGGCTCGGGGCCGGCTGCTGCCACGGGGGGGAGGAGGGCTGCGTGGGGGGGGGCACGGCCCCGTCCTGTGCTGAAGGAGTGGGGAGGAGGTGCAGGGAGAGCAAGGGGCCTCCAGGAAACCTCGGCCGTGAAGTGCCGCTGCGGGACGCTGCTTCCTCCCCCCGGAGCTCGCGGCATCCTGCACATTCCCCCCCCCCCCCCCACCGCTGCCCCCTCCACCCCCCCACCGCTGCCCCCTCCCCGGGGCATCTCAGCCATGGGGTCGCCCCCCCGTTGCTCACCCCCTCCTCCTGCTGGCAGCATCCAGCCCGGGGAGAAATGCTGCTCAGGAGCCTCCCACGGCCACGTGCCCGCGTCTGCCCCACGGGTGGGGGCGGCGGGGGTGGGGGCACGGCCATCCCGCCCGCCCCACGCGTTTCCCATCGCTCCGGACGTCGGCAGCCGTGCTCCTCCGGCCGCTCCTTCCTGCGCGCTATTTAAAGCCGCGGAGCGGCGGTCGCCGGGGTGGGGGTGGGGGGGGGGGGGGGTTGGGGGGTGAGTTCCGCGGGCAGCGCAGGAAACGCGTGGAGGCCGCGGCGGAGAAGAGTTGGGAGAAAAAGGAGAAAAGAAAAAAGAAAACATCACCACCCTCCACGTTTCATGGCGCGCGGAACCCTCTGCCCCCAATCCCACGCGGGGATTCCCGGCTGGCCCACTCCGCGTGCCCGTGGTTGCGGTGTCCCTGCGGCCGGGACGAAGGAAACGGCTCCGGGAATGTCCCAGCGCGTCCCCGCACCCACAAACTGCACCTGGGGGGGCCGAGGGGGCCGCGCTTCGCTGCCACCCGCGATGAACGTCACGCGGGGAGCGGCTCCAGCGGACTGCGCTCCCAATGGGGGCACGCGGGGTGCTCGTGGGGGGCGGTCGCGGCCCCGTGTGTCACCCACAGCAGATCCGGGACAGCGCGGTGACCCCACGTGCGGCGACCGACTCCGCTGCCGCGCCCCAGTGCGGAGCCCCACGGAGCCCACGGAGAGGCTGCGGGGCCGTGGGGGCCGTGGGGTGGTGCAGCCGAGGGGTGAGGGCCAACCCCCCTCCAGACGCAGGAATCCGGCTCGGGTAAACAAGTGAGTAACCCGGATAAGAGCGGCCCCGCTAAATATAGCCGGGTACGGCGGGCACGGCGCGCCCCGCTGCCGCCCCACTGCGCTGCGGGAGCGGGCACAGGTGAGCCTCGTCCACGCGAGTCCCACCCCACGCGTGTCTACGTGCCGCCCGCGGGAGCTCAGCCCCGTGTTCCGGCTCAGCCCCCTCCCACCCCGGGGGGAGCGCTGCGGGGCGGGGGAGGGGGCGGCGACGGGAGCGGGGTGGGCGCAGGGACACGCGTGGGTGCGGGGGGCTCCGCGCGGGGCGGGGAAAGGGGTCGGGCCGGGGGGGCCGCTCCCTGCCCGCCCCTTCCCCGGCTCTTCCTGCCGCTCCGATCCGCGCTGAGCGGTGCTCCGCTCCCCGGCGGACCCCCCCCCGCCCCGCGGAGCAGTGAGGTACGGTGGGGGGGGCGGGGGGCGCGGCATGGGGGTCCGGAGGGGCGCAGTGGGGAGCGGAGAGGTTGGGATGGACAGAGAGCCCACGGAGGTGGAACGGACGTGGGGGTGGGACGGGCGGTCCGGGTGGAGGACGGACGGGTGGAGGGGTCGGGATAGGGGGGCGGGGGGGGAACGGACGCACCGCAGCGCTGGGACCCACGGATGGAGCGTCCGCGACGAGCAGAGGGGCTGTGTGGGGCGGGAAGGGGGTGGGGATGGGGAAGGAATGGGATGGAGTGATGGGAATGGGAAAGGGATGGGTTAAGATGGGGATGGGATGGGATGGGATGGGTTAAGATGGGGATGGGATGGGGATGCGTATGGGGATGGGATGGGATGGGGAATGGGGGATGGGGGATGGAGACTGGGATGGGGATGGGGATGGGATGGGAATGGGAATGCCATGAGTCCCAGTGGGGACAGGTGCTCTGTGTCGCCGCTGGCGTTGCTGCGCATCGTGGGTGTTTCCTGCCCTGTGTCCCCTGGAAGTCCCCTCTTTGGGCTCCGTGGCTTTGATGGCTGTGGGTGCGGGGAGGGATGCGGGAGCGCTGCCAGCTTTGCGTGACGTGGTCGGTGCATTTCCCGTCCCGGCCGACGGCCTTGAGCAGATCTGTACAGTGCGCTGCGGGACAGAGCACCCGTCCGTGTCCTCTGGGTCGGGGTCATCGTGTGGGCGGGGGAGCATAGGGCACATCTCAAAGCAAAGAGGGCCGGGACGTGAGAGACCAACACGGGGACCCACAGCTCGGCACTCTGTACAGCGCATCCCCACAAAACACCATCACGATGCCAAAAACCCCATTAAAGCCCACACCTTTCAGGGCTGCCACAGAGGGGCAAAAGCTGTGACCCCCGGGGGGCTCCCAGAGGCCCCCGTGCCCCACAGTGGGGGCCCAGGCACAACCTCAGGGTGTGTTCCCCGCAGGAGCTGCTGTCCCCACACCGCAGATTGAGGACCCTCTGCCCCACGCATGAATTCCTGCCTGTAAGTGCCTCCGTTGCTGCTCTGCAGCACTTTCTGGCTCAGTTACGGCCCCGTTGGTGCTAATTGAGCTCTCATTAATATTTTATGCCCTCTAAGTGCAGCTCTGACAGCTTGTGGGGCTGTCCGTCCCCGTGTCCCCTCGGTGTCACCAGGAGCACAGGGCTGTCCCTGGCTGCAGGACAAGGGGGGGGGAATAGAGCGGCTGAGAGTCCCATGTGTGGAGTGGGCCCTTCTCACTGAGCCCATGGGTGCCCCATAGCACCACTGGGGACACCCCATGGCTGTGGGTCCCCCACGGTGCACTGTGACGTTGGGATGTGGCTCTGTCCAGGCTGCAATGGGACCCCCCAGCCATAGGGCACCGAGGCAGTTTGAGGTGATGGCTGCAGTGGATCCTCAGTGTGGTGGCCCTGAGCGGTGTCAGGGCAGGGGGAGGTGTCACCCAGCAGCTTGGGGACAGGGCAGGTGGGTGGCACAGTCATCCCTACCATGGAGGAGGCATCTGGTGCGTGGGGTGTGCAGTGCCCCAGGGATGGGGTCCATCCTGGACTGCTCCATCTGCGATCAGCGGTGACGAACTGCTGATGACAAAACCGCTGTCTCCGCGCTCCGTACCCCATGACAGCTCTGGCTGAGGGTGGGGAACACGAGCCCCGGCCCCGTGTCCCCACGGCTGTGGGGTGGAAGCTCTGGGCTGGGGGATACCGTGGACACGCGGTGATGCCGTGAGTGCCGCGTGCACTGTGATGCTCCGGGCGTGAACGTCCGCCTGCGGTCGAGCGATCGCCACGTGGGCGCCGGCCACAGACACAGGGACGGGGGGAGATGCTTTTAAGCTAATCCTGCCCCGA
Source organism: Oreortyx pictus (assembly GCA_036925125.1). Taxonomy (NCBI): domain Eukaryota; kingdom Metazoa; phylum Chordata; class Aves; order Galliformes; family Odontophoridae; genus Oreortyx; species Oreortyx pictus. The sequence continues at coordinate 2,229,427 of JAUPFR010000027.1, forward strand.
GTGCGGGATGTGGCCACGTTTCTCCTTCCCGTTTGGCACGCGGAGCTGGCACCGTGTCCCCACTGTGCCGCAGGGATGGGGGTTTGGATGAGCCCCCCCCCCCTCCCGGCATGGGACGGAGCCCAGCTGGCTCCAAACAATGAGCTCGTGGGGATTGGTGGCTGCTGCCCCATGGCTCTCGGCCCGGTGACGCAGAGGGGACGGTTAATCCCGGCCAGCTGTAGGGCTGGGGCCTCAGCACCCCATGGGGCACCCCACATCTGCAGGCCCCGGGTCGGTGACCTGTGTTAGGGTTAATGCCGGGGTCAGGGTTAGGATCGGTGTTAAAGTCAGGGTCAGTATTAGGGACAGAGCCAGGGCTAGGGTTAGAAACACAATCAGGATTAGAGTGAGTGCTCTGGTTCGTAACACTCCCCTTATCCCCATAGAGCCCGGTGGGATCAGCACCAGCACCAGGAGCACGCCATGGAGCCCGGTTTGGAGGGTGCCTGAGGCCACCAGGATGGGGTGGGGGGACACGGAGCCCCTCAACTCAAGCCTGGCCAGCCAACCCCACAGCTGCTTCGGGGTGGTGAACCTCAGCCTCAGCCTCAATGTGACGCAGCGCAAAGCCATCGCCTCGCCGTGGTTCTCCACCGCCTTCGGCCTCATCGGGCTCTGCTCCAACCTCTTCGCCCTCTATGTGCTGCTCAGCTCCTCCCGTCAGCTCAGCAGCCGCTCGCGCTCCTCCTTCCTCGTCTTCCTGTGCGGGCTCGTGGTGACGGACTTCATGGGGCTGCTGGTGACGGCCGCCGTCATCATCCCGTACCACTTCACCAAGTTCAACTGGGCCGAGGTGGACCCTGGCTGCCACCTCTGCAACTTCCTCGGCTTCTCCATGGTGTTCTTTGGGCAGTGCCCGCTGCTCCTGGGGGCCACCATGGCCGGCGAGAGGTTCATCGGCATCAACCGCCCCTTCTCGCGCTCCACCTCCGTCTCCAAGCGCCGCGCATGGGCCATCGTGGCAACGGTGTGGGGCTTCTCCTGCGTGCTGGGGCTGCTGCCGGTGCTGGGCTTGGGGCGGTACACGCTGCAGTACCCCGGCTCCTGGTGCTTCCTCACCCTCCTGCCCGATGCCGGCAACGTCATCTTCTGCCTGCTCTTCGCCCTGCTGGGTGTCTGCTCCGTGCTGCTCTCCTTCGTCTTCAACACGGTCAGCGTGGTCACCCTGTGCCGCGTCTACCACGACCGCGAGTCGGTGCAGTGGCGGCGCGACAGCGAGGTGGAGATGATGGTGCAGCTGGTGGGCATCATGGTCATCGCCACCATCTGCTGGATGCCGCTGCTGGTGAGCTGCTGGGCGTGGGGTGGCCCTCCTGGTTAGGTCCCGTGATCCCAGTGTCCTCCCCGTGTCCCTCCTGGTGGAACATTGGTTGTCTCTTGTGTCTCTCCTAGTAGGGTCCTCTGGTACTGGTGTCCTCCCCATGTCCCTTGGGGACGTCTCCTGGTGCCCAGAACATTCCTTGTCCCTATTCTTGGGTGTCCCTCCTGATGGGGCTCCAGATGTCCCATGTCCCTCCTGGTAGGGTCCTCTGGTCCCGGTGTCCTCCCCGTGTCCATCCTGATAGGTCCCTGGGCGTCCATCATATCCCTCATGGTGGGGTCCTGTGGTCTTGATGTCCTCCCCGTGCCCCCCTGGTGCCCAAGTATCCCTCCTGGTGGGTGGGGCATTGGTTGTCCCTCATGTCTCTCCTGGTAGGGTCCTCTGGTCCTGATGTCCCTCCTTGTGGGGGGCTCAGGTGTCCCTCTTGGTTTTGATGTCCCCCCACATCCCTCCTCATGCCCCACCTCTCCTGGTGAGGCCCCGTGTTTTGGTATCCTCACCACATCCCCCCATTGAGATTCTGGGCCCCTCCACGTCCCTCCTCATTAAGGACCCCGTGTCCTTATGTCCCTTCTGGTGGGGCTCTGGCTCTCTGTGTCCCCAGTGTCCCTCACGGGTTCCCCAATTCTTGGTGGCTCCTTGGTCTTTTTGTCCCCACACTGCAGTTGCGGTGTTGTGTCCCTTTGGGTCTCAGCATCCCATCCCGTCCCTCATGGTGATGGCACAGGCCTTGGTGACCCCAGGTGTCCCTCCTGATGATCCCTTGGGTTTTGTTGTGTCCTCATGTCCCTTTGGGTGAGGTCCTTGGTCTTGGTACATCTTCATGTCCCTCTGAGTGAGGCTGTCTTCACATGTCCCCCCTTGTCCTTCCTGGGGTGCCTCCCCAGTGCCCCTCTGGGTGAGGTCCCAAGTTTCAGTGTCCCCAGTTGTCCCTCATGGAGGTGTCCTGGATCCCAGCATCCCTGTGGCTGAGACTCCCAGTCCAGATGTGCCCCCACTGACCCTCCCCTGGGACCCCCACATCCTGGCAAAGCCCCCACATCCCCCCCTCCTCCTTCAGAGCTCCCCCAAAAGGTGACCTCTCCCCTCTCCCCCCAGATCTTCATCATCCAGACCACCGTCCAGCAGCTACGGGCGGGCGATCCCCTCCAGGTGCTCCCGGGACAGACGCAGCAGCTGCTGCTCATCTACATCCGCATGGTCACCTGGAACCAGATCCTGGACCCCTGGGTGTACATCCTGTTCCGTCGCGCTGTGCTGCAGCGCCTGCACCCGGGGCTGCGCGCACGGCCCTCCCTGCTCTCCCTCTACCCTGTCCTCAACCCCTCCCTGCGCCGCAAGCTCACCCAGGAGGGGCGGCTGCAGTAGTGGGACCCCCCCGCCCCCCACCTCCCCCATCCCCAGTGTGGGATGGGGTTCCGTGCAACCCAGTGACGATGGTGGTTTTGTTCGGTTTCGGTTTATTATTGTTGTTGTTTTTCACTTTGCAGCTGCGGGAGCTGAGCGCAGTGCGCGGGGATGGGGTCCCCGATGGGGTGGGCGTGGAGTTGTTCCCTCCCCCACCCCCACCCCCCATCCTGCTCTGTGAGCCCCCAATAAAAGCACAGCTTGTGCAGCACTGTGTGCCCCATGGGGTGTGGGGGGCACGGGCACACACAGCGGCCCCACAGCTCCAGTCTGTGCATGCAAGGAGTGCCAGGTGGGGACCCCCAGCAGCATCACCCCCCCCAAGGTGGGTAACACAGAGCGGGGGACACAGCCGCCCCCCCCAGCTACTCCTGCCCACCACAGGGGCCGCAGACGGCTGCCCACACCTCGGCTACGAACTCCTGGGGGAAGGCGAACTCTCCCAGCACTGAGTCGAGGGCGCAGGCGAGCGCGGGGGCAGCCGGGCTGCTCCTCGCCATCTCCACCATGGTCACAGCTGCAGGAGGAGCGTGCTCAGGGTGGGAGGTGGATGCAGGGCCCGGGTTGGGGGACACAGAGCAGCACTCACCCAGCTCGCAGTCACGGATGCCCATGTAGCTCTCCAGCAGGTCGTCCACGCGGCGCGCGGCCTCTTCCTCCACGGCGCTGGGCTGAGGGTGGGAATGGGACGCCACAGCTGGGGTCACTCGGTGAGGCACATCCCCCCCGGGCTGGTGCAGGGGGGCTGGGGATGTCTTACCCCCTCCTGCAGCGTGGCCGGGCCCTGCGCATGCAGCCGCAGCGTCTCCTTCCCGCTGGACACTCGGCCTTCGGGGGGGCACTTAGTGCTGCTCCGCGTCCTCTGCCCGATCATGTCTGTGCCCCACGGTGGGGTGGGAGGGGGCCCAGGGGTGGGTGTCCAGGAAGAGGGGGTAGGGGTGATGGAGGATGACCAAGGATGTCCAACAGTGAGGAATGTCCATCCAATGACGGACATCCAAGGGTAACCACGAGCAGCGCAGTGATGGGCACCCGAGGATGAGCAAAAGTGGGTATGGGCGGACTTCCAAGGATGGCCCATAACGGACAACGATGGACTTCCAAGGATGGTGATGGACATCCAACAGTGGACGTCCAGGGAGAAGCAAGAATATCCAACTATGGATGTCCGAGGATGGCCAAGAACAGACAACGCTGGAGACCCAAAGATGGCCAAGAACACCCAAGGACGGAGGTCCAAGGCCTTCCCAGATGCTATGGGGCACGCACAAGGAGGGCACCGTGGGGCAATTCATGCGGGGATGCCCATGGGGGAAGGATGGGACGCACGTGTGCACGGGGTGCTAATGGGAGCGCAGGGCAGAGCACACAGCCAACTGAAGGCGGTTGTGGAGGCAGCTCAGCTGTGCAGGCACGTGTGGGGATGTGCCCCTCCCCCTCCTGAGGGTCTCCAGGCAGAGCAGCCCCCTCCCCACTCACCGAAGGCCTTTTTGGGCTGCACCAGGCGCAGGGTGAAGGGTTGGGCGCGGGGCAGCTCGCGCAGCATGCGGGCCACCTCGTAGTGCCGACAGCCCACGATGGTGTGGTCGTTGATGGCCTCAATGCTGTCGCCCACACATACCGTCTGGATGCGGTTGATGATGCTGCCCTCCTTGATTCGCTGGGGGGGGGGGGGGGGCACACAGTGACACCTCCACCCCACCCCTCCGCGCACCGATTTCCTTTGGGGTGAGGCAGGGAGACCCCAAAATGCACAGTGCAGGTGAGCACCCATGGGACAGGGCGGACCCGTGGAGCCCTCGGCCCCACACAATCTCACCTTGATGAAGGCGTAGCCAGCGCCGTTGTCGGTGATGGTGAGCCCCAGCGCGTCCTCGGTCTTGGTCACCTCCACCTCCTTTGTTTCGCCGCGGACGTGGGCGAAGATGAAATCCTCCAGCCCGATCTGCCCCCCCAACAGCTTCTGCATGTCCACTTTGTGCGTGTTGAGCGTGCAAAAGAGGATCTGCCCCCAGCGCCCCGTCACTGCCGCTGGGGACAGCCCCGGCACCGGCATCCCCCTGACCCCGTCCCCTCACCTCGGTGGGAGAGATGCCGAACACCTCGGCGATCTTCCCGTACAGCTCCTTCACGTTGGTGAAGCCCTCGATGCGCCCCGTGGGGCTTCCGTGGGCCAACTGCGTGCGGAACACAAGGCGAGGACGGGCACGGGGTGGCCGTGGGGCAGAGCTGCCCTCTGTGGGGGGCGGCTCGGGGACCCCCGGCTCCTGCCCCACGCCGTTCTCCATGGGGCCGTCCTCCCGGGCCTGCCTGCCGCGCCTGCCCGCCCGCCGCATCTCTGTGTCAGTGCTGAATTATGGATGGGCACCGCTCACGGAGCGCCCGTAACGAGATCCCGGGGCCGGGAACCCGATCCCCAACAACGGGTCAGCCCCAGAGATCGGGTGAGCGGAGCGACGGCCGCGTCCCGGCTGAGGGGTGGGGTGGGAACGGGGAGATCAGGGCCATCAGCCTCCGAGCTGTGGGGCAGTATGGGGCAGTGAGCCAAAAACATGAGGAAAAGGACGGGGGGACACCAGGATAAAGGACGGGGATGGGAAATGAGGATGAAGGGCACCAGAGTGCCCACCCTGAGCACAAACTCCAAAACACGGTTGGTTTTATTTCCAAATTTATTCACTCCCATCTCCGTCCCGAGCCACGCAACCGCCAGGGGATGGCAACTGGGAGAGTTCTCTACAGAAAGAACACCGACCTTGCAGGCGAGAGAAAGGGCGCCAGACCTCTGCCCCGGGTTAAACCCGGGGAGAGACCCACGTAGTGCTAATAAGAAAATAAGACACTCTCTAATTACACAATGTGAGATCAGTGACGGGCAGCACAGCACGGCCGCCGTCACAATGGTCCCACAAGGGCAGGGAGGGGTTGAGCCCCACTCCTCCCCAGCATGAGGGGGGAGGAGCTGCCCTGCCTGGTCCCATAGCACAGAGGAGGAGGAGGGGGCACGCAGGGGGCACGGAGCTGAAGGCACCCACGGGCAGCAGCAGAAGGGAACGGGGAGGATTAAATAAAGCAGCCATGGCCTCGAGACACCCCGGGTGAGGGCAGGGGATGCTCGCGCTGGGCTGCAGAAGTTTGAGGTCCTCAGGTCAGGGCCACCCCGGGGTGCATGGGGTGCAGCTGGACCCCCAGCAGGGACTGTCCCTTGCATGAGCTCCAAGGGACAGAGCCGCGGTCCAGCTGCCCCCGCAGGGATTGGTCCTCTTTCACAAATGTTCGCTGCAGAGGGAGGAATACAATGCCACATTAAGAGGAGCTCTGCCTTCCTGTCTCCCCGCGACGTGGGGACGCCCCAAACCCTCCCTGCACCCACCCCGGCCCTCGGGGCCCACCTGGCGATGCGGGACAGGATCTCCTTGATGCGGACCACCAGCTTCTCGTGCTGCAGCGGGTTGCTCTCGATGGCGCTGTGCAGTTTGGCCATGTAGAAGTCCAGAGTGCTCAGCGTCGGCGTTTCCCCGGTGCCTGTAGGGCAGCAGCTCAGTAAGCCCCATCCGTACCGGGGTCAGACCCCGATCGTGGGGTCCCAACTCCTGCGGTAGCGGAACGTGCAGTGAGGCAGACCCAGGAACAAAAGGATTTGGGCAACACCTGCCCCACAGAGCAGTGCATCCACAGACAAACTCCCTGCCCATCCCACCCCAAAGCGCTCCAGGGTCCTCCTCCCACCTCATGGGCGCTCATCTCTGCCCCACTGATGTCCCCTCTGTGGTCCCTGCAGGCACCCCACGCTCACCAGGGATGGGGAGGGAGGCGAAGCTGGTGGTGAGCGCCTGCCGCACCGACTGCAGCTGCTGCTGCAGGGCCAGCGTCTGCCTCTCCTCCTGCGCCAGCTCCTGCTCCAGCTTCTCCTTGGCACAGTTCATGCTCTCCGTGTGCTTCTGCAGGATGGCATTCTGCTCCTCGAACTCCGTGTTCATCTTCCGCAGGCGCCGCAGCTCGGCCTCCCGGGCTGCAGGGACAGAGTGGGATCAGAGGGGCTCAGTGACCCCCACCCCAAACTCAGCCCCTTCCCCGGCCCCTCACCTTTGTTTTGGTCCAAGAACTCCTCTGTGAAGATGGGAACATCGAATGTGGAGAAGGCATCGCTGCATTCGCCGGCCTGGGGGATGGGAGGGGATGGGGCAGACAAGGGGACCCCGTGTGCCATTCCGTGCCCCCACCCTGAGGACAGGGAGGTGGCCGGGAGGGGATGGCTGTGCCTCCTGCAGCTCCAGGCTCTGTTTCAGTGCGAATTGGAGCCCTGGAGCCCACGCTGGGAGCAGTCCCTCCTCACCTGTCCCAAACCCAGCAGCACTGCGTGCCTCAGTTTCCCCACACAGCCCCCACGCCTCACCTTGTGTGGGTGCCCGTTCAGCATGGCATTCGCTGCCGCAGAGCCAGCGTCCTCTGGGAAGAAGGAAGGGGGTTACCCCCAGGATCCCCCCAGCAGCACAGGGCTGCATCCCGAGCTGTGGGCACCAACGCAGCGCACCTTTTTTGATCTTCTTCTCCTGGATTTTCTCCGTGCACATCTTGTAGGCTTCCGACTGCTGGTACTCCCGCAGCTCCTTCATGTACTGCTGCTTCTCCCGCTCCGCTTCGTCCAGATAGCGCTACGGCCACAGCAGCACTCAGCCTGGCTCAGCACAGCCCCACAGCAGCTCCCAGGGTGACCCCACCCCACTCCTCAAGGCCCAGCAGCACTGGGACAGGCTCCCAGCAAACGCTTTGGTGCCCAGACTCCACATACACAAAGATCTCAGCTTCCAAACACACCAACGTATGGTCACTCCCAACAGAGGGGTGAACTCCCAGAGACCCCATGGAGAGCACTGCCCTGCGGGGACAAGGGGCTGCGCCTGCCCCAGCTGAAGGCACTGCTGGTACCTGCTTCTCTGAGAGCTGCAGCTTGCTCCACTCAGCCCCCAGCATCTTGGTGATCTCTGGGAAGGGCAGGTCGGGGTGCTGCGTGCGGATCTGCTCGCGCCGCTCGTTCAGGAATCGCACGTAGCCCGTCACCGGGGCCTTGGGGCCGTTGGGAAGGATCTTCTTCCTCTTCTTGCCCTTAGGCCAGCCCCTCTTCTTCACCGGCTGATGGCCCAGGGATGTGAAAGGACAACAGAAGGACAAGTGGGAGTTGGTGGCAGTGTGGGACCCTGTGCCCCAAGCCGCAGTCCTGGCCAGGGGCGAGCGGAGTGACAGCCCCAGCTCCAGGATGGAGCAGGATGGTTTGTGCAGGAGGGGACCTCAGAGACCACTGCTCACCTCCTCCTCGCCGTGCGGCTTCTCGCCGCTGGCACGGGACACCTCTCCCTTCTCCTGTTTGATGGGCACCAGGAAGTTGCCATGCTGAGCCTTGCCTGTGGCGTGCCTGGCGACAGAGAACGGCCATCAGGAAGGGTTGCGGGACCACCTCGTTCCTCTGCAACATCCCCAGCCAACCCAACCCCAACTCCCATCACTGCACAACCCAGCAGCCCCACAGGACCGTGCTGAGCAGCGCTGCCCACACCACAGCATCTCCTGAGGCACCAATTCTCCCCGGCTCCTTCCCGTGGCACCGCTGCCCCTTTGATCTGGCAGCAGGACGGGACACGCTGCCCAGACACAGCAACCCTGGCGATCACACACCCAACCACACCACAGCTGAAAGAGGGGGGGGGGGAACCGTGAAGGGCAGCGTTCTTCCATGCAAACACGATTAATTTGCACTTTCATCAAAGTCACAAGATACACGAGACAGCACAACCCCCGCGAGGGAGAGATGTGGATGCATGCTAAGGGCTGGATGGGTCCAGGTCGGCCCCGTGCCTCGTGGTGTCCTCAGTCACACATCCAGCCCTGCACAGAACCTATTGGGTTATCCTACAGGAGGTATAACTAGCCATTGCTTTGGTGGGGGCCTCTCTGGGTGGGACAGAGGCACTGGGCCAACTGCTCCCAAGAAGCTTATGGGATGGTGTATGAACACTGTGTATCCCAGGGCTCTGGGAGGCCTCAGCTCTTTGTTATCAGCCCCACTGAACCTACAGTTACGCTGTGGAATGTGCTGAGAGCCGCCAGGCTCGGCCTCCCCCAGATTCCTGTCGTGCCAGAGGACGCTTTGGGAAGGCGGTGTGTTCCAGGCAGGGTCCTGCTCACACCACAGCCCCCCGGGCACGGCCACCCTGCACAGCTGTCATCTGGTGGGTCAGGGTGTGGTGCTTTGCATCCAAAATGAATGGACAGCTCGCTGATCTGAATCCCACCAGGTGTGTTATTTTACGCCGGGAGCTATGGGGGTGGCTCAGCAGGGGCACTTACAGCATCACTGCAGGCGGCTGCTTCGCGCTGTGGGCCATGAGCTGCCGGCGTCTGTCGGAGTCAGACCCTGAGGGACGAACCCGCAGACATCACTTGGGGTCCCTGGAGGCCACTGAAACCACAGCCCCCAGCCCCACCGTGGCCAAGCAACCCCCCCCGGCTCCCAAATCCCCGCAGCCATCCCACCCCAACCTCCAGAACCCAAAGCCCCCCCAGGGCACCCATTCACCCCCAGCAGCTCAATGCTGGGACCCTCATTCGCTTCCAGAAACCCTCCCCTCGGGACCCCCACTCCCCCCCATCAGCCTCCCCTCAGGACCCCCCGCTCACCCCCAGCAGTTCTCCCCCAGGGGCCGCCATTCTCCCCCAGTTCCCTTCCTCACGGACCCCCATTCACACCAACCAGTCCCCCCCACACACAGGGGCCCCCATTCACCCCCACTGCCGCCCTCCAGGAACCCTATATCCCCCCCCCCCCCAAGATCTCCTCCCCGGGACCCCCAGTCCACGCCCCCCCCCCATTGCTCCCAGACCCCCGAGCCCCACCTCTGATCCCCACAGCACTCCCAGCTCCCCCCAGCCCCCAGACAAGACTCCCCCGCCCTACCCTTCCCAGCCCCCACCTGCCCGAGCCCCCCACTCCCACGTTAGGGTCCCCCACCTCCCAGGCACCGCCGGACACCCCCCGCCGCCCTTCCTCACCCGGCCCCGCCCCTCTATTATTATGTAAATAAGGACCCCGCTTCGGCTCTCCCGATTGGTTCCTGCGCCCTGCCGTGGACAGCGCGGCCTCCCGCCGATTGGCTGCAGCTGTCTGACGTCACAGGAAGCGGCAGTGAGGAGGCGTGGCCACAGGGGAAGCTTACGTTGCGTGCGTTCAGCTCGGCGCGCGCGGCCGGCCGCTCAGCCAATCAGAAAGCGGCGCGCAGACGCGGAAGTGCGGGGAGCACAGCGCCTTAAAACGGCAATGGCAAAACGCCGGGCCCACCACTAACGTCTCGCCTCCAGTGCCCTCAGTGCCCACCCGGGACAGCAGCGCGTGGCAGTGGGGCTCCTGCTCCCAGCACCCACCCCGGGGGTGTCAGAGGGACCCCAGGTACCCACCATACTCCTTCCATTGACCACGGATCCCTCCCCCCCCCCCCCCACCTTGTGCTCCCACTGGCCACGATAGCAGTCCCAGTGACCCCAGCACCCACCCACAGTGCTGCCAGAGACCCAACGCTCCCACTCAGGGGGACCCCAGTACCCACCACGCAGTGCGTGGGGTGAGCAGCACTGCGGGAACAGCAGGCGCAGGGCTGAGGGGTGCACGGTCCCAGTGCCCGGGGTGTGCAGCGCTCACAGTGTGCGGTGCAGAGCGTGGGATGCCCAGAGTGAGAGCGCCCAAAGGTTGGCCGTGACCAGGTGCATAAAGCTCAGGGAATGCGGTGTCCCAGGTGTCTGACGCCCGGAGCACACGATGACCACGTTACCCAGTGCACAGGGTGCAGGAATCCCAGGGCACGCGATGCCCAACGTGCCCAACGCCCACGGTGCAGGATTCCTGATGGCACAACACGCAGCACCCCGAGCACAGCTGTCCGATGTGCTCGACTCCCGGGGTGCACAAATTCTGGGGCACATGATGCCCGAGCTGTGCTCCTGAGTGCAGGAGTCCCAAACCCCCAGCGAGCACTTAGGGCACCCCACGCCCAGAGCACACGAGCACTGAGGTGCACGACGCACAGGGCTCACGATGGCACGCGATGCGCGAGGCACCCCACGCCCAAACCGACCGACCCCTGTTCGTCCGATGCCCACGGTGCACAACGCCTGAATGCCACAGCACGCGGTGCCCAGCACGAATCCAGGGCGCCCAATGTGCAGAGCCAGGGGGTCCCAGCATGGGGGGGAGCCGGCATGGGGGGGGGTCCCGGCATGGGGGGGGTCCCAGCATGGGGGGGTCCCAGCATGGGGGGGGGTCCCGGCATGGGGGGGGTCCCAGCATGGGAGGGGGTCCCAGCATGGGGGGGTTCCCAGCATGGGGGGGAGCCGGCATGGGGGGGGTCCCGGCATGGGGGGGGTCCCGGCATGGGGGGGGGTCCCAGCATGGGGGGGTTCCCAGCATGGGGGGGAGCCGGCATGGGGGAGGTCCCGGCATGGGGGGGGTCCCAGCATGGGAGGGGGTCCCAGCATGGGGGGGTTCCCAGCATGGGGGGGAGCCGGCATGGGGGGGGTCCTGGCATGGGGGGGGTCCCGGCATGGGGGGGGGTCCCAGCATGGGGGGGTTCCCAGCATGGGGGGGGGGAGCCGGCATGGGGGGGAGTCCCGGCATGGGGGGGTTCCCAGCATGGGGGGGAGCCTGCATGGGGGGGGTCCCGGCATGGGGGGGGTCCCGGCATGGGGGGGGGTCCCAGCATGGGGGGGTTCCCAGCATGGGGGGGAGCCGGCATAGGGGGGGTCCCGGCATGGGAGGGGTCCCGGCATGGGAGGGGTCCCGGCATGGGGGGGAGCCGGCATGGGGGGGGTCCCGGCATGGGGGGGGAGCCGGCATGGGGGGGGTCCCGGCATGGGGGGGGTCCCGGCATGGGGGGGAGCCGGCATTGGGGGGGGTCCCGGCATGGGGGGGGTCCCGGCATGGGACGGGTCCCGGCATGGGGGGGGGTCCCGGCATGGGGGGGGTGCCGGCATGGGGGGTGGGGGACACCTGCGGCTCCCAGCTGGGGGACTGGGACCCACCCGGGGCCCCCCCAAGCTCCCGTTCGGATTTTCGCTTCCTCCCTGAGTCACCGCTGCGTCCTCACATGACAGCGGGGACAGAGCTGGGGGTGACGCAAGGCCCCGGTCCTCGCAGCCTGAGCTGCCACGGGAATCACAAGACCTTATACCAATGAAAATTGTTTATCCGGAGCGTCCCGGCCCCGCGGCTCAGCCCTCTCATTTGCTGCCAACGCGCCGATCGCGTGGCCACATCAGGGTGTCCTTGGCACCCCCACTCCGCGGGGTGAAGGGAGGTCGCATCCGGCGGTCCCCAAAAGCACACGGACCCAGAGCCCGCAGCCCCGCGGTGCCCCCCACGTAGGAGCAGGGACCCCGCTGCACCCAGCATCGCCTACAGCCATCGGCACCCACCCGGGATCACAGCGTGCCCGTGGGCAGCGCGGGTGTGACCGGAGCTCTGCGGGTTCTGCGATCAGAGCCACCACTTGAAACGGAGCTTTGAACTGTCCCAGCGCCCAGAAATCGTCCACCCCCTCCATCTCACCCCCAGGCACGGGCACGCCAACTCACGGTCACGCTGCCCAGTGCAGGTGGGACGATATGGGGGGAGGGGAGGGAGGGAGGGAGGGGGGGGGGGGGGGCACGCATAGCGCGCTGCTCCCGCCCTATGGAAGCGCACTTCCACCCGCGGTCGGGACCGGGGGTGGGGGAGGGGGACACGCGGCTCCCCGCGTGCCCGCGGGCCACGAGCAGCCCGGCAGGCCGCGCTCCCAGCCCCGCGCAGACCGCGTCCCGCCCCCGCCCCGCCCCGCGCTGCCCGGCCCGGCCCGGCGGGCGCTATAAGCGGGCTGCGGGGCGGCGGCGCGCCGGCGTGCCATGGCGGAGCCCGCGTTGGGGGCTGTGCTACCGCTGCGGGCGCGGTTGAGTTTCGCGGCCGGACATTTCCTGAACGATCTGTGCGCGTCGCTCTGGTTCACGTACCTGCTGCTCTACCTGCACGCCGTGCTGGGCTACAGCCACGGGCTGGCGGGAGGGCTGCTGCTGGCCGGGCAGGTGGCCGACGGGCTCTGCACGCCGCTGCTCGGGTACGAGGCTGACCGCTCGGCCGGCTGCGGGCGCTACGGGAGGAGGAAGTCCTGGCACCTGGCGGGTGAGAGCCGGGCTGCGGGGGGACGGGGAGAGGAGGGGGCACGGGGGGGTCGGGGGCTGCGGGATCGGGCGGATGAGGTGGGGGGGTTCTTATCTGGAGGGTGGGTGACCGCACGGCGCTGCCCCGCTGCCTCTGAGCCCGCCCCGGCCCCGCAGCATCATAGAGGTGACTTCTTGGGGTGGAAGGAGCAGTGCCCCTCTGCGTTGCGCTGGGGCGTCACATCCCCGCGTGTCTGTGCAGTGGGCAGCGTGCCCCTCGTGGGGGTGGCATCAGGGCTGGGGTGAGAGTGGGAAGGGGTCCTGAAGTGAAATCTGTGCTTTCCCCTACACGTGGGGATTTACCCGAGGCCTACGAGTGGCTGTGGGAACCCCCGGAGCTGGGTGCAGCATCCTTCCCTCTGCGGGGCTGATCCTGTGTGGGGCACGTGGGGTCCTCTCTGCCCCCATCCCTGTGTGAGGTGAGGGCTCAGCTCCCCACGGGGACAGGGAGGAGCTGGGTCTGGGTGAGGTGCTCACGGAGCTCGTCCTGCATTGTTGTCCTTGGGGTGAAAACACACGGGCTGCCTGCTGCTGTGGGGCCTGGAGGCAGCGTGGGCACAGGGCTGTGACACGTGTGGGAGCCCACAGGGCTGAGGTGGTGATGAAAGTGAAGAAATCCCGTCAGGCAGAGATAGGGACCCCGGTGCTTCCTCCCGTAACGATGCGGCGCTGCTGGAACTCGTTTGCAGCACATCTGTGCAGGGAGAGGACGGTTGTGCTGTGGGTGCTGTTATCTTGATGCCAAACCTATCTCAGCAACTGCTCCGTGCAACCCAGCAGCAGGCTGATAGGGCAGCTGGCCTGCCCGCAACCCTCCCGGGTTGGGATCCCAAAACTGAAGCGAGGGAAAGTGTGCAGCCTGCCTGACTCCCTGCGCTGCATCCGCGAGGTCTGTGTCTGGTGTGTGCTCTGTGTGGGTGCCGTGAAGGGGAACTCCTGAATCACATCCCACGAGGGTTGGGGGCTCCGTCGCACTGCGGTGAGGTGCTCCTCCTGCGGGAGAGAGCAGCCTGTCTAGCAGCAACCACGGTCAGGTCAGAGGAAACGTTGTGAAACCGCAGCCTTGGGGGCGAGATACCACGAGAGATCCTATCAGCAGCACCCGGTGGGGCTGATGTGGTGATGCTCCACAGAAGCTGTGCCCTGTGAGGACCTGGCGTTCAGGGCTGGAGTGGGAGCTGGAGGGGCTGTGGTGGTCCCGCTGGGGGGAGCGGGGCCCCCAGCACTGCTCTGTGGCTGTGCTACATGGGGCCGCGGCTGTGCTGGAGGAGCCTGGCTCTGTGGGATGGCTGCAGGAAGGCTGAAGCGAAGGACAAGGTGCCGCACCTGGGGCTCAGCTCCCAGAGGATTTGATCTTCAACCTTGTGGAGAAGGCAGCTTGTTCTTGCCTGCCCCACGCAGGCATCCCCGCTGCTTTCAGAGGGGACAGTGACGGGCTCTGGTGTCACTGACTCAGCTGGGACCTTCCCAGCAGAGCGGCGTCTGATGCTGGCGTGGGGACAGACCCACTCCTGATCCGTGTTCTGGAGATACTGCTGTGTGGCTCCAGCCCTGCAGGAGGAGGGACGAGGGGACACGGAGCAGCCTTTTGCCTGCGGAGCCAGAGCTGTCCTGGCCCTTATCGCCCCGGGGCAGGCAGTGGGGTGGCACGTGTCCTTGGGTGGTTATCTGCATCCAGGAGGAGCTGACTTCGCTCCCCAGCCCCAGGGCAGGACCTGGCTGAGCTGCTGCGACCATCCGGTCCCAGGGAAGCTCACTGCTCCCCTCTCTTCTCAGGTACCACCTGCGTCCTCATCTCCTTCCCCTTCATCTTCAACCCCTGCCTGGGCTGCAAGGAGGGCACGCCTCAGTGGGCGGCCTTCATCTACTACCTCCCCTTCATCATCATCTTCCAGTTCGGCTGGGCGGCCACGCAGATCTCCCACCTCTCCCTCATCCCTGAGCTGGTGACCAGTGACCATGAGAAGGTGGAACTCACAGCTTTCAGGTGATGCACATCTTCATGGCCTAAACCTCTGGGTGCCAGGGATGCTGGTGACAGAGCTGTCACTGTGCCATCATGAGCCACTTTGGGACTGGAGGTGATGCTCCTGGGGGAGGGATGTGTCCCCAGGTGAGGCAGGGCTGGGGCACTGCCCTGTGCTGGCAGTGGCCCTGGGGCAATGTGTGCAACCCGTTCTTATCTGGCAGGATCAGCCTGTGGGAAATAGAGTTTATCAGCTGGAGCAAGGTTTGGTTATCTGCCCCAGTAGGAGGAAGTTCCCCTTCCGTCAGGCGAGCAGGCACAGCAGCACAGCCATGCTGGAAGGCTGTGGGTAGCCCTGGGGACAAGAGGTTCAGTGTGGGATGCTGGGTCAGATGTCTTGGGGGTCACTGGGGCTGAGCACAGTGACCCATGGGATCTTGGTTTCCTCTTGGCTTTGCCCCAGGTCCACTGGGGATGCTGGGAGGGACACTGGTAAGGTTAATGCGTGGCCAGCACTCGCTTGTCCCAGCATGTTGGAATGATGCTGTGGTACCAAGCTGCCTGTAGCACGCCTGGTTCATAGTGCAGCTTTGGATGGAAATGTCCCTGTTGCAGCTGAAGCTGTGTGTGTCCCTCAGCATCACCCTGATGTGCCATCTCCCCCCAGGTATGCCTTCACTGTCATGGCCAACATCACTGTGTATGGCCTGGCCTGGCTGCTGCTGAACCTGCAGGTGGACCAGCCTGAACGCACAGAGCACCTGGGCATCCAGGATGTCCCTGTGTTTCGGGTATGTGGCAAAGGTCAGCCCCTGGGGTCCCTTCTTCCCCGGGTGAGATGTAGCTAAACTGGAAGGTACTGGAGGGATTGAAGTGGCAGTACCCCAGAGCAACCTCTGCTGCACTGCTTAGGGGCTGTGTCAACTCTCCCTGGGTTTTTCAGACTCCTGGGGGTGGATGGTGGGCAGGCAGAGGACACCCTGTACCACACTCACCCCACTCTCCCTCCTCCAGAATCTGTCCCTCATTGTGGTGGGGCTGGGGGCTGTGTTTTCCCTCATCTTCCACCTGGGCACCAAAGAGAACCTGTACCCGCTGGGCTCCGTGCTGCAGCCCCAGGAGAGCACACCCCTGCTGCAGAAGGAGTCCACGAGGTCCCCGCGCTTGCTGCTGGTCTGGAAGGACTGGCTGCTGGAGCCCTCCTTCTACCAGGTAAGAGCAGACAGAGCACGGCAGTGCCAGCCTTCCCCACCTGCAGCTGCACAGGCTGAGCTGCTGCCTCTGTCCCTGTGCAGGTGGCAGTGCTCTACATGGCCACGCGGCTGATCGTCAACCTGTCCCAGACCTACATCGCCATGTACCTGACCAACTCGCTGCTGCTGCCCAAGGTGGGTGTGGGGCACATTCCTGCCTGCTCCTTGAGGTTGCCTGAAGAGGGGTCCTGTGCTCGCAGTCTGGAGCTGATCTCCCTGTGCTTCTCTTGTAGAAATACATTGCCACCATCCCCCTGGTGATGTACATCAGTGGCTTCCTCTCGTCCTTCCTCATGAAGCCTGTGAATAAGTGGATAGGTCGAAATGTGAGTCCTAGGGGCGTGGAGTGGTTTGAATCAGACCCAGGGCAGCATGCAACAACCTGCTCCTGAGCCCAGGGCTGGGCAGAAAAGCC
Organism: Oreortyx pictus; assembly: GCA_036925125.1. NCBI lineage: Eukaryota > Metazoa > Chordata > Aves > Galliformes > Odontophoridae > Oreortyx > Oreortyx pictus. The sequence continues at coordinate 2,246,067 of JAUPFR010000027.1, forward strand.
AAGTCCTGAAGCCACAAATGAGCAGAGCACGTGGCACACGTGAGCCTGGCTGCAGAGCAGGGACCTCCTGCTGCAGTACTGGGGCAGGGTGAGGGGCCCATCCTGCACACCTGAAGGTGCAGAGATCTTGGGGAAGTGACACTGGTCCAGAGTCATTGTGTCCTGTGCAGCCCTGGTGGGGCTGGGAGAGCCCTGGGGTGCTGAGGAGGGGCTTGGCTGAGCCATGCTTGGGGTGTGAGAGTCTACAACATTCCCTTCTGTGCTGGAGCAAGTGTCCTGGAGCAAACCCGCAGACACCCTGCCCCCAAAGCTCCTTGGTTGTCTCCCCACCGTGGCCCCAACCTTTAGGTCACTGCAAGGTCCCTGCTGTCTGGGGACTCCTAAATCAGCTGGGAGCGAGCCAGGGCTGTCCCTGCGAGACCCGGGGAGTGCTGGTCCTATTGCCCTCCTCGTGGGGTGTCACTTGGGGCGGAAGAACTGAGCTCTGTCTTGTCCCTCTGCCTGTCCCCTCGTTGGCCCGGAGCAGCTGACGTACTTTGTGGGCATCCTGGTGATCCTGGCCTTCGCCTCCTGGGTGGCCCTGACCAGGGAGATGGGAGCAGAGATCTACGGGGTGGCCGTGCTGCTCGGGGCCGGCTCTGCCACCATCCTGGTCACGTCGCTCTCCATGACGGCTGACCTCATTGGGACCAACACGGTACGTCAGTGCAGCAGCCCATCCCCCGTGCCCAGCATCTGATGTATTACGGGCTCTGCTGTAATTTGGGCTCTGCCCATGAGAGGGCACAAGGCTCTCGCTTGCAGACCTGCTGGGCTGCGTGCCCTGTGCTGGCTGCGTGGCTGAGGCTTCCTCTCCCCTCGCAGCACAGCAGTGCGTTTGTCTACGGGGCCATGAGCTTCACGGACAAGATGGCCAATGGCCTGGCTGTGATGCTGATCCAGAACCTGCACCCGTGCCCGTAAGTGTCCCTGTGGAGTAGGAATGCACACAGGGACAGCTGCAGCCAGACCTCCTGGCAGCAAATAGCCCCGCTTTGGAGCACACTCTTAACAGCCATGGCGAGAGACACTGGTAGAAACCATTTCTGATTTATCTTAAAGCCCTTCTTGACTTCTCTTTTTGGTTCTAAATGGCTGCATCTCAGAAACTCAAAGGGGTTCGCAAACTCCAGGATGCTACCCTGGACTCCCCTCCCATGTCCCAGTGTGAACCAGTCCTGTGGGCAAGGACTTAGGGTCACTGCCAGGCAGTGGGATGGTGGCAGCAGCCCCGGGGCACTCTGTACCCCACCACCAAGTGGAGCCCTGTTCTTTCCCTTCAGGAGTGAGCTCTGCTGCCCTGCCTGCATCAGCTTCTACCACTGGGTGATGGTGTTGGTCACTGGGGGCATTGCCATGGTTGCCACCCTGTTTCTGTGCTGCATCATGATCTGGCCCATCCGTGTCCGCTTCCGTGAGTACGGCTGTGGGGCTGAGGGCACGGGGAAGGGGCAGGCATGGGGCTGGGGGCACACGGAACCCTGTGTATGGTGCCAGCCTGGGCTACAGCAGAAGTGTCTTTCCAGATGGCCCCGGTTGCAGTGGGAGGCTGCAGGGTGACCCTCATGGTAGGCACGTGGGCTCAGTTCCCTGCACTTCTGCTGCTCATGGCCCCAGAGCTGGGGCTGTGTTTGCTTCCTGTGCCTGGCAGGGTCTGCCCCCTGCTTTGGGAACCTGTGGGTGCTGAGGGGCAGGAGGGTGCTGCGCTTGCTGGTGGCCACACATAGGGCTGGGTTCCCCTCACTGAGCTGGGGGCCAGCAGCCAGGGCTTAGTATCAGCTGTGTCTCTGACCTGTGGGGTGTCCAGGGCTCATTCTGCCCTGAGTGGGGAGGGAGCACAAAGGCCCCCACGTGTGAGGTTCTTGTTAAAACACTGCACTGGTGGCAGAGTCCAGGAGGAGCAGCTCAGCCTGCAGCAGTCACCCAGCTCTGCACGGGCTCCTGACCTGTCCCTCTTATCCCCACAGATGATGTTGCCCTGCAGGGACTGAACGAAGCGGGGAACCCATACCATGAAACAGAGAGCACGGAGGACAGGAGCGTGAGCAGCACAGTCAACTGAGCAGTGTCCTCAGCCACGGTGCTGCCCGCACTGCTGAGCCCCATCTGGGGGGGACCCTAAAAAGGGGGACGGCAGCAGGATGGGGCTCTGGGCTCAGTGGGCTCTGTCCCTCTGTCGCTGGGCACAGGCCTGGGGACGCAGCAAAGGCCGTCCCCGTGTGTTTGCACAAGTGTAACACGAGGAGGGCTGTGCTGCGGGCGTGTTGCGGGACGGGGCGCCCGGCCCTTGGTTCTAACTCGCTTTGTAAGGTCAGTGTGTACACATAGCACTTTTTAAACGAAGGAACAAACACAACTCACTTCTGAACTTGAATAAACGCCGTTGGTGGCCCTCTGCTCCGGTGTGGGATTGGCAGGAGCAGGGGCTGTGCCTCCCCACAGCTGTACAGGCCCTCGTCACGGAGCCAGGGCCCCGGCAGACACCTCAGGGTGACGCGGGGAAGGGGACCCCGCGCTGCCGTCCCCGCAGAGCGACGTTTCGCGGACCGTAAGATGGCCGCCCTCAACAAAAATGGCGCCTGCTGCCCGCGCCCGCAAACAAAATGGCGGCCGCGCGGGAGGGCTGGAGAGAGATGATTGGTTCCTAGGCGCCTCGTCCCGCCCCTTGCGGCCCAGCAGCCAATGGGCGCGCTCCTTACCACACCGGGGCTGGTAGCCGCTTGCTGCTCCCAGACCCGCTGCGTCCCCGAAGGTGCGGTGCTCCCGCGGCCGGAGAGGTGCAGCCGCGGGCCTGGGGACCTTCCTGGCCCGGCTGTGCCGCACCGCAGGCCGGATACACGGCCTTAGTGGAGCGCACGGCCCTCGAATGTACCCTGGGGCTGAAGGCCGCGCTGCCTCAGCCGGCTCCGGGGGGAGAGCGGCCGCCACGCACCGCTGTGGTGGCCGCTGTGGGGCCCGGTGCGGGCGGCTGAGGGGCGCTCAGGCTCCGGGCCCCGCCGGGCACCTACCGGCGTGCACGGGGGCACCGCGTGACCCCGGCCGCGGCACCGTGGAGGGGTGCGTGGGCCCTGCACGTGGCGGGCACGTGGGGACGAGGTGGGCGGGAGGGAAGGAGCACGTGGGGGCGGGGCCTGAGGGAAAGGGGCGGGGCTCTACCTGAAGGAGGCGGGGCCTGCGTGGGAGAGGGCGGGGCGTAGGTGGAGATGGGCGGTGCCTGAGATGAAGGGGGCGGGGCCGGAGGAGCACGGGACTGCGGTGAGTGATGGGGTGAGTGTGCAACGGGGTGTGTGCACGCACGTGCTCGTGCAAGGGGAGTGTGTGCGCACGGCCAGGATGAGACGCGGTGTGTGCGCAGGGCAGCTGGGGATGCAGAGCCGTGGTGCTGGGCTGCAGGCTGAGCGCGGGGAGCTGCAGCAGTGGCCGCTCCCTGCGACACGGTGCTGAGCACAGGGCTGTGTCAGCACGGGGCAGGGAGCAAGGGTGAGCAGGGCGGCCTCGGCACGTGCCCCAGTCACCCGTGGGCAAGGCCAAGGGATTGCCCCACTACCCTCGGGGTTCACCTGGCAGCTTGGTTTGGGGTCCTGGGGATGCAGAGGGCTCGCCCATCCCCTCTGTGGGAGGGGGAGATACTCCCCCACGGAGTAGGGGCAGGTGGGGGTGGTGGCACCCGGCAGTGCTGGTGCTTGCACAGCTGGCAGACCCCGCGTGTAGAGGATCTCTGGCTTTGGGCACGGGGGAGGGAGGGGGGGGGAAGGTGGGCATCCTGCATCCCACCTGCATCCCACCTGGGTCCTGTATCCGCCATCCCACCGGGATCCCACGGGGTTTGGGTCATGCTATCATGGTAGTGATGCCCTTCGCAGCCCCTCCAACCTCAGGTGGTTTTTGTTCCGTCCAGCCCCACCCAACACCTCCCTGCAAACCTGCTGCGGCCGGTCCCAGCCCCGCCTGCCTGCCCTTCCTCGCTGGGAGGAGGAGGAGGAGGAGGAAGAGGCGGCTGTGGGCTGGGGCTGAAGGAGCGCGTGGGAGCACAGGGCTCCGGTTCAGTGGGACAGGACAGGACGGGAGGGCTCAACTCTCCCCACCACCAGGTACCACCTGGGCTGGGCAGCAGCCCCAGCGCAGGAATTTTGCTCTCTGCCCTTCGGTCCCCCGTGTGTCCACCTCCTTGGGAACCACAGAGGGGCCCCGCTGCCTGCAAATGGGTGCTGGGGGTGCCACGGCCACCCAGGGGACACACCTGCCAGCCCCAGGGCTGTGGTTGCTGTGTGGGGAGAGCCCAAGGTGCGGTCCTTCCTGGAACGGGGCCACGGTGGCAGCTACGCAGGGAGTGCCCTGTGGGGCCCCGGGGACCTCGGAGCACGGGGGCAGGCAGCACTCAGAGATGCTCTGAAAGGGCTCAGGATGGCCGTACTGCTCCTTGCAGTGAGCCCTGGTGGCTGATCGAAGGGTGCTGAGCGCCCTGAGGTTTGCTGGGGACAGGCAGTGTCCTCCTCTTGGGACACATGGACAAGGAGTACCCCATGCGCCATCACCCTCGGATAACAGCGGCCAAACCCTGGTGCTGCGAGCATGGGGTGGGTGAAAGGCTTGGGGACAGGGTAGACTGCGCTCTTGTTGCGGCCGTTCACCTGTCCCTGTCCCCCTCAGCACAGCGGGCTGCTCCATGTCGAGGAGGCTGCGGAGGAGCAGGAGGGTGGTGCTGGAAAAGCCGTGGCAGAGCCTGGAGGAGAGGGGCAGAGCACAGCAGGACCCGCACCCCACGCTCACCCGGTGGGTGCTGTGTCCCTGAGTCGTGACCCCCGTGTCCTGTGGGGCCACATCCCTGAGCCACGGCCCTCGCACGGCCACAGCTCAGCGGCTGCGGCTCCCGGCAGATCCCGAACCTATGACCCTTCCACCTGCACTGAGACCCCAGAGGCGTCGGATCAGCCGGGATCCCCAAACCCGGTAAGTCCTGAGGGCGAGGAGGGGGGGACCCCATCCCCGTTTTGTGGTCGGTACCGGGGCTGCCGGGGCTCAGCCCCACGCTTTGCCTTCCCCACAGCTCAGCAAGCGCCGTGCCGCCTTCCACAAAGCCTTTGAGGAGATCGCGGGGCGCGAGGTGCTGCTGGCTTGCTTCCCCTGCGCCTGGCAGCGCGAGGTGCCCTACCACGGCCGCCTCTACATCTCCTCCGGGCACCTCTGCTTCCACGCCACTCTGCTGCTCAGGGACATCAAGGTGGGGGCACGGGGAGGGTGCGGGGCGGTGTGGGGGCACAGGGTCTGACCATGCCCGCTCTCTGCAGGCTGTCATTCCGGTGGCTTCTGTCTGTGCCCTCAAGAAGACCAACACGGCGCTGCTGGTGCCCAACGCGCTCAGCATCCGCACGGCGCAGGGGGATAAGGTGAGCTTGGGGAGGGGGTCATGGGGTTGGGGCTGTGGGGGGAGCCGACCGCCCATCCCTCTGCCCACAGTTCCTCTTTGTGTCACTGCGCCGGCGCGAGGCCACCTACCAACTGCTGAGATCGCTCTGCAGACACCTGCAGGTAGGCACTGCGCTGGGTGGGAGCTGGGTGCAGTGCCCCTGTGCCCCACTGCAGCTCTCCTTGTGCAGGACAACGCCTGGAGCCCCCCAGCCTCCCCCCTCAACCACAGCACCGAGCAAAACCCTAAGAAATCCCTGGTAAGGGAACGGTGGCAGCAGCACTGCATGACCCCAGGGAGGGCTTTTGTGTGTGTGTGTGTGGGAAGATGGTGCTGAGAAGCCCCAGCCCTCTGCCAGCCCCACACCGATCCTACAACCAGGCCCTGTCCTCCTGCAGAGCTCGAGCCACTCAGACCTGGAGCAGAGCACGCCAGAGCACAACGGCCTCCTGGAGCTGCAGGGTGAGCAGCCATCCCCCACAGCCCCATCAGCACCCTACAAACCTCCCTGCTTGGGGCCACCCCGTGCCCGTGGCACTCAGTAAATGGATCCCGGTTATGTGCAGATGAGCTGAGCCCAACGCTGAACAGAGCGGAGGAGGATGAGAAAGAAGAGGAGGAGATGGATGCTCCGGTTCTGGGCAGAGGTGAGCAGTGCCCTCAGCAGAGCCATGCAGCACCTGTGTGAGCAGCACAGGGCCGGGACTTGTCTCAGCCACACTGCTGTCCCCAACACACCTGGTCCTGGCAGGGGGACCCCACACAGCACCGCCAGCCCAGAGCACCGTGTGGCCGTGTGCCTTCAACACCATCATCATCCTCTACCTGCTGCTGTGAGTCCCTGGGCGGGGGCCACCCACACCCCCAGCCCCGTGTCCCTGTCTCGGCGGTGTGTGACGCTGCGCTGTCCCCAGGATGGTGGCCCTGCTGCTGACCTCGGGGTACATCGGGCTGCGCATCCTGGAGCTGGAGCAGCAGCTGGCGGCCATGGGGGCTTGGCCAGAGCTCAGCCTGGTGCAGCGGTGAGTGGGGGGCAGTGGCCCCTGCAGCCCTGGCCCAGCAGGATCCCCTCACCCTGCCCTCCCTCCCAGGCACAAGAAGACGTGAGGCCAACAGGGACCCGGCTGTCACCAGGCCACCAGCCCATGGGACCGGCTCCAGGATCCCCAGGAGGTGGGGGGCCCGAGTACCTTCCAGCCTCCCCCAGGGAGCCCCCGCAGGCCGTGGGGCTCCATCCCACTCCCCCTATTCTTCATGCCCATGAGCTCATTGCTCATGATCTGAGGGCAAAGCAGACTTACGGGGGCAGCCGGAGCCAGGCCCCCACCCTGGGACTGTGTAGGGCAGCCCCCCCCTCCAGGGGTGCAGGCACAGGGAGGCCCAACTATTTTTATTAATAAAGAGCCGATGTGGTGCTACCAGCGCTGCATGGGATGTCTGTGTTAGAGGGCCCCCCCAGCACAGCAGCAGCCGGAGCAGTGCCCTCACTGGGGGGCTGAGGGCTGGTGCTGGAGGAGGCTCCAGCTGCAGACATCGCGGGTGGTGGAGGGAGGGCGGCAGGAGGACAGCAAAGGGACGTACCCCGGGCTGCCCTCCCCTGCCCCACTGCTCTGGCTGCGGGTGGCCACTGCAGGGAGAAGGAAAGCAGTGAGGGTTGGGGGGGGGGGGGGGGGGGGGGAAGACTCGGCTGGACACACTGCTACCTCCCCTGCCCCGGCTCTTACCGTACTCCTTGCCCAGGATGGGGCGTTCCTGCCACAGGAAGGATCCCCAGCACGGGCTGAGCCCTGGGTAGGCAGTGGGGACGGTGGGGTCCCAGCAGGCCACCTCCCGAAGGCGCTGGTCATAGTCTTGGGAGGGAAAAGCAGGCTGCAGAGCTGGGGCAGGCAGCAAGACAGCCCCGCTCCCCCCACCAACCCACCCCCATCCTTCTCCCACAGAGGAGCCCCGCAGCTTCCCCCTCCCCAGCACTGTGCTTTCCCTTCCCGCCCCATCACCCCCACTCCCCAGTTCCGTACCCGGGGGCAGTGGGTCCCGCTCAGGAGCACAGTGTTTGTGCTGCCAGCGCTGCCAGGCAGTGCCGTGGCTGAGGCTGCACCCGCTGTCCTCTGCCCCATGGCAGCTCGGCTCCGTCCGCCAGCTCTGCCCCACTGCATCCTGGCCCATGGGGGTCATCTTCCAGCGCAGCATCTGCCTCAGCACGGGGGCACCGCGCGGCCCCCGCAGTGTCACATACTGCTCACTGCGGGCAGGAGGGGACGTCAGGGCATGCGGCAGGCACAGGGCTCAGCCCCGGGGTCCCACCACAGCCTCACCTGCACAATGGCAGAGGAAAGTCGGTTTCGAGAGTGCTCTGTGGCACCCAGGCTCTGTGTGGCTGCGGATCCATGGGCGCCCACGGTAGTGCTGGAATCAGCACCCGAGCAACAGCAACAACGGCAACAGGAGGGGGTTGGGGGGGGGGAGGGGAAGGCACCTCTGTGTTACACAGCACGGTACTGGGACCTCTCCTCCAATACAGCCAGCACAGGGCAGCAGCAATCCACCACTGCGGCCACAAAGAGCGACGCTGCACACCCCCCAGGAACAGTGAGATGAGAGCACCCGAGCGGTGTAAATTCACAACTTGTTTAATGCCAGTTAGAACGCTTTACATGGAAAATAACAACTCAATACATTTTTTTTCCCCCCCCCCCCCCTCCCCTCCATCTGATGCCATATACGTAACAACGCCACACGCTCACACACCGACACAGACACTCAGCGCTGCTCCCCGCTCACACAGCGCAGCTGATGGAGGCTCTGCTCATTTCCCCATGAATGTGGCACAGCAGCAGGAGGGAACACAGCCCCATGCTCACCCCAGGGCCCCCTTAGCCCCCAGCCTGCGCTGGGTTGGATCCGTGACCACCCATCACCTCAGTGCTCCATCACGTTTAACAGTGCCAAAAAATAATAAAAAAAAAATAATAGACAAATTCAGGACTTCAGTCCAACCCCAAACCGAGCCCCGTGCTCCTGCTGCGAGAACAGAGTGGTTGTGCCCACGTTGGGTTTATGGGAATAACACCCAGGTGATATTTAGGGCGGGGGGGGGGGGAGCTGCTGGATGCCACGGAGCTCACAACTGTGCGCTATGGGGCGGGCGGCACCGCTGCCCCACGGCCTGCTGCTTTCAGCAAAAGGAGCAGTGCCTCCACACAGAGCAGGTCAAGGTCTATATACACAGCCAAGAGAATCCAAAGGAGGGGACAGGGAACAGCACACACACCCCAGTGTGGGAGAGAGGGCAGGGGCGGGAGCGCAGCACTGGCACACGGTGAGACACAACGGGCTGCTGCAAGCAAACGGGCTCTCCTCAACTGAAAAGCAACACGTCCACGTGAGCGCTCTGCAGCGCATCCCACGGCACTCACCACGCCAGCTTCGACAACAGACAGACCCAACAGGTCCCTGGCATCAACGTGGAGATTAAAAAACAGAAAGGCAAACACAGGGCAACGATTCTTCCTCGCTGCAGAAAGAGAACCCCTCTCACCCCTTCCTAACAGCCCGAAGAGGCCTCTGAAATAAACCAGATCCCACGGGAGTGGTTTTGTTTCTCAAGCACATCACAACTGCTTTTGTCCTCAGGAAGGCTCCGGAGCAGCCAACCCAGCCTGGTGCAAACAGCACCGCGGGGAGCTCGGCGTGCACGCTGCTCTCCTTTTGTTTTTAAAGCCATTGCTGCGTTTTGTTTTTTTTCCTCTTTCCCCTCTCTGTTAAATAAAGGATCGGCCTAAGACAAGTTTAAGTCGCTCTGAATGTGTTCCCTCCGAGGTGGAACCTCTTCAAAGCCTCCTCTCGAGCGTGAAGGCCAAAGATGTTATGTTTGGGGGCGGCTGGTAAGGCCTGAACCCAACTGCCTCAGGGAGTGAGCGCTGTGGGACCTGCTTGATTCAGAAGGAATAAGCAGCTCTCCGGTGTAAGGGGATCCCAGGCTCTGAACAGTGCCTTTAGATAGCAGAGAGGCTCAGCCAGGGTATTGCCCCACAGGGGCAGGGATACTCTCATCTCTCCTAAGAGCAGACAACGCAGCAGTTGGGATGGCCTTGGTCCGGTCTCAGTGGTCCATGTAAACACATTTTCTCCAGTACAAAAGAAAAACAAGGGTTGGAGGGCGCTGGTTTGACCTCTTTACCCGTACCCCTTCACAAAGGATGAATCCATAAGCCTTCGGCAGTTCCCTCCCCCCCCCAGCCCCAGCACCATTCACAAGCGCTGTTTAATCAGCGCCTGCGGGGTCCGTCCTCCGGCCCCAGCGGCGCTCCCTCCCCTCCCGGCTGCTCCTGGGGTCCCATGCACACCAAAGCAGTGGTTTCATCCCGGTTTGTTGGGCCGGAGCCTCCTGGGCCGCAGCACATGGGGGTTTACCGTATCCTGGTGAAGAGGTTCAGAACGGATACGGACTCCTAAAACAAAAGGAGGAGCTTCACTGAGCGCTACACAGAGCCGTGCTGCAGTGCCATCCCTACTTAAAAACACCAAACGAGCACCGAGCCGGTGAGCTCCCTCAGGGCACAACATTCAAAGTCCAACACCATAAATATTCCCATGTGGTTTTCCCCCCCCCCCCCCCAAACCCCCACAGCCGATAATGAGAAGCGTGGCAGGCAGGCATGCCATCCCCACGTTGTGGGCCAAACCCAGAGGCCGCAGAGCCACCCCCCAGACCCCTCCTCAGGGCCTCAGCACACCCAGCACAGCTCCCCGAGCGCTGGGTATGGCACGCTGCTCACAGCAGAACCCCCCCATGCCACTGCTTTCAGCAAATGAGCAAGGAGCTGAAGGATAATAAACCATGAGGACACAGTCAGCTGACAGCACCACGCCAGCAGGGATGGACAGCGGTGGGCTCAAGGTGAGCGCAGCAGTTCCGGGAAGGCCGGGAGAATGACGTCTTGTCACGCTACCTTGGGCGTGCAGAGCCGAGCTTTTATTGTGTCTCATGACTGCAAAACCTCTTTATACTGCAGCCAAGTTTAACTCTTAATTGCAACCATCCCTCAATCTGCAGGGTAAGGTTAATGGACCCAGGGGCGAGGCTGAAGAAGAGAGCAAACAGCCTCAAGTCCCTCCGCAGCCGCACAGCGCACGCACCCTTACCTTCGTGGAGCGAGTTTTACTGAAGACGTTCCAGAACCGCAAGGTTTCGTCTCCGGCTCCTGTAACTATGGCCTCCCCGTCAGGGGACATCGCCTACGGCCAAGAGAACAACCCTGAGCACCTGGCACATTGCTGAGGTTGAAAATAAACCCTCATCGAAATGCTGACAGAGATTCGTCTCGCCTTCCCCGTGCCAGTCATAACTGGGGCTATTCCTCCCCGGATTATACATGTGTGTTAAGGCAGGAAGTGTGATAGAGCTGGCAAACGCCACTCATTAGTCACTTGGGTTGGAATCCACCTCGCACAACAGTACCAGAAGTATTTATCACCCGCCAGGACTCAGCTGAAAGCCCCAAGCACGGTAAGCAGGCAGGTAGGAGATCCGGGTGGATTAACCACATCGGGAGCTCTGCTACAGAACCAGGAAGGCTGAAGGCACCGCGTTATCCCCTGCCTGCAGTCACCAATCTGTGACCAAGCCTTACAGGGATCCTGTGCTTCCCTCTGGAGAGCTCTGGCACGCTCTGCTGTTCATTAATAAAGCCTCCCATTTCCATAGCACTAAATCAAAGTATCCCTTGCAGGCAAAGAAATCAGACACCAAGCTTTTTTCATTGCTTGCGGGGCAACATTCACATCTCTGCCAAAACCAGAGGCAGCTCTCAGTGCCCCTGGCTCTCATCTCAGCATGAGCACTGCCACTTCAGCAGCTCGACAGCAACACAGCCACTGCTTACCAGGTAGAGGACTCGGTACGAGTGCCCTGTTAGCTTCGCTACTTGAGTGAGTGAGGGGTATTTCCAGACGAGGATCTGGTTCTGCGAGTACCCGTGGGTGCTCACCTGAAAGGAGAAAGGGAAACAGACGTCGTGTTTCCACGCACGAGGCAGCTGAGCAGTGGGGGCGGCCCGCAGGAACTCACCAGCTCGTTGGCGTGCTTGGACCAGGCCAGGTTGCACACCTGGGAGCCGGTGTCGATGCACTGCAGGGGCTGCCCCGTGAGAGTGTTCCAGAAGCGGATGCAGCGGTCGGCGGTGCCGCCTCCGGAGGCGAGGAGGCCGTGCTGGTGTGGGGACCAAGCGATGGCCTTCACTGCGGCGAGATGCTCCGTGTACTGCTGCACGGGGCTCAGGCTGGAGTGGTTCCAGACGAGGAGCTGGAGGAGAGCAGAGATGTGAGCAAACCCGCACCGCAGTTGCGCGTCCGCAACACCCACAGAGCACGGTGTTGCACTGGGATGGATGGGGGCGGTTGGGAAACGCGGTGGCTTCCCACAGCTCTGCTGAGCACACACAGCTCAGCTCTCTCTGCCCTGAAGGCCATCACACACAGTGCTGTGCCCAGCTGAAGAGCCACTGGACCACAGAAGTCCTCAGATAAAGCCAAAGACACAGCATCGCTGAACATCAACTCAAAACCTTTCGTCTGCAGGGCTGTACTGTTCCAACACGCAGCTAAAAAACACGCTCAAATTCATCTGAAGACATTCTGACAAGGAACATGGCAGAACCATGCTGTCACACGTACACTGGGTAAATTCACTACCTAGCAACCCACTCCAAAGGGCTCTGAACACTGCTTCTCTGCAACAGATGCTTCCTCCATATGGTGCTCAGCAAGCTACAACTCTGTGCTATAGGTATCAGAACTTACAGAGCTTCTAAACTCGGTTTCCTTCTGCATGCATAAACATTATTCACTGTACACTACCTAAAACAAGTCAGGAAGTGCAGCTTAGCATTACTGAACTCAAAACTGAGTCAAGGTATAGATTAAATCAGCCAAATACGGAAGCAAAATTCAATTTGCCTCTTTAACATTATTAGAGAGGGATGGCAGAGTAGAAGCTTGGCATGATTTAGTTGGACACAGCCCAGCAAGTGAAACAAAAGCCCCTCCACAGAGCAGCGTAAAGGAAAGTGGGGGGGCCTGATTTTTCTCAGTGAAGATCCAGAGATGCTGAGCCCCACGTGAGCGGCGCTGAGCACGGTACCTTGTTGTCATTCCCCCCAGATGCCAGGAGCTGGTGGTCCGTTGACCACTTGAGCCCGCAGACCTCCTGCCTGTGGCCCTGGAGCCGCCGCTCTGACTGCAGGGGGGGGGTGCGGATGTCCCTCTGGAGGATCATTCGGTCTCGGCTGCCAGAAGACAGCTGGTCTGCATTCCATGCCAAGGCACCTGCGACAGAGGGAGAGCAGAGGTGTAAGAACGTGCTTTGGGGGCCCTGCAGGCAGAACACAGCTACTGTTCACAAAAAAGAAACGTTTTGGGACCAATCCCATCTCACGAGGTAGTAAAGCACCTTCTGAGTTCTGTCTTTGTATCTCAGCTGCCCCAAATTCTCACCCTAACGTTCAGATTCAACGCCACAGACCAAAAGAACCCAACAAAACAGTCCCTGAAATAAAAGGAACTGGAAATCTCAGTGTGAAGCTGCTTGCCTGCAGGGCTGAAAGCGGAAGCGGGTGGCAGCGAAAAGAAGTGTTGTAACCAAACTGAAATGCCTCCGACATGGAGGAAACACCTGCTGCAGTAAGCACTCAAACACCACCACACCCAAGATCAGGACACCACAATTACTAGGTGGCAACATTTTCAAGGCAGCTCAGGACACAGTGGGATATAAATATCAGTTCTGGTGCCGTTTGAGTTCTGCTATTTCTAGAAGATCCTTACAAGGAGAAAAGTGGAAAAAAATCAAGGAGCTAAACATGTGGGAGCCTCCACCTCCCACCTCCTTACCAACTCTGGCCGTGTGCCCCTCCAACATAGAGAGTTTTTTTCCTGCAGCTGCATCCCAGATCTGTACAAAGCCCTTGTGAGTGCCAACAGCTACCAGAGTCCCCTGGACAAATGGAAAACCACAATTGGTAAAGCTAGTAAGCACAGACAGGTGTAAAACAAAAGCTAAATGCTCAGGAAAAGCTTCAAGATAAATCCCACGAGATAGGAAGTATCTGGAGTTCTTCCATTTTTCTTCTTCCTGCTGGAGAGGGCAAGTAGCCTGCCTGCAACACATCTGTTGTACCACTTTGTTGTCAAGAGCTGGAGAAGTGACCTGGCTCTTTCTCCCTCCCATCTCTCTTAATGAATACCTCCAATGTCCCACAATATAAGAGGTTTCTCTATACCCCCTCATTTAGCACAGACAGGGAAACAGATTTATTCAAGAGCACATGGGGAGTTTGGGGCAATACTGAAAAATAAACCGAAGAAGCCAAAACTGGTGAGGAAGGGCTACCCAGCTACAGTGACAGCATTTGAATTTCAGTTGTCATCAAAGATAACGTGGTACTGACCCGTTCTGACCAGCCCACAGAGGTCACAGAGTCTCCTTCCACAGACAGATCACACAGCCGGGTTACCTTGAAAATAAGACACCATTAGCTTGGAAATGCACTATTAGCTGCCTCCCAAACTAGGGACTACAAACACTGAGCCCCTCACACAGTGCGTCCCCTTAGCTCTAACATGCACTGTGGCTGGAAAACACCACAGCAATGGTACACTGCTCTGCAGACTCTGGTCTGCACTTACCTGGCTGGTGCAAGCACTCCATAGGTATACACACGTCCCGAGGCCAACGCTGAGCACATTAAGGGAGGACCAGTCCACCAGGTTCAGGTAGAAGTCGTCCTGCAGTTCTGGGGCATCCAGCACCTTGAAAGGAATCTTGGAGATCTTCCGAGTTGGTTTTCGGGGTGACCTTAGCAGCTTCTGACTGTTGACAGACACAAAAATAACTACAGGATACCACACATCACAGCGGGTTGCACAGTCAGACATAGCCGCTCTCAAAAGCAGATCTGCATTTCTACAGAAACAAAAAGCAGCAGTAAAATTCCTTCCGGCAGATAAAACTAGAAGGAACTGGGTTCTGCCTCTGCAAGGGAGCTAGGCAGCAAAAGGGTCAGCTGGCTGTGGACACCCAGACGAGACTCCCTGCAGACCTATGCAGGCTGAACACCCGTAGACATCCCTTGAGAACTTGCCTGTCCGTTCTTATTACCTTCTTCAGACTTCCAAAACCAATCCAAGTGGCAATCTTGGCTGCCTTAGAAAGAAACCTGCACTGAAAGCACCGTAACAACCCCTCCCTTCTTTGAGCAGAAGCACCGTTACCTTTTGTTGCTGACAGGAGACAAGGAATATGGTGAGACCTCATTGCCATCATCTGGACTGGAACGTTTTGTGCTGAGGGAATACTGCACAAAGAAAACACACCCAGTAAGAACCTCAGCATGTCCAGGAGTGAGAGGATCCCTCACAACAGCTGGGCACTGCCACCGTAGCTCCAACACCCACTGTCAGTTTTTCAGTCTCCTCAGTTCCTCTCCATTTTCAGTGTTCCAGATGCACACAAAATTAATCTCTACCGAAGTCTGAAACCTTGATTTGGTCACTTACAGTCTTAGAGTAGGTAAAAAACCTCTGCTCCCACTCAGTTTCCTTGCCAGTACAAAAATACAGAGCATATCACTGACTGCAGGTGCTCATACTGCCTTTACAAGCTAACACATTTTACTTCTCAACAACTAACATGAGTAAAGTCACAATATCAACTCGCTTTCATCAGCAGCTTTACAGAACTGTGTGCCCTGCTCCCATGACAGACTCACCACCTCCCTTAGTCTGAGTGCAACCAACTTACAGTGAAGAGAGACTTCTTCTCCGGAGTGGAAGGCTGCAGCCTCCTGTCCTCTGTCTGTGGGTCCTGCACTTTCTCAATCCCTGCTCCCAGGAGCTCATTCTTCAGCAGGGCAGAGTAAGCAAGGCCATCTGTGAACCCAAACAAGAGCTCAGACAGGGCATTCTGGAGCCACAAGCAGCTCCGCAGGGACTGCCAGGACCACATATGCCCAACTTGAACACTCATGGGGCCTCTTAATAAGCCTGGGACTCCCAGCTGGAATTAAGACCAGCAGACAGCTCCTCCTCCTTCCGCCCCATCAGAAAAGTGCTTTGTGACAATAAATCACAGAACACAAACATGCCCTTGCTTCCCAGATGCCCACCAGGAACCTGCTGAGGTGACCTGGCATTCACTCCCACAAAGTGCATTTTCAAGAACACCAGCATGGCTTTTGGCATGAGCACCGACGTGCCAGCATTCTCTTGGCTCTCAAAGTTGGCACCACGTGGAAAGAAAAGCTGGAGCCATGGCTACTAGAGATAGAAAGAAGGTCTCACCTTTGCCATTGTCTGATGTAGCATCCTTTGCTTTTCTGTTCTGACTTGGTGATTTTTCATTTTCCTGAAAGGGGAAAACATGCAATCACTGTACAGAAACCTCTGTGTGCAGAAAACCCAACAGAGAGCAGGCTGCCACTGTGGGGCAGAAGATGCACGTTCAGAGCAAGACTTCAAGAGAGGATATGAGGCTGTGCTGCAGAAGATAAATGCAGCAATCCTTCTGGACAAAACAAGACTCACTGCTTCCTCAGTTCAAAGGCTTTGAGCTGTAGGAGAGGGGAGCAGAGCTTACGTTTATTCTGTGGAAGTTGATGCTCCAGTTGGCCCCAGCTCTGGAGGGAATGAATCTGTCTCCATGTTTACTAGGAGATGACATTGGAGAATTGGAAGGTGTCAGGGTTCTTCTCATCTCTGCTACCTGAATTAAAGAGTGAGAGAAGTGAAAGAACAATGATCTCAGTAGGGGGCCTGAAAAACATCAAAGAGGTCATGTCAAAGCTAAACATGCCTAAATAGAAGGCACTTGGTTATCCCCATAAGAGAACTGCTGCAGAGGCTAGAGCAGGGCACCTCGCCCGTGAGCACACTTGTTTTGACAGAATCATTTACATTGGAGAGGACCCCAGATCACTTCTCCAGCCTATCAATCTCCCCCTGACTGCAGCTCTATCCCAGGTATGTCAGCACCTTGCCCCACACAGGTGGGGCCCTCAAACATGGGGAGGGTGCACCACCTCCCTCCCACATCACCCATCCTGCATTTCTGCTATGGCAGCATTAAGGGAGACTGTGCCAAAAGCCTTGCTAAACTCAGTGTAAATGACATTTACTCCCTCGTTTCCTCCAGCAAGTGAAACCATGCTGTCACAGAAGGCTCTCAGGAGGGCCAGGCATGATTTGTCCTTGTTCAGTTAGTGCTGGCTGCTTCCCTTGTGTCTGGAAACGTTTCCAGATGGATTTGCTCAGGGACTGAGAAACACAGGCTGCCTTCCCCTGCTCTCTAGTGCCCTCTTGGGCTACTTCGGTGTCCAGTCCTCAGGCTGTTTCGTTAGCCCCCAACATCCGCTCTCTGCATACAACGGAGACTACTTGTAAAGGCACCCCCATGCGACATGAAAATACCTTAACTCATTTTTGCAATGCACACTAAGCTTGTCCACACCAAAGCACTGTTCCTTGGTTACTCCTAGAACAGCTCAGGAACTCACACCTGCTTACAGCCCAACAACAGACAGGTTCCCATGTCTTTCAAAGCTCGTGAGGAAATAAGAGAGCAGAGCTTAACGTGCAGGCTAAGGTCGCTGGGCACAGACACTCGTACTCACACAAGGCATTGTGTTTTCATTCTGTATGTTGATTTGGCGCAGGAGACGTCTCTCGTAATCCTGGTCCATGCTGGAAGGACAGGGGTTGGGGAGTTCAGCAGCCTCAGGGATTGATGCTCATCAAGTCCAAACAGTAACCAGTCTGCTGCAAGAGACAGGGGAAGAAAATCCCCCTGAATATCCCCACTCCTCACACAGAAGCCGAGGACTGAGCACACAGCCTCTCCTTTGGCACTTCCCACGTTTCTCCCATATGTTCTTTTCAGAGGCAGCCACCAGACTGAGCAGTAATCAGCTTCCACCAAACAAAGCCAGCCACCAGGGATGGCATTGCTGCCAGCGATCATCTCAGAAGCCTTTGGCATTTCTAAACGAAGGAGGTTAGAAATACACAGTATTAAAAAGCCTTAACACATCCCATGTCACTCCTCCTCATCTTTAGCACACCTCTTACTACATATACAGACCCGTGATCTTCCACATTCATCTTCCGAGCCAGCAGGACCTCTCAAACTGAGGGTTTCCAACCAAATGCATTTTTTCACACCGTGAATAAGAGATAAGAAGCGTGCAGAACCCACACAAGGTGCGTGAGCAATTCAGGGACACCACACACGTGAAGCTTCTGCCCCAAATGGCTCAGCACTGTGACGCAGAAACAGAGAGAGATGTGGATCCCGTTGCACAGTGATGTGCTGCTTCAAACCAGAAACCCAATGCATGGGCTCTGAGAGCAGCTCCAGACTGTACAAACATGAACTCATAACTCCCTAATCCTGAACCTCATCCTCAAAGGCTGCAGAGAAATTCAACAGCATATCAGTAAGACGAGGTGCGTCCTACAAGAAACCCATGCTATTTCTGCCTTCCCGGGGCCTGTGTAAGTCAGCGCATCCTGCAAACAGCCCCAGGAGCTCCAAAGCCCACTGTGCACTCGCTGCCATCACCTCCTGGGTGCCCACATTCCTGATGTGTCCACTTCTAACTGGCTGAATTCAAGTTGGATTTGAAAAGCAAAGTGGTGCAAGGTGTAGCCGCAATATTTTTGCCGCCTGCCTGCACTCAGCCTTCAGGTTCAAAGCAGGACCAAAGCTAGAGATGCTGCGGTTCCACACCAAGCTAGAATAATAGAATTACATGCTATTTGAGTCCCTCTTCCACCTCTGATGCCATACAACACCATCTCCTCCTTACAGGCTGGATCCCAGCCTGTAGTTCAGTCCAGAGGTGACAAACATTTGATGCTCTGCAACACGCTGCACCTCCCCCTGCACTCTGACACCTCACAGAGCCCCCATGTCAGCTCCCAGCACTGGCCTGAAGGCTTTGTGTCTGCTTCAGCCCTAAATAGGTGGCAGAGGGGCTCCAACCAGCACAGCTCAGCAGTGCTTATCTGAAACACTTGGGGCAGAGCCATGGATGAAGCAAAGAGCTCCACACAAGGTGTGGACTGCACGTGCCAGGTAACGCCTTCAGGAAACCAGGGGACAACGGCACCTTTGGAAGAGCCCTTGTGAAAAATAAACAACCCCACACACCAGTAAGTTTCTCTGCACGCTTTTACAAGCCCTCAGGACTTCCACCAGCAAAATTCTCTTAGATGCGTGACTTCACTTGAGAAGTGTTGTTCCCACCGCCTCCTCTATGCAGCAATGCTCAGATATCAGCACTGCTTGTACGACAAATTTATCCTAACCCCTCCTTCTCTCTGCAGCTGGAAGGAAAGAAGGGAAGCCGACCAAGGCTGCCACATTGTGCTCCCAAGATGAGCACGCTTTCAGCTGCTCACCTCCTCACTCAAATGTGCCCAAAGCTGAATTACAGAACTCAGACTGATAGAGCAGCAAACCCTCCTCACTGCTGCATGCAGAGTCAGATCCCCAGCTGAGGGGTTTCCAGGCTTCCTTCCCAGCTTTAATTCACTTAGAAGAATTGCAGGTTTGCTCCTCTCCCTTCCCAGATCACGTTTTTCATTCCACACACATCTCACTGCAGATTACAGCAGCCCGTTTGACGTGCGGGGTTGATCCGAGCAGACGTGACAATCACACACGCAGCGGGGGAACTCTCCAAAGCAGCATCACCATTAAACCCCCTTTTATCACCCGCAGGCAGCACTTATTTCTTCCTTTCACCTTTTCACCGTGACGCTTCATAAAGACGAGAGCCACACCTGCTCCCAGGGAAGCTGAAAACAAGTACAAAGTCTTCAGCAGCACGGGAAGCCACAGGCTCGGAAATAACAGACGGCGTCAGGACGCAACGCACGCACTGTGGGGTCACCGCTGTGTCATCCCTCGCCTGTGGGTCAACGGGCAAGCTCTGCTCCTAATTAGCAGGAAGGCTCCTAACAGGTTCACCTATTACGAAGGCAAAACAAACAACAGAGGCCACAGGAAAAAAACAAAAAAACAAACACCAAAACAACAAACGCTCTCTGGTTTTAGAGGTGCAATAATTAACAAAGGTACTTCGAGAGCGTTTGTGCAGCTCTTCCTTCTCTGGCTGCTACATGGGCTCCATTAAAGTGCTGAGGGCTGCAGCACCGAGCAGGTTCAGCCCTGGCACATCAGGACACAGAAACATCAGCACCCAACAGGTTCTGTCACTTTCCTCTGCTCCTGCTGGCAGAGCGGGAAGGAAACATCCCCTCCAAGGTGCTGGAGGATGCTACACACTGCACAGGAGCTGGCTCTGGTGATCCTCCTACTACAAACCACACATTAATGCTGTGAGGTTCTGCTTTGAGATGTCCCCTCTCCCATGCCAGAATACCAACAGCCTGGAGGCCACCACCTGATCCATGACCCAAAGCCACACAGCTCTCTCTGTGCCACCACAACCCTGCATCTCACCTCTGACCAAAGCTGAGCTGCTGCCAGTGCCAGGCCTCCTAGGATTCTGGGATAAAGAGTCTTACTGAGGGTGGAATTTATCCATGCCAAGTGTCTGAGGCAAACAGAACTAGAGGAAGCAGGACAGAAAGCTCACTGTACACTTCATAACATGTCACAGACACTCCCGGGCTTTTTTCAATAGTTTGTATGCTCTGCCCTGTTGTGTGTCACATCTGGGGGAGGCAGAGGGAAAGCACAGTGCCTCTCCAAGGCCCTATAACCTCTGAGCAGTAATATGTGCAGCGCTTAGCAACCCACAGGTGGCCTGCAGATTGTTTTCCACCACAGCTCCCAACTCTGGTCACTCAGTTTCATTTCTAAATGAAAACAATACCTTGCAAAACACATTCACGGGCTTATCTCCCCTTATGCCTCATAACAAAGTTACAAGCAGCTGTTAAGAGCACCACCAGCTCTAGATAAAAGCTCCCTTTACCGAAAGCCTTATCATGAGCCAGTGCTCTAAAAGCCAAGATTAAAAATTTACCAGCAATCCACGAGCCCCACTGAAGACAGGGGATTCAAAGTGCTCCTGTGCTACTGGAAATGCAGCGATGCCCCCTGGTTAATTCACTAAAACAGAGCCAAAGGATTGAGGAAATGCAGCGACTTCAGTTGACAGCCCCACAATATTCTGCTTCTGCATAAAATAACAGTAATAAAAAAAGATCAGTCTTTATTATGAAGTACTGCTGCCAGCAGGGCAACGGTTCTGCGAGGATCCTTGGGCACAGAACACCAGGCTAGCATCATTAAACACACTAACTCAATAAGACTGAGCACTCCACAAGAAAATGAGCACTATGCCTTCAGGAGAGCTATAAATCACAGGAAATCCATCCGAGCAAGAAAGCCCGTGGCATCCCTGATGGATGACTCCACTCTGACAGCTGCCTCCCCCTCTTCCCACACACAGGAGATGCTTTTAAGGCCTCAACCCTGTAATTCACCCAATAGATGAACTATTTCCCCTTTGGAAAGCAGCAACACATTAAAAAATAATAAGGAAGGGCACAAAGCATTGCTCAGCTCCCTCTGACCACTAAAAGCCGTCAGAGGACCGGCAGTACAACCTCAGCTGCACGTACACACACAGCTCCTGAACAACGATTTTTGTTGCTGTTTCGTAGTCCTCTCACCAGAGAGCACATCACAACATCCTCGGCTGCCATTCACCCCCATGATATAAGCGAGGGAGCTGTCTCACAGCAGCAGAGCCACACCGCGGGGCCGGCTAAGTCCTCGCAACGAGGCAACAGAGGGCAACTATCTGCTTCGGGCAGGTCAGACCGATGCTACACACCGCACCCAGGGGACCCGTTACCGAGCGCCCCAACGAGGGGAGCGCTGAACACGCAGAGTTCCACGGGCGGACGCTCAAACCGCCAACGGTCCGCAGCCCAACGCAGCTCCGTGGCAGGAGCCCGCGGAGCCGCAGGATGATTTCTGAGCTCTCCCACCGAAGCACAGCCGCACCCCGCCATGTTTGGACCGCAGAGGAGGGGCACGGTGCCGCTGCCACGTCCGGGGGCCCTCAGAGAGCGGGGCAGGAGCGGGGACACGACGCAGGAGCGGGGACACGACGCAGGAGCGGGGACACGACGCAGGAGCGGGGACACGACGCAGGAGCGGGGACACGACGCAGGAGCGGGGACACGACGCAGGAGCGGGGACACGACGCAGGAGCGGGGACACGACGCAGGAGCGGGGACACGACGCAGGAGCGGGGACACGACGCAGGAGCGGGGACACGACGCAGGAGCGGGGACACAAGGCGGCGGCGGCAGCCCCCGCCCGGCCCCGCCCCGCCAGGCCAGGCCCGGCCCCTCCCCAGCCCGCCCCCCTCCGGGGCCCACACCTCCGGGGAAAACGAGCGCCCAAGATCAGCCCCAGAGGCCCGACCCGCTCGGACCCGGCTCCCCACAGCCGTGAGCCCCCCCCCACCACCCCCACCCCCGCCGCCTACCTGCCCGCCGGGCGCGGCCCCGCTCCGCCTCCTGTCAGCAGCGCCGGCCCCAGCGCTCCCGCAATATGGCGGCCGCTGCCGGCCGGAAGTCCCGCCCCTCCGCGCGGGGCACGACGGGAGCGCCCCGTCCGCCCGTTCGAATGAATACAGGAAGCGCCAGCGGGCGTTGCCGTGGTAACGGCGCGGCCTGCTCCGGCCCCGGCCCGTCCCGCTGCTGGGCCGCGTTCACAACAAGCACCGACACACGGGACAGACAGAGCCCCGACCGTTCCCTTACAATAAAACGCGAAACGCGCAGTGAGCCAGGGGTAAACCCCCTGGGTGCCCCCCAGGGCCGGGCCGCAGCACCGCGCCGTCCCCGCGCTCCTCGAGGCCGTGCCCGGCCGGCACCGCCCCGCCGTGACCCCGCGGCCGATCACTTCCAGGGCGGCCCCGGCTCCCGATTTGAAAATGCAGGAGCGGCTGCTGGTGCTGCTGTGCGCGTTGGCGCGGCGGGCGGGCGGGCGGCGGAGGGCCATGGCCGGGCGCTGGGACGGGCCGCAGCGGCGGGCGTGGCTCCGGCACTACTACAGCCAGCGGCAGAAGCGGCTGATGACGGTGAGGGGCGGCGGGGGGACGCGGAAATGGGGACGGAGAGGGCACGCGGGGGCGGGGAGGTCACGGGGACACAAAGGACGGGAAGAGGAAAATGGGGCCGTGAGCCTGCGCACGAAGGGCAGGGGGTGTAGAAAGGGGGCGTGGGGTCATCGAGGTGACAAAAAAGTGGGACGTGGTCAGTGGGGGGGGGGGGGGGGGGCAGAGACGCGATCAGTGGGGGATGGGGGCACACAGATGAAGGAAGGGGCGTAGGGACCCGAGGGATGCGGAGGTCACAGGGACACAGAGGACGTGAAATGGGGAGTGTGACCTGAGCATGAAGGGATGCAGAGGGTACAAAAAATGGAGGATGGGGGGGTCACAGTAACAGAAAGGAGGGGACATGGGGGACATAAAGGATGGCGGACCAGAAGGGTAAGGGATGGGAGGGGAAATGGGTCACAGGGACACAAGTGGTGGGGACAGGGACACAGAAGAGGGGGGATTTGAGCATGAAGGGGCAGGGGATGCAGAGGGTGTGGGGATACAAAGGACACCGGTCACAAAAGTGAGATGTGACTGATGGGGGACATGAGGACATAGGGAGTTGTAAGATGGGATGTGGGGAACACAAATAATGGACACAAAGGACAGGGGACAGGAAAGACCCAGAGGGGACACAGGTCACAGGGACACCAAGGAGGGAGACTGGGGGGACAAAAAGGACTGGGGACCTGAAGGACATGGGGTTGAGAGCCTGTACACAAAAGGCAGCGCACGAAGAACAGAGGAAGCAGAGGATGTAGGAACGTGAAGGAGAGGGGATGCAGAAGGCACAGGGGTCAGAAAAATGTGGGGGACAGGGACACAGTAGGATAAAGGGTGGGAGATGGGAGCACAAAGGATGGGGAACAGGAAATACATGGGGCACAGAAGTCACAGGAACTCAAAGGATGGGGACAGGAGGGGCACAAAGGAGGGGTTCCTGGGGCTTCCCAGGAACATGAATGTTTTACCCCCTGGCAGCAAGTCCTGGAGCCCAGGGCCATCAGGCATCCCTTCATCCTGTGCTGCTTGAGCTTGCTTTGTCCTCAGAAGGCAAAATAACATGAGCTGGGGTGAAACTAAGGGTTGGGAGCAGCTGTCTCATGGCCCCATGGTCTCCCCGCAGCTCCTGATCGCTCGCCGGAGGAGAACCAGCTGCTACTTCTATCCCCGGGCCTGGCCCAGCCTGCGGGGCGCGGACTGGTGGGAACGGGTGGTCCTGAAGGAGTTTGGCCCCCAGGACTGGTTGGAGAAGTTCCGCATGTCCCGGGAGACCTTCTTTTACATCTGCAACCGCCTGCGTCCGGGGCTGGCCCCGCATGGCGCCCACTACCACCCCACGCTGCCCCTGGAGAAGCGAGTGGCCGTGGCCCTGTGGCACTTGGCCTCCAACGTGGAGTACCAGACTCTCAGCCCGCTCTTTGGCGTTGGGCCCTCCACTGTGCAGACGTGTGTGCGGGAGGTGACCTACGCCGTGGTCCTGCTGCTGAAACCTCTCTACCTCCGTCTGCCCGATGAGAAGGAGCTGGAGAACATGGTGCGTATCTTCTGCACCCGCTGGGGCTTCCCGCACTGCATCGGTGCCCTGGACAGCCTGCACATCCCCATCAACCCCCCGCTGCGCCTCAGTGCCGACTACTGCAATGGGCAGGGCTGGCACTCCATCCTCACCCAGGCCACCGTGGATGGGCTGGGTCAGTTTTGGGATGTCTCCACCGCTTTTCCAGGCAGCATGGAGAACAGCGCAGTGCTGGAGAGTTCCAGCCTCTGGGTGCTGGCCAAGGAGGGCCGGCTGTGCCCCAACCCACCCAAGGACTTCATGGGCAAGGCGCAGAAGTATGTGCTGCTAGGCGATGCCACCTACCCCTTGCAGGACTGGATCCTCAAGCCCTACCAGGAGGATGAGAACCTCACCCAGCGACAGCTGCAGTTCAACTACCGCCTCAAGCGGGCGCACAGCGTGATCGAGAACGCCTTCCTACGCCTCAAGGCCCGCTGGCAGATCCTCCTCAAGTGCGATGACTGCAGCCTGGAGCTGCTGCCCACCCTCGTCCTGGCCTGCTGCATTTTGCACAACGTCTGTGAGGCGCACGACAACCCGTTCAATGAGGAGTGGCTGGAGGGCACCGAGCCCACCGAGCTGCCTAAGCCTTGCCAGCCCGCACCCGCTGCCATGGAGGATGGCCGGGCCGAGCAGGTGCGCGAACTGATGTGCCAGTACTTCGAGAACTGCGGGGAGGGCTGA
The DNA here is from genome assembly GCA_036925125.1 of Oreortyx pictus. NCBI lineage: Eukaryota > Metazoa > Chordata > Aves > Galliformes > Odontophoridae > Oreortyx > Oreortyx pictus. The sequence continues at coordinate 2,270,908 of JAUPFR010000027.1, forward strand.
TGGCTTTGGGGGGGACACACTGTGCTCCTCCTGGGCCCTCGTGGGCCGGTGACAGCCCTTCGGTTCGTGTTGGTTTTTGCCTCTCGGTTGCAGGCAGCGGGATGTGTCTCACACCCAGGCTCTCTCTACTGGGATTTGACCAATGTTGTGATGTGCTCTGCTCTGTGTGAATAAAGCGAGGTCACGGTTTGGCCAGGGAGAGGGTTGTCAGGTCATCCCATCACAGGGCATGGCTGTAGCCCTAATGTTGGCAGGACTCAGAGGGGCTGGAAGTGAGGAGGCAGAGCTCCAAAGCACAAAACCCATTGTGCAAATATGAGCAGACAGGGAAGGAGAGGAGGAGGAGACAGAGCAGTGACTTGCTGAGGGCTGACAGCTCGGAATGGAATTGCACCTGCAAACCCAGCTCTGCAGGGCTAAAATTTTGTGCTGGGGGTCTGCACCTTATCCCACTGTGCTGCTGTGCAGGGAAGCACGCAGCTCTGCTGCTATCAGCTGAGAAATCACACGATAGCAGCTGAGCCCCATGGCACGCTGCTTCGCTGTGCCAAAGCAGGGCCGGGCACAGACACCTTCTTCAGCACTTTGTTCCAGGTGGTGGGCGTGAGAGCAGCTTGGGCATGCCTGGCTGCTCCAGCCTTCCCACGGGGGTGGATCCGGGCTCAGGGGGCAGTGGGGTGGCTGCCACATCCCCGCGTTGGCTGCAGCCCAAATCTTCTCCCTCCTGGCACCCGCTACGCTGAGAGCTGCTCACCGGCTGTCAGCGTTGGATGGGGTCTGTTTGCAGCCTGTCCTATTTTCGCATGTGCATTTGGCAGCCAGAATGTGATGGTGCGTAGCCAGGAGGCGGTGCCTTCAAGCTGGGAGTGTAGGAGCACTGCAAAGCTCCACGCGAGGGGCTCAGCACCCCCTGCCTCGTGCCATCTCACACCAGCGATGGAAGATCAGGATGCCCACGGGAGGGGTGGGTGGGAGGGCACAACTGCGAGCACTTTCACATCCCGTCAGCAGGAGATTGGGAAATAACCCGGACGAGCAGAGATCGGAGCAGGAATGGATGTACAGCTGGGTGCCTGCGGGGCTGGGGTCGGGGCCTGCGTCACGCCAGGCTCAGTAATGCCCGTGGCTGAGTGCACAGCACAGGCAGGGGAGGGAAAACGGTCATTTCTTCTTCTGTGTTCGGGCCGTGGGGCACGAGTGGGGTGAGGGGACTGCCGAGGGAAGCAGTGAAGCACCCAAAGGTCACGGGGATGCTGCGGGGAATCGTGGCGAGACGGGCCACGGGGCAGCGTAGAAGCCACGAGGCGGCCTCGTGGGGGAGCGCGCGGAGCCGCAGCACCCACTGGGGGGGGGGGGGGGGGCCGCGCCCCTCCCCCACCCCGCCCCGCCCCACTGCGCATGCGCCGCCGCTGACCTCGTTCCCCATCGCTTTTCCGGTTGGAAGAGCGTCGGTCGGAGTTTCCGGCGTGGTCACGTGGGGAACATCATGGCGGTGCGCGGTGAGTGCGGGTCCGGCGCCGTTCCGGGTCCGGCGCGGTTCCGTGCTCCGCTCGTTGCGGCCGCGTCGTCCCAGTTCCGGCGCGGTTCCGGCTCCGGTCCCGATCCCTCTGAGGGATCTCCCCCGGCCGGGTCCGCTTCCACCCCTCCCCCCGTGCCGTGGCCGGGCCGGGCCGGGCCTGCTCTCGGTGCTGTCACCGCGCCGGAGCTCACCCGCACCGCTCGGCTCCTTTTCTTTACGCAGGAACGTGAGCGGAGAGCCGTGTCCCCGCGCCCCGCAACATGGTGACCGAGGAGGAGGTGGCCGCCATCGGCCGCACGCTGCTGGATGCTGCCCAGCCGCTGCCCGTCCGCTTCCGCGCCCTCTTCACCCTCCGCAACCTGGGCGGCCCCGCGGCCGTCGACTGCATCGCGCGGGCCTTCGCCGACAGCTCGGCGCTGCTGAAGCACGAGTTGGCCTTCTGCCTGGGCCAGATGCGGGACCGTGCCGCCATCCCCGCGCTGCTCGGCGTGCTGCGGGACAGCCAGCAGGAGCCCATGGTCCGGCACGAGGCAGGTACGGCACCGGAGAACACCACGCCGCACCGAGCCACGCGCTGAGTGCCACAGAGCGCGTCACCGTGTGCCCCGGCACAACCGGTTGGCCGGGCCTCGACTCCCCGTTGCTATGGCAGTGGTTTTTGGGGAGGAGGAGGATCTGACGCGTGGCCAAGAAGGACGATGGCATCGTGGTTGTGTCAGCACAGTGCAGCCAGCAGGAGCAGGAGGGGATCGTAGCTCTGGGCTCGGCTCTGGGGAGGCCACAATGCAATGCTGTGCGCAGCGTTGTGTTCCTCACTATGAGAAAGACATGGAGACCCAGGAGCGTGTGCAGAAAAGGGCAACGGAGCTGTGAGGGGTCTGGAGCACAGTGCTATGGGAGGGTTCAGAATAGACCTCATGGCTCTCTCCGGCTCCAGAGAGGAGATTGTGGTGAGGGAGGGTCAGCCTCTGCTCTCGGGTAACTGATAGGACGAGAGGGTGTGAGCAGGGAAGGTTCAGATTTGGATATTAGGAAAAATTTATTCTTCTGAAGAAGTGGTGATGCTCTGGCACAGGCTGCACAGGGAGGTGGTGGGGTCACTGCCTCTGGAGGTGCTCAGGAACTGTGGATGTGTGGCACTGAGGGACGTGGTGGGGCTGGGATGACGGAGTTAATGATCTCTATTGGAGGTCTTTTCCAACCTTAACGATTTTGGGGTGTTGGGGCAGGGCTCCTTGAGGCTCTGCTGTGGTTCTCCCACCGAGCAGCGGGGGGGGGGGGGGGGGAGGGGCACTCTGAGACACACCCCTACCTGCTGACATCTTTCCTCAGGTGAGGCCCTGGGTGCCATTGGGGATCCCGAGGTGCTGGACGTCCTGAGGCACTACTCGGAGGATCCCGTGGTGGAGGTGAGGCTGTCAGGGTGTCAGTGCCATGGGGTCAGCACTGTTGGCATGGGAGGGTGACACCAGGGACTGGAGCCACAGCGGTTGTCAGAGCCACACAACTCTGCTGCTCAGGGGAACCCTGTGTTTGCTCCCAGCCCCATGCAGTGCCACCACACCGTGTCCCCCTACCCACAGGTGGCAGAGACATGCCAGCTGGCCGTCAGGAGGCTGGAGTGGCTGCAGGAGCACGGGGAGGAGCTGAGCACCAGCCCCTACCACTCAGTGGACCCCGCTCCCCCCGCCGAGGAGACAGACGTGGCCACACTGCGTGAAGCTCTCCTGGACGAATCGCGCCCACTGTTCGACCGCTACCGGGCCATGTTTGCGCTGCGGAACCTGGGGGGCCGCGCTGCTGTGCTGGCGCTGGCGGATGGTAAGGGGCTGTCTGCTCCTTGCGGGGCTGCGTGGGTTAATCCACGGTTGGATTGCCCAAATCCAGAGCTCTGTGGCTCCTTGCACTACTGCTTCCTGCTTCCTCCTCAGCTCGCAGAGTGCTCGGTGCTCTCTGGTGTCTCACAGCCCCCTCCCCTCACTGTCTGTGTGGGATTTGCCAGGCTGAGCTGGTGTACTGGGAACCTGCTTCCCCATCCCAGAGGGGTTGAGGCCGTCCAGCCTCACATTTGGTTTGGAAGTTATTCTGGGAAGGGGCATACATATATCCTGAAAGGAGAAGGGGCAGAGCACAGCCTGTGACCCCGCTGGTCTCACTCTGCATCCCCAGGGAAGCCTACGGTGTGAACCAAGGGCTTGGAAACCCTGTGCCACGACCTCTTCATCCCACAGCAGCACAGGAGGGCTGTCACGTCGTGGGGCAGTCAGCACTGGGGCGGTGTGGGGATAGGTTGTGGCGTGAGACTGCATCCCCTTCCCCTATAACCCCACAGGCCTGGGGAACAGCATCCCCCGCCATCCACCCTATGGCTCCCCCTGCCCCACAGCATTTGGATCTGGGGCTCAGCTCACGTTTGGGGGACTCACTCTCACCTCCTCCCGCAGGGCTCCGCGCCAGTAGCGCTCTCTTCCGCCACGAGATCGGCTATGTGCTGGGCCAGATGCAGGATGAGGCGTGCGTCCCACAGCTGACAGCCACGCTGAGCAGCCGCACCGAGAACCCCATGGTACGGCACGAGTGCGCCGAGGCGCTGGGCTCCATCGCGCGGCCCTCCTGCCTCGACACCCTGCGTGCTTTTGCCCACGATGAGGAGCGGGTGGTGCGGGAAAGCTGCGAGGTGGCTCTGGACATGTACGAGTATGAGAACAGCCCCCAGTTCCAGTATGCCGACGGGCTCTGCAGGCTGCAGGCCTGAGCCCAGCTGGGCCTGCTGCCTCCTTCCCCCGGGCGCGCTTTCCCTGTTCGCTTCCGTCGGCGCAGATCTGTGGTGGAGGCGGAACTGGGTTTGCTCTCTGGCACGATTACAGCCGCCTCCTGCATCCAAATCCAGGCTGAGCTGCTACTTGCTCCCCATTTCCTGGATCTGCGCCGTTCCCCGCCCGCAGCCTGGCTCAGGGCTTGGAGTGGGTGGGCTCGTGCTGCGTGTCGGAGCCCATCGTGGCGCCTCGGAGCGAGCGGGCTTCGCTTCCCCCACCTGAACTCCGCTGGAGGGGTCGGGGCTGGCTCCAGGCACTGGCTCTGGTGGGTTGGAGCTGTGTGATGCCTCCACGTTGCCCTCAGTGCTGCTGCCGCAGCTGCTGGAGGAGCCCTGTGGGTTTGGCCTCTCCTGTCGGGGCAGGCTGACTCTGTGCTCACAGCCTTTGCCCTGGGATGGGGCTCGTTTCATGGCACAGCTCGGGAGATTTGGCCAGGGTTTTTCTTTCTGCGGGGAATGGCGCTGCAATGAAGGCTCGCAGGGTGAGGCAGAGCCTGCCCGGACTTCCCCTGCGTTTAACCAGAGCTGGATGAGCTGCCAGCACCCGGCGCCTGGTTCTGTGGGGCATGTGTGGGGCTGGGAGGAAATAAAGCAGTGGTTTTGGGTGCGAGCTGAGCCATCATCCAGCACCTGCATGGCTGGAGGGGTCCGGCCCTGGCTTGGGCTTCCCTGGGCCCATGTCCACAAGGAGGGGGACACTGTGGGCAAAGAGCCCCCACAGCCCCGTGGGCTGTCCCCACAGTGCTGCAGCGTGCAGTGGCTCTGCGTCCTGCTGACAGTGCTTTCCCCTTGACCAAAGTCTCTGTGAGTCACTCTGCTCGATCCTCTTAGCCCATAAAGCTGCTGCTCCACACGGTGTTGTCCCCAGGGCGGGGGCACTGGGGGCCCTGGAGCTGTCCCACTCTGCTCCAGCCCAGGACCCCGTGGTGGGGGGATCTTCATGGGGGCATAACTTTGGATCGCCCATCACACACAGAGCTTCCCCCTTTGCCTCCTTCACTCCACTCAGACTGCAGCACTGCTGGGCTTTGGGTACCACAGTACCCTGCGGGCACAGGGGGTGGGATGGGGATGTGGGATGTGGGCACAGGAGTGGGATATGGACACGGGAGTGGGACACAGCCACGCTGCCTCCCATTGAGAGGCGGTCAGCTCCTCATTGTCGCCCAGATCCGAGTGCTGAGCAGCGATTACTGCCGTGTTTGCCCCTGGTTATCACAGCACTCCAACCCTTGCTCTCTGCCTCCGTGCACCGACGCTCCCGTTCGTGCACCGCGCTGAGTGAGCAGGAGCGGTGCCAAAGTTTTGCCTCTCCTCCTCGTTCCTCCTGCAAAAAGAAAAACACCAAAAAACCTCAGCTCCTTCAAACGCTTTTTAAGTCCGAGTTGGAACCAATCCGGCATTTTTGTGGCTGGGATCTGGCGTGGGCGCAGCAGGGCCGGGATGTGGAGGAGGCACTGAGCCTTGCAGCTCTGGCCGTGCGGGGGAAGGGGGTTGGGTTGTTACAGAGGTTCTGTGGCTGCTTCGTGTCCCCACCTCCCCCGACCCACAGCTGTGCTGCCAGGGCACTGTTCCGAGCAGCTCTGAGCGCTGCTGTGCATTTCACACCATCTGCTCCAGGGATTCAGGCAGATCCTGAACAAACCTCCCCCCCCACCCATCCCGTCCTCTATGGGGGTTCTCCACAGCCCACTCCCTGCTCATACAGGGCTGCCCATCCCCTGCAGCGCTGCCCCAAATGTGGATTTTGGGGATCCCCGGGGTATTTCCACCTGCTCCTCTGTCCTCAGCCCCCATCCCACCCCCTCCTTTGTGCCTGGATTACCGCGCTAAGCTCCTTCCCTTCGCGGGCACTCTGCCCTCGGTGCCATCCATCTCCCAGCACAGGGACAGTGGGGACACGGGGACCCCGATGCCGCTTGTCCCCTGCGTCCCCCCACACAGTGACAGTCGGCGATGGCCCTGCCGGGGGTCCCGGTGCCACGACAGCTGCTGCAGTCCCCCCCCGAGGAGGACGGGGTGCTGTATGTGGAGTACAAACCCCCCGCCCTGGACAGCATCCGCCTGCCCCGCTACGTGCTCTACCTGCTGATGGCTGTCTCCCTGGTGCTGGTGGTGGCATACGCCATCGTGGGGCACCTCATCAAGGACCTGGTGCACGACTTCGCCGGTGAGCAGTGGGAGGGGGAGGCAGGTGGGGGGTCCCCGAGCCCACGTATGGGAATCAGGGCAATGGGAACGGGGTGGCCAAAGGGGCTGGCTTTTTTGCCCCCATACAGGTGCAGGGTGAGGCTCTCTGTGCACAGTTTTGTTTTTTGTGCTGGGGACCCACCTGCAGGGCATGGGGTGGGAGGGGGGGGAACATGCTGCTGACAAAGCTCTGTCCCCACAGATTGGGCATTCGGACCCAAAGCAGAGGAGGAGAAGGCAGTGATGGGTGAGGGGAGCGTGCCCGAGGCGGAGGACGGGGCTCAGGGTGAAGGCGTTGGGGAACTGCCAGGCATGGAGGCCCCATCACCGCTGCTCTCCACCGCCCCACGCAGCTCCATCTCCTTCGTGGATCCCCACAAGAAGTGGTTTTTTTAGGGGCACGAGGGCCGTGCTTGCTGCTGGCACCCCATCCCCATCCCCACCATCTCCGTGTGTGTTATCCTGGGGCTGCTATCATGCCACGCCCCACTAAATCCCCGCTGTGCCCTTGGGGACCCCGACCTTCGCACAGGAGTGCACGTGGGCATGGGACAGACACGAGGGTGTGCAGGTGGAGGTGTGGACCCAGATGTGGGCTCAGATACATGGACACCGATGCCTCCCCAGGTGTGGGTGCTGATGGGGCAGTGCTCCTGGGTGCCCCCAGGCCAGGTTAGGGGGGAACGAAGCGCCCATGAGCTCCACTGTGCTACAGGAGGGGGCACAGAGCTCCCCCTTACACCAGGACAGGGTCCCCATCCCCTGGTCCCACCTGCACCCCATGGGCATTTCCAACAGGAGGGGCCCCTGCGCAGCTCATGCATCACCCAGGGGTGCTACCATCCCCCTCCCCCACCACCTCAGTAACCTCCGAGGGAAGGAGGGGGGGCAGAGCAGAGCTGCCTGTGATAAGGCCGAGGTGATAAGAGCACCAATAGCACATGGGTGTGGTACGGGCACTGCATGGGCACGTGATGGGCACAGGGGGAGAGATGGTACCAGGCTGGGAGGGCCCCAACCCATCCATCCATCTGTGCATCCACTGCTGTATCCATCCATCCGTCCACCCACCCATCTTCCTGTCCAGCTGTCCATCCGTCTGTCCACCACTCTTCTGTGTTTTCACCTATTCGTCCATCCATCCACACCTCCATCTGCCCACCCATCCACCATTAACCTTTCCTCCCTCCCTCCCTGTCTTCCACCCTTCCACACTTTCCACCCTTCCACCCTTCCTTCCACCCATCTGTCCTTCTATCTGTCCAACCATCCTTCCTTTCTTTCACCCACCCACCCACCCACCCATCCATCCATCCATCCATCCATCCACCCACCCACCCATCCATCCATCCATCCATCCATCCATCCATCCATCCATCCATCCATCCATCCATCCATCCATCCATCCATCCATCCATCCGTCCGTCCGTCCGTCCGCCTGTCCGCACATCTTCCTGCCCACCTTTCTGTCCATCCACCCATCTCCCCCCCTCCCATCCTTCCCTCCTTCCCCCCACCCTCTCGCTCACCCACCCACCCCTCCCTCCCTCCGCTCCTGTGGGTCCCATTGGTGCCAGCGTCAGAGCGGAGCAGCAGTGCCACCACCCAAGGGTTAAGGGATCGGCGTTGCCATGGCGTTGGTGGCACTCGCCCTCCTGAGCCCAATAAAAGCCGCCCCTTGGCCTGGCGCAGGGTGCAGGATCCGTCCCGCAATGCCGCGTGTCCCGCAGCTCCCGGCGCTGCTGCTGCTGGTGGCCCTCGCTGCCACCGCGCGGGGACAGGAGGGTGAGTGCCACCGCTGCCATCCCACCCTCAGGGCCACCTCCTGGGGTCAGGGCGAGAGGGTTTGCCGTGTCCTCCCCCGTTCCCATCTCTGTCCCTATCCCCACTGATTTTCCTTGTCCCCTTCCTTGCCCCTGTCCCCATCCCCTATCCCTGACCCTATGGCTGTCCCCATTGGCATCCCCATCCCAATCACGTGACCCCATCCCCGTCCGTGTCCTCACCCCTGTCCCATCCCTACTGCTTTCCTTCTCCCATTGCTGCCCCGACCCCTTCCCTTTCCCCGTTCCCATTCCCCGTTCCTACACCTATCCCCGCCCCCATCCCCTTCTCCTGTCCCAATCCCTATTGCTGTCCCGTTCCCATCCCTGTCCCCATTCCCACCTCTGTCCCTGACCCCATCCCTGTTCCCTGACCCTCGTCCCCATCCCTCAACTCATCGCTGTCCCCGCTGCCCGTCCCCGCGTCTGTCCCTATTCCCTTCTGTCCACGTTCACGTCCCCACTCGTGTCCCTGCCCCCGCTGCCCCCCAGCCGTGGGCTCGCAGCAGCTGGAGCCGTGGCTGATCGGTCTCACGGCGGTGGTGGTGTTCCTGTTCGTGGTGTTCGTGATGCTGCTCGTGGGGCGGCTCTGGCGGCTGCGGACACGCAGGTGGGTCCGTGGGGAGAGGGGGTGGGTGGGGCTGTCCCCGAGCGCCGCTCACACGCGATGTCCCCACGCAGAAAAGACGAGGACAGCTCGGAGCAGCGATCCATCCACAGGTACTGCAGCCCCAACCGCACCGCGGTCGGGGTTTTCCCTTCGGAGAGCGCTAGTGGAAAACCCACGCGTGCCCCGCGTGGGAACACAGCGCTGACCCCCCTGTCCCCGCAGCCTGGAACGCGCTGCCTACAGCAACGCCGCGGCCGAGAAGGACAGAGACGACGAACAGGAGAAAAGCAAAGCCACGTCGCTGTGACACGCGTGGACTGCCCACGCCGCGCGGTTCCACGCCGCGTTTTACGGAGCGCTGCGGAGAGGCGGCGTTGGCCGATGGCAAAACACGGCGTGGATCGCGGCGGGATGGAGCGGGGGGGGGGGGAGGTGGGGGCTGCCCTGGCCCCACGCGTGTTCTGCGTGGACGTTGTGGCCCGCGGGTGAGGGGGCACTGTGTGTGTACTCCAGTAAAGCTGGCGGCCCGCAGAGTGAGGTGTGGTGTCAGCGCGCGTGGGGACAGCGCGTGGGGCGGTGTGACAGAGTGGTACCGAAGGGAGGAGGGGCTCCGTCGGGCGATGTCACGCGGGTGGGTGGGAGAATGTCACGTGGCCGAAGGGTCAAGTGGACGGGGCAACGCCCGACGCGCGGTCACACGTGGGCACTGATCTGCAGCCACGCGTGTCCGTGTCCGTGTGTCCCTCCCCACCACTGTCCCTGTACCCGTTCTCCTCATCCTTTTCCCTGTCCCGAGCGGGTACACCCACGCAGGACACTGCCTGCCCTCAGCTCACCCCGATCCCCCTTCCCATGTCTGCACATCACCCACGCGTGTCCCCACTCCCCACGTGGGAACACCCACGCGGGACACCGCCCCCCAACTCCATCCCAGTGCGGACCCCGCTCCTCCGCTGCACCCACGCGTGTCCGCGCCGTGTTCTACGCCCACTGTCCCACCCACGCGTGGGGGGCAGCCCCCGGAAGGAGACGCGGAGGCGGCGTGGAGTTGAAGCAGAGCTTGTTTAATTTTTATACATTTTTTTTTTGTCTTTTTTTTTCTTTTTTTTTTGGTTTTTTTTTCTCCTTTTTTTAAATTTTTTTAATTATTATTATTATTAATATTTTTTTCCTCTCCTTTTTTTTTTTTTCTTTTTTTCTCCTCTTTTTTTTTTTTTTCTTTTTGTTTTTTTTTTTTTGTTTGTTTTTTTTTTTTTGCATAGGGGAGGATCGCTTCGGGGAGGGGGGGGGGGAGGGGGGGGGGCAAAAAAAAAAATAATAACAACAATCCTCAGATCTCGCGAGAAAATAACAACAATAAAAACCCATCGTCACGTGGGGGGGGGGTGCATACAATGGGGGTGTGCGCGGCTTGAAGCTCCGGGGGGGGGAGGGGGGGGGGGCGGGGCAATAAAGGGGAGGGGGGGGGGGGGGGGGAGGGGCGATGTGCATTGCAATGGTTGCAGCGCAGTATGGCAACGGCGACGCGGGCGCCAGATCCAGGTCCGAACTGCAGTTATGACCCGCAGTTGCGGAGCTGTGCGCTGAGCTGAAGTGTGCGCTGGGAGAAGTGGCAAAGCGAGCTCCGACCTGAGCTGCGGCATCAGCCGCGGTGCGAGCTGCAGCCCGAGGTGTCACACTGCACTGCGATCTGCAGCACGAGCTGTCACTGAGCTGCGATGCCGACTGCCACCTGGCTGCAACGGGAGCTGCAGTATAGGCAGTGTAAACTGTTCCTCGTGTGAGCTGCAGCATGAACTGCAGTATAAGCTGTGGTATAAACCGCAATATGAGCTCCATCGTGAGCTGCGATATAAACTGCAGCGCAAGTTGAAGCTGCAGTACGAGCTGCAACGCAAACTGTGGTTCGAGTTGCAAGGCCAGCTGCGAGATGAAACTGCAAAATGAGCTCTGATACGAGTTGGGATATAAACGGAGCTGAGTTGCAAGATCAGCTGCGAGACAAACTGCAATACGGGTTGCAAGATAAACTGCCACATGAGCTGCAGCGTGAGCTGCAAGAGAAATTGCAATAGGAGCTCCAAGGTGAGCTGCAGTGTGGGCTGCAACGTGAGTGGCAGTATGAATCCCAACGTGAGCTGCAGTGTGAACTGCCGTGTCAGCGGCAATATGAGTGGCAATGTGAGCTCCCATCCGAGCTGCAGCGTAAGCTGCAACTGAGCTGCGAAAGGAGCGGCAATATACACTGCAATGTGAGCTGCAATGTGGTCACATCAACTACAGCGAGCTGCAATATGAACTGCAAGGCGAGCTGCAGTGCGAACGGCAACGGGGCTCCGCTATGAGCTGCAATGGGGCAATGCAAGCTGCAACAGAAACCGGAATATGTGCCGCAATACGAACTGCGCCGTGAGCTGCACGTAAACACCACCCCTCCCCCCACCCCCCCTCACACAGCAATGGGGGGGCCCGTGGGGGGGGAGGGGGGAGAGGGAAGAGCGGGGGGGTCCGGCCCTGAGCGCGGCGGGCGGCGGCGAGGCACTGCGTGGCATTTTTGGTATCGCTGTCGTTGGCAGCCGGCCGCACGCGCTCCAGGCCTTAACTCCCCCCCCCCCCCCCCCCCAACCCCTTCCACACCCCCCACTCTTTCTTTTTACTTTTTCATCCTTTTTTTATTATCATTTCTGCCCTCCCCCCCCCCCCAACCCGCCCCCATTATCGCAAAGAGAATAAAAATAAGAAATCAAAGGACACCAAAAGAAACCAAAGGATGAGAGCCGAGGAGGAGCACCGCGCACCCCAGTACCGACTGCGGGCCCCCCCGCCCCCCCCCCAGAGAGAGATACATAGCGCAGATAATGCGGAGATCTGTACACGGTCCGTTATGTAGAGCTCTTTTTTTTTTTTTTTTTGTCTTTTCTTTTTTTCTCTTTTGTGTTTTTTTTTTCTTTTTCATTATTGGTTTTTTGTTTTTTTTTTTTAATGCCGTTTTCGGGTTTTTATTTATTTTTAATTTTTTTTTTATTTTTTTTTTTAATATTTTTCTTTTTTCTCTCTTTCCACACCCAAAACGTGGACCCCTCCCGGGGCTGTAGTGCATGAGAGCGATGCTGGGGGAGGGGAAGGGGGGGGCAGCCCACTGTGTGTGTGTGTGTGTGTGTGTGTGTGTGTGTGTGTGTGTCACTCCTTCCCCCCCCAAAGCGCCCCTCCCCCCACAAAGCGCTGACTGAGGGGTCCCCCCCCCCCCAACAAATCACTGTGCTCCACTCTGCCAAATCACTGCAGTGACTCCGGTGGGAGGGGGGGCCGGAGCAGTGCCCCCCCTCCCCCCGCAGCAGGCACCCCCCCAATCTCCCCCCCATCTCCCCACATACCCCTTTTTGGAAGGGGGGGGGGGTTGCATATTCCCTTACTCGGAGGGGGGAGCGCGGAGCAGTGCAAACAGTACTCCCCCCACCCCGGAAGCCCCAAAACTGAGGGGGGGGGACGGGGGGAGGAGGTGTCTCCATGATTTGATGTCTTTTTATTTTTTTTTGCCTTTTAAAAATGTTTTTAAGGTGCTTTTCTTGCCGAGGGCGGGTTCTGGTTGATGATTGGGGGGGGGACGGGCTGTGCCCTCCCTCGTCCCAGGAGGCGAAGGCAGCGGTGGAGCCGGGGGGGCCCACGCGTGGGGTGGGAGCCAGGGGAGGGGCGGGGGGGGGGGGGGTCGGCCCGGCCCGAGGGGCGCCTGCGCTCCCCCCACCCCCAAAACCCCAAACCGGGGCGGGGGGGGGGTTCGGGCGGGGAGGGGGAAGGGGGAGCACTTACGGATCAGAAATTATTACTCTTTTTTTCTCCCCCCACCCCCCTTCCGTTTTAAAACGGAATTAATTTTGGCCTTTTTTCCTTCTTTTTAAGAAGTTTTTAATTATTTTTCCTCGATTTATTCCCCCCCCCCGATTCTTTTTTTTTTTTTTTTTTCTTTTCTCTTTTCTCTTTTCCCGATTCCCTCTCCCGGTTCCCCCCCTCAACATCGCCCCCCCCCGGGGGTCAGAGCAGTGCCCCATTGGTGTCACAACCCGCGTCGGTCCTCAGCCGCGTGGTTTTAAGGCAAAATCCGGATTATTATTATTATTATTTTTTTTTTTGGGGGGGGGGGGAGGTTGGGATTCTCGGTCGGAGGGGACGGGGCTGTGTCCCGTTGCGGGGCGGGGGGAAAGGGGGGGGCACAATACATTCACACGGTTTAAATCCTGCACCGAGAGCTGCCCCCGGCACCGCTCATAGTTGGGGGGGGGGGGACACACCCCCATGACCCCCTGCACCCAAACGCAGGGTGATATTGGGGAGGGGAGGGTCTCCCGCTCTCCCCCCCCCCCCGGGCTGTCCCCCACCCCCCTCGCCGCCTTTGGTTGCTTTGAAGCGAAAAAATAATAATAATAATAATTAAAAAAAAATTAAAAAACACCCCCCCTCCCCCCCCCCATTAAAATCAGGAAGGGAAATAAGAGGCGAAGCAAAGGGGCTGCACCCCCCCCCCACCCCCTCCCCCCCCCTTTACAAAACCAGGAGGGGGTATTGCATATTCGGTGTGTTCGGACAGGACGCACTCAGTCTGGAAGACGTATACGAGGAGGAAGAAGAGGAGGAGGAGTTGGGAGCGGGGGGGGGGGGGGGGCGGGGGGGGGGGTCCGGGTGTGGGGCTGGGGTGGGGGGGGGGCACAGCCAAAAAACGGGTTCGCCGAAAGAAGAATGGGAACAACGGAACGGCCCCAGCGCGCAACGCGACATGCAGAGACGGGGGGACGGGGGGACCCCCTCCAACCCCCCCCCCCCCCCCCCCAACCCCCCCCCCCCCCCGTCAGCATGCAGCTCCTCCTGTGCAGCGCGGCCGCGGGGCCCTCGGGAGGCGACAAGGCACATCACGTGGTACAAAAACTTCGTGCAAATCAGGAAAAATCGAGAAAAAAAAAAAAAAAAAAAAAGAAAAAACCGCGGATTTTTTTTTTTTCTTCTTCTTCTTCTTCTTTTTTTTTTTTTTTTTAACTTTTTCAGTCTTTTTTTTTTTTTGTCTTTTTTTTTTTTTTTTTTTTTTTCCTTTTTTCAGGGCTGGGGGTGGGGGGGGAGGGGCGGGAACGCGGTCTTTGCCATGCACAGCGTCAGCCATCCGCCCCTGAAGCACCATGCACTCCTCTGCGTCATTAATCACTAATCATCATTATTATTATTATTATTATTGTCCGCTTTTCTGCTTTTTGTAGTCCTTTGTTTGTTTGTTTGTTTGTTTTTTTAAACGCTTTTCTCATCTCCCTAAAAAAACCCCAAACCCCGAAGTTCCCCTCTGCACCATAAGCGCTGTTTTCTCTCCGTGCTTTTTTCGGTGGGGTTCTTTTTTTTTGGGGTGGGGCTGTGATTTTTTGGAGGTTTTTTTTTTTTTCCCCGGGGTTCATCGCATCACTGCATTCCCCCACAGTGTCACCGACTGCAGCGCTGCGGAGCGGGAACGGGCGCTCTGTGGGGTCTGTGGGTCTGTAGAGTCGATGAGATCCATGGGGTCCATGGCATCTGTGGGATCGATGGGATCCATGGGGTCTGTGGGGTTGATGGCATCCATGGAGGCTGTGGGGTCTGTGGGGTCCATGGGGTCCGTGGCATCTGTGGGGTCTATGAGGTCCACGGGGTCTGTGGAGGCTGTGGGGTCCATGGCATCTCTGGGGTCCATGGGATCCATGAAGGCTGTGGGGTCCATGGGGTCTGTGGAGGCTGTGGGGTCCGTAGCATCTCTGGGGTCCATGGGATCCATGAAGGCTGTGGGGTCCAAGGGGTCCATGGGGTCTGTGGGTCTGTAGAGTCTATGGGATCCATGGGGTCCGTGGCATCTGTGGGGTCTATGGGGTCCACGGAGGCTGTGGGGTTCATGGAGTCCATGGCATCTCTGGGTTCCATGGGGTCTGCGCAGTCTATGGGATCCATGTGGGTCTGTGAGTTCCACGGGGGTCTTTGAGGTCCATGGGTGTGTAGTCTATGGGATCCAAGGGGTCTGTGGGATTGATGAGATCTCTGGAGTCCATGGGATCTGTGGGGTCCGTGAGATCTTTGGGGTCCCTGGGGTCTGTGTGGTCCATGGGATCTGCAGGGTCCATGGGATCTGTGGGATTGATGGAGTCTGTGGGATCCAAGGGGTCTCCGGAGTCCATGGGGGTCCGAGGAGCCCATAGGGTCCATGGGGTCTGCGTGATCCATGGGGTCTCTGGTGTTCACGGCATCTGTGGGGTCCATATGGGGTCTGTGGGGTCTCTGGAGTCCATGGGTCCAGCGGGTTGGCTCCAGGAGCACTGTGCCCCATTGTGACAGTGACAACCAGGGTGGTGGCGGTTCCTGCGGGACACACCGGTGTCCCTTGGGGCCTTCGCTGTCCTCCTCATCCGTGGGGACCACGTGTCAGCTCCCTCTGCTCTAAGGCACTGCCCGTGGGGTGGCACAGCCCCCACGGCCCCCACGCGGGCACAGTGATCTCCTCCATGGGACGGGGACACCGCTGGGTCTTCAACTTGTGTGCGCCGTGAGCGGTGCTCCGGGGTCAGCATGCAGTGCTCTGGTGCCAGTCTGCAGTGCTCTGGTGCCAGTCTGCAGTGCTCTGGTGCCAGTTTTGCAGTGCTCTGGTTCTGGAGTGCAATGCTCTCGGGTCAATATGAGATGCTTTGGTGCCAGCAGGCGCTGCCTGGGTGTTGGTTTGCAACGCTCCAGTACCAGCAAGAGCTGCTCCAGCGCTGGTGTGCGATGCTCCAGCCAAATCCAAGCACAGCAGTGCTCAGGAGCCGGCGTGCAACGTGTGTCACCGGTGTGCAAAGCTGTGGTGCTCCGTGTGCTTGGCAGCAGCGCGCAGTGTTTGCTGCAGTCGTGCAGTGCTCGGTGCAGGGGCTTCGTCATCTCCCAGCCCCACCACGGGGGATTGAGGCACTTGAAGCAATGGGGGGGGGGGGGGGGGGTTCCGGGGGGGCTCTGCAGTGCCGTTGCTCTCCTCATTTCCTCCGTCGTTTTTGCGATTCCAGAGGGGAAAAAAAAAAAAAAAAAAAAAAAAAAAAACCACCCCCAAATCCCCATCCGCCCCAGCACAGCAGCGCTGGGCTCCTCCTCCTCTTCCTCCCTTCCTCCTCCGCTGTGATTTTTTTTTTTCTTTCTTTTTTTTTTTTTCCTTTTTTTTTTTTTTCCTTTCTCTTTTTTTTTTTTTTCCCGCTTCCCTCTTCAAAGTGCATTTCCTACAAAAATGTGCAACACAATCGAATTCTCTCTCTCTCTCTCTCTCTCTCTCTCTCTCTCTCGTCGCGAGTCCACGCGATACCTGTCCACAGGAATGCATAGCTCGGGCACGCGGGGACGCGGCGGGGACGCGCGGGGCTGCGGGCCGTGCACGCTGCGGGGCACTGCAGAGCAACGAGTGAGCGGCGTGTCCCCCTCCCCCCCCCCCCCCGTGCCCCCCACGCGGGGACAGCACCAGGAGTGTCCCCACCCCACGTCCCCGCGCGCGTCCCCCCTCTGCAAAGACCACGTCGCCGCGTCCCCGCGTGACGGTGCCACCGCGTCCCCACGGCGCAATGGAAGGGCCACGCGAGGGCGAGCGCGGCCCCTCCCACCCAACCCCCCCACGCCCCTCGTGTCGCCGCCCCACAGCCCCCTCCCCCCCACGGCTCCGGGGGGTGCGGTGGGGCCGGGGGGGCTTTGTTCAGTTTACTCACGTAGAGGTGAGAAGCAAAAGAGTCGCAGCGCTGCGCCCCGCGGGGCCACCGCCGTCACGAGCTGCGTCGGGTCTCAGCCCCATCGCTCTCATCGCCGGGTGGGGGTGGGGGTGGGGCGGTGCGTGGAGGGGGGGAGGGTAAAGGTCCTCGTAGGGCGATTTTTTTTGTCCGTTTTGTGGGTTTGTTTTTTTTCCTCGTTTTTGTTTTTTGTTTTTTTCACCGTTTTGTTGGTTTGGGTGTTTTTTTTGTTGTTGTTTTTGTTTGTTTTTGGCTTTTTTGTTGTTGTTGTTTTTTTCTTTTCCAAAAAAAAAAAAAAAAAAAAGAAAAACAAAAAAACCCATAAAACCAAAGTTCGAACCTTCCTTCTTTTTCCTTTCCCTCTTCTCATTCCGTCCGGGATGCGATGGGATGGGACGGGATGCAATGGGACGGGATGGGATGGGATGATGGGGGTTTTTGCTTTGTCGTCGTCGTTGTCGTCGTCGTCGCGGTCGTGGTTAACGCGTGCTGTCCACCGGGGGCTCTGCGCCGGGGGGGGGGTCCTCTCAGGGTGCCTAAAGCAGAGGAGAAGGGAGCGAAGGGTGGCACGGCCGCGCTATCCCAGGTACCAGGACTGCGGAGAGAAGGAGAGGCAGCGTTAGTGCTGTGCCCCACAGCCCTGGGCCTCGGTTTCCCCGTGTGGGGATGGGGGGGGGACACCCTCACTCGGTGTCACCGTGCCACGTCTAAAGGCCCCCATGCCACTGTCCCCGCTGCGCTGGCACCTCATGTCCAGGCATGCTGGGGTAGCGCACACCTCGGACCTCTCACGTCATGTCCCCACGTCCCTGTGCCCCTTCACGTCCCTGTGTCACCCTGCTCCATTCATGACCCCGTGTCTCTGTGCCCCTCTGTGTCCTCACATCACTGTGCTACCTCCAAGTCCCTTCATGTCCCCATGTCACTGTGCCCCCTCCACGTCCCCACATCTCTATGTCTCTGTGCTCCCTGCAAATCCCCATCTCCCTGCGCCCCACCATGTCTCCACGTCCCCATGTCACCGTGCTCCTCAACGTCCCCACGTCCTCACATCACTGTGCCCTCCATGTCCCCACATCTGCGCCCCCCAAATGTCCCCACATCACTGTGCCACCTCCATGTCCCTACATCCCCACATCACTGTGCCCCCTCCGTGTCCCCATGTCCCCTGCCAAGCTTTCCCCAGTGCCAGCAGCAAGACAGACAGACGGGTCCCCAGCGTCCCCACGCCGTCCCCATCAGCGTCACCCCACTGCTTAAATCCCCATTTTGGGGCCACCGTGCCCCATGCTGCCCCCCCCTCCCCACGGCGATTCCATGGACGGCTTCACCCCAATGGAGGCGGTGCAGTGACACCCGCAGGGCTCAGCCCTTGGGGACAGCGCTGTCCCCAGCTCAGGGGTGGTGGGGCGGGGGCCCCCCACCGCTCTCCCATTGTCTCCAGCCGCCCCAAGTCCAAGTTCATCCCCGATGACCTCATGTCTGGTTTCCGTTGGCAACGAGACAGCTCGGGGGCCTCCGCTTCCCTTAACCCTTCCCGGCCCCACCACATGTGAACCGAGCGCGCCGGGTCTCAGCCAACCGCCGCACCCCCAACGCATCACCCCACTCCACCTCCCCCCCCCCCCCAACTCCGACCCAAACCCAAATCTGGGGGACACCCAGAGCCACCGCCGTGGGTGGCATACGGCAGGGGACACGGCATGGGGTGCCCACCGTGTCGCGGCGGTACAGCGCAGATATGGCCCCGGGGGTCACCTGGAGACCCCCAGCTCACACTGCACCCATACTGGGGACAATGTGGTGACAATGCCCACCGGGGTGGCGGCGCCCACGGCAGCGGTCAGACGGCGGCGATGCCCACGGCACAGATCCCCACGGCCGCAATGCTCACAGCAGCACTGCCCCACGGCACTGCTGCCCACGACGGCGATGCAATGGAGAGCAGCACAGCAACGGTGCCACGTGGTGACACACACGGCAGCAACGTCACGGCTGCAGTGCCACGCCACCCGTGCTACAGGTGCAACGCTCACAGTGGCAGTGCCCACTGATGAAAAGCCCACGGTTGCAGCACCACAGCAGCGATGCCCACAGCTGCAATGTCCATCACTGCAGCACCACAGCTGTAATGACCACAGCTGTAATGCCACAGCAGTGACGCCTGCTACTGCAATGCCCACGGTCACACCACCACGGCAGCAATGCCCACTGAGCAGCATCACAGTGCCCACGGCAGTGACCCTCACACTGGCACCGCACGGGGCGAGGGCAGGAGGGTCCCCACAACACCCGGCCCATCTCACCTGTGCCTGATAGATACTCCCAGGATCCCTTGGTCCTAATCCCACGAAGGAACGGTTCGCAGGGGGCGTGCCTGGTGCAGAGTAGGCTGGGGAACAAACGAGAGCTGATTAACGGGGCTGTGCGTGGCACTGCCATCAACCCCCCGCTGCAGGGACGGGCATCCCGGGCACCCGGAGCTGGGTGATGTGCCCGGCCCCACGGCAGAGCCGCTCAGCACGGTGCCACGCAGCACCCACCATGGGATGGGGTCCGGTGCTGGGACCCCACGGAGGTGGTGACAGAGGGCTCTGTCCCCCTGGGGGGACAGCTATCCTTCACCTGGGGGGGACTGGCACTGCCCAGCCCCCTCCCAGTGACCACGATCTCAGGCCACATGCTGTCCCCTTGGTCACATCCCACCACGAAACACTCATGCCACAAACACTCAGCGCCCACGCTCCGGATCTGCTGGCTGTGTCCCCTTGGCACAGCGACACATCCCCCACGGACACAACACGCCCCAAACCCCACGGCCCAACGCATCGGAATCCCCCAGAACAGAGCACAGGGGGCTGAGCTCGTTAGCCACCACCACTAATGAAGCGCAGTGTTGACATCTGGGGGGGGGGTCCCACTCCAGCATCACCCCACAACCAGTGAGGACCCCACTATCTGGGCCCCCCCCCCCCAAGCCCAGTGCCGCACCATCCCCACAGCACCGCTGGGGAAACTGAGGCACGGAGGGGCCCCACCTGGGCTCACAACTCCGCTGCCTTGTCCTGCTCCGCCGGCCTCCCAGGGGGGCTATGAGGATGCTGCTGGTCCATGGGACCAGTCGTGAGCCCCCCAAGCCACCGTGGGGGGTGGGAAGAACGAGGCGCTGTGCGCCCCATCATCGCCCTGCCCGAGACCTGGCAAACTCGTGGCACTCATCCTGGAGGAGGAGGGGGCCGGCGGTGGGCGGGCGCCGCGGGGGTGCTTACTGGGTGACGTCGGTGAGGTCGTCCCTCCCTCCGAAGTTGTCGTGGCGGATTTGGTGTCAGGAGAGACGGCCAAGCGGGGCATGCCGGGGGGAGGTGGCGGTGCCAGCATCTGCGTGGGCAGGTAGTGGCTGGGCACTTTCACTTGACCACTTCCATTTAACTGGGGACACAACACAGACACAGAACACAAAAAACAGCACAGAGGCATTAGGGAGGGCGGCGCGGCCCTCGGTGGCACGAGTTTGCTGGGTCTCAGAGCTGACGGTGCCGGTGAGATCCCACCTGGGGGTCACGGGGTGGAGGAATCACGCTGCCGGCCTCGATCCATCCTCCACCGGCCCTGCCCTGCGTGGATGGGTGGCTGTGCCCCCCACTGTGGTGTCAGTCGCCGGGGGGGGGGAGGGAATTTGCAGGGGGTCCCTGGGACCCTCTGTGTTCAGTGACGGAGCTGCGGGACGCAGTACTTGCAGGGTGCTGCAGGATTGAGGTCACCACTGGTCTTGATGCACAGGGAGCCTGGGGCTGGGAGCTGGGTGCATGGGGTGCATGGGGTGCCGGGTGCATGGTACACGGAGTGCTGGGTGCATGGTGCACGGGGTGCTGGGTGCATGGGGTGCATGCTGCGTGGTGCATGGGGCTCCTGGTACATGGGGTGGAAGGGGTGCTGGGTGCATAGGGTGCATAGTGCATAGGGTACATGGGGTTCTGGGTGTATGGCATGCATGGGGTACTGGATGCACAGTACACAGGGTGCTGTATGCATGGGGTGCTGTGTACATGGTGCACACAGTGCTGGGTTCACGGTGCATAGGGTGCACGGGGTGCACAGGGTGCTGGCTGCATGGTGATCATGGTGCTGGGTGCACGGGGTGCCTGGTGCATGGGGTGCATGGGGTGCACGGGGTGCTGGCTGCACGATGCACGTGGTGGTGGCTGCATGAGGTGCACGGGGCGCTGGGTGCACGGCACACAGGGTGCTGGGTGCATGGCACATGGTGCAGGGGTGCACACGGTGCGTGGGGTGCTGGGGGTGCACAGAGCGCACAGGATGATGAGTGCATGGGATGCAAGCTGTGCGCACGTGTATAGGATGCACAGAGTGCGGGACATGCAGGGTGATGGGAGAACGGGGTGCATGGGGTGCTGGGTGCACGGAGCACACCACGTGCATGGTGCACGGGGTGCAGAGCACAGCGCACACGCGGCACACAGATGCACATTCCTCGAGGTGAGGCTGCAGGGGTCACGGAGCGCACGGCGTGCTGGGCACACACGGTGTGGGGTGTGAAGGCTGATGGGTGCACCGGGTGCTGTTTTGTGCAGAGGGAGCTCAGTGTGGGCCGTGCACGGGGCAGGGACAGGCGCACGGGAGCACCCCACCACCCGCAGCACCCCCAGCAGGACGCAGCACGGCGCGGGCCGACGGGTCCCCGACTGCTGCACGGAGCACGGAGCACGCTGAGCTCCAGGACGGTGCCTCCCCGCAGACGCTTACACCCCCACAGCCCCTCCACGGTGTCCCCCACCGACCCCTCCCTGTTCCACGTGACGGCTCAGCCCCACAGCCCCATCACCAACTGACAAAGCGCCGAATCCATTTCCACACCAAACCCATTGCCGGTGCTCAACTGGGGCCACTCAGCCCCCAGTGCCGGAACCCCACATGGCGCCCCACGGTGTCACACCCCACGGCATCACACCCCACTGTGTCACGTCCTCATGCGGCGACAGCACGAATCCCCTCAGCCATGCGACGCTGCTCCTGGGGACCACATCTCCACAGGATGGCCGTGTCCCCCTGGGGTGGCCGTGTCCGTGTGGTGGGACCACTGCTGGGATGTGGGACCCTTACCGGTCCGGGCTGCTGGTTGGACGGGTCGCAGGCCAGCGAGACGAGATCTTTCAGAGGGTCCTGCGGGTTGAGATGAGGCGGGTAGCGGATGGCCGTGTGCGGGAAGTAGGTGGAGGCCGTCTGGGGGAGAATCGAGGTGGTGGGGAAATGCAGCGTGGACGAAGGGTGCGGGCTGCGAGCGATACCTGCGGGGACAACGGGGGGGACGAAGGGTGGAGGGAGGGGACAGCGTCACCGCGAGCCCACGGGGGGACCCTGTGTCACCCCGCAGCGCCCCGTGCTCACCGCTGTGCACCGCGATGACGGGACGGTGGTGCTGCGTGAAGCTGCTCAGGCGGGGCGAGGAGTCCTGCGGCGAGGGGCTGTTGAAGGGCGATTTGTCCATCTCCGTCTTCACGTTGGGGGAGATGCCTGTGGGGCCAGGGGGGAGGGAGGGGCGGCGTTAGGGGGCGAGCACCCCATGGCAATGGGGTGCAATGGGGGGGAAGGGTGCAGCTCTGGGCCATGCATGCACGTGGTGCAGCAGCACGCTGAGCGTGCAGCGGTTGAGTGTGCAGCAGTTGTGTGTTTGTGCACCTGTGTACGTGTGCACGGGGATCTGTGTGTGCGTGCAGTGCTCGCACGCGTTTGGGTGTCTGCGTGTGTGTGTGCACGGGCAGCAGCACAAGAGTGTGTGCACAGCTGTGCGCTGGAGGCCTGCGTGTGTCTGAGCTTACACGCATGCACGCTGCTGTGTGTGTGTGTGTGTGTGTGTGCACATCTGTGGGGCTGGGCTCGCACCCTCCCCACAGCGCCGTGGGCACCCACAGAGCACTGATGTCGGGGGGGGGGGGATGCGGGGCTCGCCGCTGGCTCCACAAACTGCGGGGGTGGGCGGGTTAATCCCCCCCAGCTTTAGCCGTGGCCATTTGGCCCGGGCTCTGCTAATGGGTTTAGCTCTGTCTGAGACGCTCTGTTAGGAGGATTTCCCGGAACATCCAGTACGGGATTGCTGCAAAGCCCCCACCACGCCGAGCACGTCCCGCTGCCCCCCCCCCCCACCACCACCACGGCATCGGGACACTGCCACCCTGCCCATCCCCCGCGCGTGGCTCCTGCCACCTTCACGGCATGGGGGCACAGACCCTGGCTCATATGGGGCATAGTTCCTCGTTCATATAGGGCAGCATTCCCAGCCCACATGGGGCTCAGTCCCTGGTCCATATAGGGTATGGTCCCCAGCCCAAACCAGGCACAGTCCTCGGTCCATATGGGGCACAGACCGTGGCCTATTTGGGGCACAATCCCTGACCAGTGTTTGGCACACTCCCTGCTACGTATGGAGTGCAGTCCCTGGGATAAATGGGGAGCAGCTAGGGGACCATATAGGGTACGTGACTCTTCTGTATGGGACACAGATCCAGGCCTATATAGAGCACACTCTCTAGCCCATATGGGGCATGGAGCCCAGTCTATATGGGGCACAGACCCCGCACACGCTGGGCACAGTCCCTGCTCCTCGTAGGGCACAGTGCCCAGCCCATATGTGACACAGTTCTCTGTCCATACAGAGCAGTTCCCAGCCCATATGGGGCACAGTTCTCTGGACACAGAGAGCACAGTGCCCAGACCATATGGGGTCTGGGGGCAGCTGTGGGGCTGGCCCCACATTTAGGGCAGCCTAGCTCATGGAGGGGCAGCACGGTGACCTACAGCAGACGTGGGGGAACAGACCAACAAACACTTGGGGACAATACCTCCCTGGAATGGGAACCCCATTGGGAAAGGTTTTTCTCCCACTGCACACAAAATCCCATTCATCTGCTGCCTGCCAGCATCTCCCCTATGGGCTCTGTGCCCTCAGCACCGCTCCCCGGGCACCCCACAACTGTGGGATGGGGTGTGGGGCAGGGCTGGATCTTGTCCTACTGTTGGGGAGTGGGGTGGGATGGGGGGAGATGAAAGCAGGGGGGGCTCAGCTGCCCATAAGGTGCCCTGGGGCGTGGGAGCTGCCATGCCAGCCCCGCAGCATCGCTTTAATTAGCCCAACCCGTCCCAGCCCCCCCTTTTTCTTAATGAACAGCTAATTGGGGCTGTCTAGACAGGAAAGGGAAAAAAAAAAAAAAAAAAAGCAAAGCAAGAAAGAAATCTGTCCGCAGTGCATGCGGCAGCTGTGGGGCTGGGAGAGGCTGGTGTGGGGTTGGCCCCATACAGAGCCTGTGCCTAAATGGGAAGGGTCCTACAGTAACCCCATAGAGGATGTGTCCCTAAGTGGGGAGGTTCATATAGGAAATGGGGGGCCCATAGCAACCCCGTGTCAACTATAGGGGGTCTGTGCCTATATGAGGGGGTTCCTATAGGAAGTGGGGGGCCTATAGCAACCCCATGGCACTTATACGGGGTCTGTGTCTAAATGGGGGGGTCCTACAACAACCCCATGGCACCTATAGGGTTTCTGTGTTAAATGGGGTCCTACGGCAACCCCACGGCTCCTATAAGGGGTCTGTGTCTAAATGAGGGGTCCTATGGCAACCCCCTGGCACCTATAAGGGCTCTGTGTCTATATGGGGGGCTGGCAGCAGCTCTGACCCAAAGGCCCCATAGCACTGCACCAACACAGAGCTCTTTCTCTGTCACAGGGGGGCCTATAGGAACACCACAGCCCCTGCAGGGGACCCCCGACCCGCTGTACCCCACGGCAGCCCCACACCTACCCCCTTCCATGTCCTCTGTCCAGTTGCGGCTGCTACTCGTGGGCGAGTTGGAGGAGGTGTAGTATTCGCCGCCGGGGCTCGTGTCGATGTCGTCCTCCATGGAGCCAGACTTGTGCCGTTTGCTCCTGGGGACAGCAAAAGGTCAGCATCCCCAAACCCGGTGTAAGGCACGCTGTGGGGCGGCTGTAATATTAGTGGGGTGACCCCACGGGACACAGTCACGTGGACCCCATCCTGCCCACGTGGGGGAGACACTGGGATGTGCTGTGCCCACGGGGACGCATGGGGAGCCCTCAGCTGCGGTGCTACAATGCACTGGGGTGCAAAAGGGGTGCAAAACCCAACAGTGGGTGTGCAAAACCCAACAGTAGGGGTGCAAAACCCAACAGTGGGGGTGTAAAACCGCTCTGGTTGCAAAGCCATGGTCGGATGCTGACACCGCCCTGGGCTGCAGAGGCCACAGTGCGGTGCCGATATTGTGATGGGGTGCAAAGAACGGTACCGGGGTGCAAAACCCAACAGTGGGGTGACAAAACCACGGCAGAGGGATGAAACTGCTGTGGGATGGAAAAGGCGTGTTGGGTGTTGGAACCACGGTGTGTTGCCAAAACCATACTGCGGTGCCCACACCATACTGGGGTGCCCCAACTATACTGGGGTATCCAAACTGTACTGGGGTTCCCAAACTGTACTGGGGTACCCAGAGCGTACTGAGGCATCCAAACCATACCGGGGTACCCAAACCATACTGGGATACACAAGCTGTACTGGGGTTCCCAAACCATACTGGGATACCCAAACCATAGTGGGGTACCCAAACTGTACTGGGGTGCCCACACCATACTTGGGTGCCCAAACCACTCAGGGGTTCCCAGACCACATCGGAGTGCCCAAACTGTACTTTGGGACCCAAATGGGTCCACAGTACCCACATGGCAATGGAGCAGCCCACTCCCCCCTTTCTCCCTGCCTGTATGGCACAGCCTGGCACAGCATGGCACAGCCTGGCAGGACCCGACGTGCCTGTGCCATCCCACACAGCCGTGCCTGGACCGGTCCCGGCATCGCCCCCGCGTCACCCGGCAGCACCCACCCGCTGGAGGAGGTGCTGGGCAGCGTCCTCCTCATGCCCGTGCTGGAGGGGTTCAGGTCGTAGGCCAGGTGGCCCTGCAGCTCCCCCAGGGAGAAATTTGGGCCCGTGCCCGTCACCACCGGCGCTGTGGGGAGAGGATGGCATCAGTAAGGGGGCGGTGACACCCTGTGGGGATGGGTGCTGGAAAAGGGGCTCCGGGCGTGGCACTCACTTCGGGACACCTGGATGAGCTCGGTGACACTGAACACCCCCGAGGTGACGAAGCTTTCCTGGAAGTCTGTGGAGTCTGCGTGGGGCAGGAGAAGGGACAGCATGAGTGGAGGTCCCACAATGCCCCCTGCACCCATACCTCCCAACAACGCGCCCGCAGAAGGGCTGAGCCCTATCCCCCCCCACCCCTTCCCCGCTGCACCCGAAGCTGTTGGCTGTCCCCGCTGCGTTCCCTCTTACCCAGCGCGTTGGGCTTCGTGTCCTCCTGGTCTGAGGCGATGCCCGTCCGGGGACTGCTGCTCTGCTCGGAATCTGCAAGAGGGAAAAAGGGATTGAGATGTGATGCTGTGGATGGGGAAACCGAGGCACAGCCGTCCCCAGAAGGGATGGAACCCACAACCAAAGTGATGCATCCCCAGACACGGGGACTCATGGTCCCACGGTGGCGGTGTAGGGGACACTCCCAACACTGCCATCCCTGCAGGGCTGGGACACGGCCACCGCCACACTGACGTCCCCTCATCTAAAAATACACACGCAGACGCTGAGCTCAGCAGCCATGGGAGCATCCTTCCCCCCGGACCCCGGCACACGGCGCATCCCGGGCCCTGCGGAGCCCTCCAAGCATTCCCCCATCTTTATTATTTTTGTTCTTTTTTTCATTCCCCCCCTGCCCCCCCTCCTCCTCCTCCTCCCACCCCTTTGGCCGTCAGCAGCGCTGCCTGGTGCCAGGAAAAGGCTGAGACGATCCAAACAGCGCAGTCACAACACCGCCGCCGCCGCCGCTTTCTTTTCTCCATTTCTCTTTTTTTTTTCTCTCTCCCACGTTTCATTCTTTCCTTTCTTTTCTCTCCCCCCCCCCCCCCTTTTCTCCCCATCAGCCATTTTGTGCCCGCTCGGTGCTGGCCCCATCCCATCCCACCCGACGCCCCACGCTCCGCTTCCTCCGGAGCGGCCATTTTAGGGAGCAGAAATTCCCCCTTCCGTTGAGCGCGGCACCGTTGCCTTTTTCCCCTCTTTTTCCCCCCTCCCTTCCAATTTGGAAAAGCAAAGCCCATTAACCATGAGGGACGGGAATGTGGGGACAGGGACCCCCATCCCCCCACACCTAACGTGGCCCCTCCTGCCGGCGGCTCTGGAAGTGGTTTAGCGATGGAGCACGGCCGAGCGTGGGGTGAGCGGCTGTGGGCTCCGCACTGCGGCACCGCTCCCCCCACGGTGCCTCTCCCCACATCCCACGCTCTCCTGGGTCACCCCACGGTGCCCACGTGACTCTTCCCACTTCAGAGCCCTTTGTTGGCACCATGACATCGACCGGAGCCGCTCGTGGTCCCTTTTGTTGGATGGTGACACCACACGTGGTGCTGCGCTCCCCCCACACGGATGAGCCCAAGGCCCTGTGGTCACCCCGTGTCCTCCCATCCTACACCAGCACGCTCCTCACGGCCCTCTGGTTGCACCGTGACATCGGGATGACCCCGTGGCCCTTTGCTCATCCCGAGATGCCCCAAATGTCTCTCCCGATACCTCCAATGGCCCTCTGGTCACCACAAACTGTTCTTCTCCCCCAAAATACTCCACTGGTCATCCCAAGACGGCCAACGCAGCTCTCCCACCGCCCCGGATACCTCCAATGGCCCTTTGGTCATCAAAGTACCCAACGGCTCTTCTCTCCCCAAAAATACTTCACTGGTCAACCCAAGATGGCCAATATAGCTCTTCCATCACCCCACAAATCTCCTCCTGCACTCTGGTCACCCCACAATGCCCCCAAATGGCTCTTTCATGCCCTAAAATACCACTCATAGCGATTCTGTCACCTCCAGATGCCCCAAATGGCTCTTTCATCCCCCAGAAATAGCCCCCATAGCCCTTTGGTCACCCCAAGATGTCCCAAATTGAGCTTCTCCCCCCAGAATATTTCATCGGCCAACCCAAGGTGGCCAATATTTCTCTTCCATCGCCCCACAAATCTTCTCCTGTCACAAATGGATTTTCCATCCCCCCAAATACCACCCACAGCCCTCTGGTCATCCCCAAGATGTCCCAAATTGTACTTGTCCCCCCCAAAATACTTCCTCGGTCAACCCAAGATGTCTGACACAGCTCTTCCATCGCTTCACACGTCTCTCATGGCCCTTTGCTCACCCCAAGATGTCCTAAACGGCTCTTCAAGCCCCCAAAATAACACCACAGCCCTCCGCTCATCCCACAGTGCCCCCCTAAAAAAACCTCACATGGATCGTCTCCGACCGAAGACCTTCCTGTGGTCACCCCAAGATGCCCCACATGGCTCTTCCACCCCCCAGAAGCACCACTCACACCCCTACAGGCATACGAAATACCTCACTTCCCCCTCCAAACCCCAAAGTTGCCCCACACACCCTTCACTCACCCATTCCCTTATCCCCCATCAGGATACCCCAGCAGACACCCATCAACCCCCCCCCCCCCCCCCAGCACACACCCCCTCCTCCCCGGGACATCCCTGCACCCTCGTATTGCTGCCTCACACAATGCCATGGTACACACTGGGGGCCTGCCCCCTTCCATCAGGAGCCCCGCTACGGGGTGGGGGGCCCCCATCAGGAGCCCCGCTATGGGGTGGGTGGGGGCCCCCCCCCGGCAGCCGTGGGCTGCGCGTGCCAGCACATTTCTGGCTGCCTCGTCGCGGCGCAGCGGCCGGCCAAGCTCTGCGCTCACCGCCATGTGACGGCTGCCTGCGGACGGCCAACAAGCGCTAAAATGGCGTGTGTGTTCCCCCCCCCCCCCCAATCCCACACACACACCCGGGGGGGTCCCTATGAGTTTTGCAGCCTCCCATCCCGAGCTCGGGTGCAATGGGGAGGAATGGGCACCCCGAAGAGCTGCACCCCCATAAGCAAACACTGCAGTACTGCTGCTGTTGGGGACCCCCCCTCCCCCCAATCTCTTTAGGATTTTAGAGATTTCCCCTTTTGCTGGGGGGGGGGTTGTGAGCAGGAGTTGGGGGGGGGGGGACACGAAGGGGAAAGGGTAAAGTGCCACCGTCACACCCCCCCAGTGCTATGCTGAGCCTGGGTGCCCAAACAGGTCGATAGCTCTCAACCTCTTAAAAATAGCAAAGTGTGTGTGTGCTCATGGAGGGGAGGGGGGGGAAAACAGGGGGGGGGCTGCCTGGGCGCGCTGGCAGCCTGGCACTGTGCCACCCATTGAATTATGGCCTCCCCGGGCTGGCAGAGTGCCCCCACCCCACAGCACTGCTGCTTGGGAACAGCCCCCCCCTCCCCCCCCAACCATGGCAGCCCCCGCTGGGGCCTTGCTACCCCAAGTGGGGCTGCCCCCGGGGGGGGTCCCTGCTGGATGGGCTCCCCCCAGGGCTGCGGGAGAGCCCTGGCTCCGTGCCCGAGTGCTGACGGTAACAGGGCACGGTGTTACTGGCAGCGGTGCGGGGGGAGATGCCTGGTGTGGGGGGGCCGTCAAGGGGCCTCTGTGCCTCAGTTTCCCCACGGTTAACCCTCCCCCCCCATCCCTCTCTCTGTGGCTGCCCAACCCCACTATAGGGCCATCAGTAGGGCCCGGAGTGAATGGCACGGACAGCACACCCGTGGGAGCTGTGCTGTGCTGTGGGGGGCAATCAGGGACCCCACCTCCTGACCTCCCACAACTCCCCCCATCCCACTGCCCCACACAAAGCTTGGCCTGCTCCTGCCTGCCTAAGCTCCTCATGTACAATCCCAGCACAGCACTGCCCAGCTCAGCGTGGCAACCCACAGCACCAGACCCCCACATCAGCAACCCCACTGCCCCCCCCAAACCAGCACTCAGTGTGTGACGAGTTCGCCAGTTCTCAGCCTCCCAAAATCCTGGCAGCTCACGGGGGGGGGGAGGGAGAAGGGGCTGGTTGGCTCAAGGTGTGTGCGTGGGCATGGGTCCGATCCCCACCCCCTCCCCAAATAGAATAAATAGGGGTGGGTTGCTGGTTGTTGGTTGCTAATTGTTGGTGATTGGTTGCTAGTTGTTAGTTGCTGGTTGTTGGTTGTTAGCTGCTGGTTGTTGGTTGTTAGTTGCTGGTGTCTGGTTGTTGGCTGTTGGCTGCTGGTTGTTGGTTGTTGGTTGCTGGTTGTTGGTTGTTAGCTGCTGATTGTTAACTGCTGGTTGTTGGTGTCTGGTTGTTGGTTGTTAGTTGCTGGTGTCTGGTTGTTGGCTGTTGGCTGCTGGTTGTTGGCTGCTGGTTGCTGGTTGTTGGTTGCTGGTTGTTAGCTGCTGATTGTTAACTGCTGGTTGTTGGTGTCTGGTTGTTGGTTGTTAGTTGCTGGTGTCTGGTTGTTGGCTGTTGGCTGCTGGTTGTTGGCTGCTGGTTGCTGGTTGTTGGTTGCTGGTTGTTAGTTGCTGGTTGTTGGTTGCTGGTTGCTGGTTTATCCAAAACAAACCTAGTGCACAGTTTGGGATGAGGTAGGTTGTTGGTGGCTGGTTGCTGGTGGCTGGTTGTTGGTGGCTGGTTGCTGGTTGTTAGCTGCTGGTTGTTAGCTGCTGGTTGCTTGTTGTTGGTTGTCGGTTGCTGGTTGGAGGTGGCGGGGCTGCCACGTTCCCCGGTCGCAGCCAGCTGGGCTGGGCAGGCAGCCGGCGCCTGCGAGCTGAGAGCTGCGAGCTCCTGTCCTCGGCCGACCCCGGGAGAGCGGAGACGGCGGCGGCGGTGCGGGGGGAACGCGGCCCCCACCCGGCACGGAGCTGGGACGCTGCCAGAGCCGGGACAGATGGCAGCGGACAAAGGGGACTGATGGGGGGAGGAAGGGGAGAGCGGTGCCGTCGGCCCCCACTCGCCTGCGTGGGATGGGGTGACCCCCCCACACCCCAGGCGGGCATTGGGGCCCTGTAAGTTTTTATATGGGATTGAAGGGCTGGGGGGGTCCTCCTCCTGCCCCCCCCCCCCATGCACACACAGATGCTGGCAGGCAGCCCTGGGATGTGGGATGGGAGAGGGGGAAAGGAAGGGAGAGAAAACGAGGGAAGGAAAGGGAAAGGACAGAAGGAAAAGGGAAGGAGAGGTAGAAAGAAAGAGAAGGGGAAAGGGAAACAGGAAGAAGAGGAAGAAAAAGGGGGAAATAAAAGAGAAAAAGAGAGAAAGAAAAAGAGAAAAAAAACATGAAAATAAAGAAAAAGAGAAACATGAAAATAAAAGAAAAAAGAGAGGAAAAGGAAAAAAAAAAGGAAAATAAGTGAAAAAGAGTCAAGGAAAAGAAAAAGATGAAAATAAAAAGAGAAAAAGTAAAAGAAAAACATGAAAGTAAAAGAAAAAAGAAAGAAAAAGGGAAAGAAAAAAGGGAAAAGTGAAAAAAAACCACCAAAATACATTTAGTAAAAAAGAAAAAAAAGGAACAAAGGAAAAAGGAAAGAGAAGAAAGGGAGAAATGAATGAGAGAGGAAATGAAAGCAGAAAAGAGAAAATAGGAAAAGAGAATTAAGTGGACGGAGGGTGGGGGGAGTGGGAGGGTGACAGCACACACAGCACTACGGCACAGTGCTGTCCCCACACGTCCCTCACACTGCCCCCCTGTGCCCCCCGATGCTTCCCTGCCCCACAGCCCTATGGCACAGCCACGTGTCACGGCACAACCCTATAGCACAGCAAAACCCTATGGCATGGCCCCATAGACTGCACAACCCTACAGCACTGCACAACCCTACAGTGTAGTCCCACAGCACGGCACGACCCTACAGCACGGCCCCATAACATGGCACATCCCTGCAGCACAGCCCCACAGCACGGTGCAACCTCTCACCATTATTCACACCATGGGCACTGCTCCCCACGGCACACAGGGGGATATCCCTATGGGGCACGGCCGCAGCTGCCGGTGCTGGGCAGGCACGGGGGTCTCGGCAGCATCTGCCCCCTCCCTGTGGCCGCAGCCGCCGGCATCCACCACCCCATCTGTCCCCGCCAGCGCTGCACGGAGTCGGGAACGCGGCCAGGATGGCAACGGCGGCCCCGGGGAGGGCACAGCACTCGGCAGCACGGGGGGTGGAGGGGGGGGGTGGGTGGGTGGCAGGTGCTGGCAGGACGCAGCGCTCATCTGCTGTTACTCGTCGGGCGGTGAGGGAGCACCCTCAAGCCCGGGGAGTTGAGCACGGGGCAGCTCATCGCAGTGGTGCTGAGCACGGGGCAGCTCATCGCAGTGGTGCTGAGCATGGGGCAGCTCATGACAGTGATGCTGAGTACGGGGCAGCTCATCGCAGTGGTGCTGAGCACGGGGTCACTCCGGAGCCCGTGGGGCCGCAAAGGGACGCGGGCGCTGCGGGATCGCCGGGGAAGTCCCGACCTCCCGAGGTCGCATCGATCCGCGGAGCTCTGTGCGCCGATGGCACCGGAGAAAAGAGAGGGAGGGGGTTGGAAGGGGCGACAGAGCGCAGCCCCCACCCATGGGATGGGGCTCCCGACGTCCGGCGCACACCCCCACATCGCACCCCCCCGTCCGACGCAGCTCTGCAGGAGCCCACCCCGCGAAGCTGCTCTGATGGATGACATCGCTGAGGGGTGGTGGGGGGGAGTGGGGGGTGTGTGTGTGTGTCTCCAGGACCCCCAGTCCCCAAATCCCTGCGCTGCTGCTGTACGCCCCATCCGTCTCTCCAAAAGCACTCCCCCCTTCCCTTCCCTTCCCTTCCCCACTCCCCCCCAATAAATATTTGCGGCCGTGCTGGCGGCGGTGCCCGGTCCATCTGGCACGGCCCCCCCTGGCACGGGCAGCCCTGGCACGGTGTCCCCGGCAGATCGGTGCCATCTGCCTCACGCCGGGGCCGAGGATGGGAGATAAGGGGCTGCCAGCAGCGGGGGGGAGGGGGCACGGCGTGGTGCCAAGGGGAGCACGGTGCCACCACATGCCTGCCCCCCCCCTCACACACACACCCCTCTGTACCCATCTGTTCGCCCCGCTGGGCTCTGTCAGAGGACACTGCTGGAGGAAGCTCGCAGCGGGGCAGAGGTGGGGAGGTGGCTATGGGGTTCACCCCCAACAGAGCACCCCAGAGGTGGGGGGAGGGGGGCAGGGCACCCCCCCCCAGAGTGGTCAGGGGGTTGTGCATAAGGGCTTGGGGGGGATATGGGGTGGGGATGCAGGGATGGGGCACTGGGAGTGGGATGTGCCAATAAGGGTGAAGGGTGGGGGTGCAGGGTGAGGGTGTAGGAGTGGGGGGGAGAAGGGTGGGGGTACAGGCATGCAGGTGTAGGGTGGATGTGAAGGGGTGGGGTTGAAGGGATTTGGGGGTAAAGGGTGAGAGTGCAGGGATGCAGGTGTAGGGTGGGGGTTTAGGGATGGGGGTGAAGGGCTGGGGTCCATGGGGATGCAGGAATGGGGCACTGGGATGGGAATGCAAGGCTAGTGACCATGGAGCTGCAGGGATGAGAGAGATGGAGGTGCGGGGCTGGGAGCACCCCCCTTCTTTCCTCCCCCCTCTCCCCCCCCCTAGCCCAGGCTGCTGCTGTAGGGAGGAATCTCTCTGTAATGCTTCGAAGGTCCTGGCACAATCGACTGGGGAGATTGATTACCATTTTACTGCAATGCTTTTGACTTTCACCGGCGACCTCCGAGCTTCCCCCCCCCCTTAACCCCCCCACCAGCCCCCCCCCCCCCCCCCCCTCTGCTGCACACCCAGCCCTGGGCTGCAGCGCCAACCCCTCCCCCACTGCGGTGTGCAGAGCCCAGCCCTGCACCCAGCCCTGCACTCAGCCTGCACCCAGCATGCAGTCACCCTGCACCCAGCGTGCACCCAACTTTGCAACAAGCCCACAACCACCCTGCAACCACACTGCAGCCGTGCTGCACCCAGCACTGCAACTGCAACACACCCAGCATGCGCCCATCCTGCAACCACCTGCACCCGATGTGCACCCAACCTTGCAAGGACCCTGCACCCAGCCTGCACCCAGCACTGCAACTGCACCGCACCCCGCAGAGGAACCACTCTGCACCTCTCCAGCAGTCAGCCTGCACTCAGCACTGCAGCTATCCTGCAACCACCCTGCCCCCATGCTGCAATCACCCTGCACCCGGTGTGCACCCAGCACTGCAGTGACCCTGCACCCACCTTGCGATCACCCTGCACCCCGTATGCAACGGCTCTGCACCCACCTTGCAGTGTGAACCCAGCATTCAATTGACTCTGCACCCACCTTGCAAGCACCCTGCACCCAGTGTGCAGCCAGCACTGCAGCAATCCTGTAACTGCCCTGCACCCATCCTGCAGCCACCCCACACCCAGTGCTGCACCCACCCTGCACCCAGCCCTGCAGCCAGCACTCAGCGCACTGCGGGGCTGTGGACAGCTCAAGGGGGGGGGGGGACACAGACCCCTCCCCCCCCCACAAGCCTCACCCCATGCCTCAGTTTCCCCACATGCACTGGGTGCACGCAGGGTCCCTTGGGCATCCCGCAGGGCTCACGGCCATCCCCTTGGCACCGCGTTGAGGGGGCAGCTCACTCCCCCCACCCCCCAAGCAGGGAGGTCTGACCGTGGGGGTTCCTCCGCAGCCCCCCCCCCCCTCGCGTTGCCAGAGCAGCGGTTGGGAAATTCTGCTGACAGCAGCAAAAGGAGCGGGCGCGGGCGGGCGGCCGAGCCCACGTGCTCCGGCCCCATAGCGGGGGGCTGCGGGCAGCGGGGGGGTTGGAAGGCCCCCAGCCTCCTCCTGCCTACAGCCGGGGGGGGGGGGACGGGACAGGTTGGGGTGTGCAAAGGTGGGGAGCAGAGCGCAAAGCGGGGAAGGAGTGGAAGCGTGCACCAAAATGCAGGAGCGTGCAGGACCGACTGCGAAGGAGTGTGCAGGAAAAGGCAGCTGGTGTGCGAGAGTGCAGCCGCGTGCAGGGCTGAGTGTGCAAAAGCACAGGGAAATGCAGACGGACTGTGCACAATCCTGCACCAACGGCTGAGCAGCAGTGTGCAGGATTGTGCAGACGCGTGCAGGAAAACGCAGCCGTGTGCAGATGCGCGCGGGACTGAGAGTGCAGCAGCAAGCAAGCAGGAGCACGCCAGGCCATGGGGCCCCCAGCCCCCCCAGCTCCTGCCCCCCACGTCCCTCCTCGCCCCATTTCCCCCTCCTCTGTGCTGCAGCCCAAAGCAGAGGGCTCACGATGGGGCCGAGCACCCAGCAGCACCCAAAGGTCCCACCCCCACTGTCCCCAGTCCCCCTTAACCACAGCGCAGAGCGACCTTAACAGGGAAAGTGAGCGGCTGCCAGGGCCTTATCAGGGAGTATTTACAGCCGCCGTGTTCCCAATTAGACATCAGGTGACTGCGGCTGCTGGGGACCCAGACGCCGGGGTCAAGGTCATGGGTGGGGGGTGGCAGAGGGGCGGCTGCTTCCCTTGGGGACACTGGGACTGCACGGCCACCGGGAGCCCCCAACACCCTGCATGGGGTCACCTATTCTGTCCCTGCACAGTTGGGTGTGAGCTGCCCATCCCCAAAGCCATCCCCATTTGATGACCCCCAGCACTGGGGGCTGTGGGGCGCACGTGATGTCAGTCAGACCGTGGTGGCTCCCGGGGGACCGAGGTGACACCCGACGCATCCGCCCGCGCCCGCCGTGATTTATGGCTCCATCAATCCCCTTTGTTGGGATTATAGCCACCGGGTGCCCCCCTCGGTGTCATTATCCGTCCTTGGGCTGCGGCCAGCGCCGGGTGAGGAGCGGTCATCCCACTGCAGAGGCATAATGGGATGCAGCCAAGGACGGGGATGTGACCTAGGATGGGGATGAAGACGGGTCCTGGGATAGGGACGGGTCTTGGGGTGGGGAAGGGTCCCAGAGGCACCGTGCAGTGCTATGGAGTTGCTGCTTGTAGGATGCCCTGTAGAGCCCTACAACCAAGCCCTGATCTTCCTTGCTGCCCCGTGCCCACCATGGGGTGCAGGGGGACACGGGTGACATTGGGATGCACAGTGACACTGAGAAGTATGGGTGACATTGGGGAGCACAGTGTCCCAGCCGTACGGGTGAGACCCCTCCTCAGCCCCACAGATGATGCACTCAGGCTGACAGAGGTCCTACCAACACGACTCCACCTGTGTGCCCCCTGTGTGCCTGCTGCCATCGGGGCCACACGTGCCAGCACATGGGGACCTGCCTGAATAGCACAGGAGCTGGCCTGAGGTACGAGCTCCACCATCCTGGCACGTGAGGACATCGGCCTGGGGACCACACACGGGTGCTGCACCGTGCCTCAGTTTCCCCATTTGGATCCCAAAGGCTTTGGGAGCAACTGTGGCAAAGTGCTGCCCAGGAGACACGCTGGGAACACGCTGTGTCACCCAACCACTGCCCCCACAATCAGCAGCACCCTTGGGGACTGCGTCTGAGGAACTGGGATTGGTACTGGATGGGGAAAAGGGGATGGTGGGGGACACACACTTGGGACCAGAGCGATTTGGAGCACCGGGGCCCTCTCAGCGGGGTCTGAAAGGTGCCCTTCGTCCCTTAGGGAAGGGAAGAGATGCACAAAGAAGGAAGGGACCCCCCCGTACCTCTCTCGCGGACAAAGTAGGCCAAGTAGAGGTCGAGCTCTTTGACGGAGACGCTGATGTGGTGGGGCTGGATGCAGAGGATGGGGTTGGTGCACTGGCCTGCCTTGACCAGCCGCTCGCCGTCGGTGCTCTCCAGCGGGATCCCTTTGAAGAGGATGACCATGACCAGGTCGAGCCGCCACACCTTGTCAGCCTGCCGCAGGCAGTCGATGCGGCGCATCTTGCCCTTCTGGTCAGGGTTGGAGAGGACGCAGCACGACGGCTTCTTGCCCGTGATGGAGAGCACGAAGTCCTCGCGGCACTCGGGCCGGATGTCCTTGCGCAGCTTGGCCAGGAGACGCGAGGCCCACTTCTGCTTCACCTCGGGCTTCTCGCTCAGCAGCTCATCCTTCACCGCCCGCTCCTCGTCCTTCGTCATCCTCTTCTCATGCTTCTTGAAGTACTTGCGCTTGCGGGCCTGCAGGTTGAACCAGGTGTAGGCGAAGGCCCGCACGTGGGGGAGCAGTGCCTCGATGAAGGGGTGGAACTCATCCTGTGGGGCACAGCGACAGCACATCACCCCCATGGCCCCAGAATACGGCCCCAAACCCACCCCCAGCCACTTGTAGGGCCATGATGGAGACAGGCCCCAAATCCACCCTTGCCCACTTGTAGGGCTTGGCATGTTGTCCCCAAACACAACCTCAGGGCCCACACTGGGGCAGACCCAGTGTCCCCATACTCACCTGTAGGGCATTAAAGGGACAGACCTGGCATCCCAAACCCATCCCCAGCCACTTGTGGGGCTCCAATGGGGATGAGCTTAGTGTCCCCAAACTCTCCCATGGCCACTTGTGGGGGACAGGCTTGGTGTCCTTAAACCCATCTTCAGCCACCTGTGGGGCTATGATGGGAACAAGCCTGCTGTCCCCAAACCAACTCCCAGACACTTGTGGAGCCACGCTGTGCCACGTCCCCAAGCAGCCAGCATCCACAGGGCAGGGACACAGCACCTGCCCACCACAGGGACCCCCCCAGTGCCACTGAGATGCCAAGGGGGGCACGAACATCGCTCCCCATTCCCATAAAACCTACCAGGGTGCAACAGAGCCGTGGGGGCCACCCCACATCTCAGCCAGATACCAAGCACCTCCCAGCACCCGCGGTGCCATGTGGTGTGGGCATGGAGCAGGCACAGCGGGGCTCCCCCCGGCGCGAGGGAACTCCCCCCAGTTTGCCCCAGTTCTGGGCAGCCCGGCTGCTGGCGCGCGGCCCGGTGAGCAATGCGTGCTCTGACTGTCTTTTTCCATTTGGCTGCCGGACGAGTCCGTCCCCGAAAGAAAACAAGGAAAGTGCATCCATCTCCACGGCCCCTCCTTCCCACATCTCATTTTCCCAGTTCGGAAAAATCTGTGCTCGGGTTTGCGTCGGGAACAGCCCCCGCGCCCCAAATCCCAGCTGGGAGGTGGCAAAGCCACCAAACCCTCCAAAAACCTTCTCTTCCCTTTATTTCCTTGCTTCCCTCCTGACAGCAATCACAGCAAGGAGGGGGTGAAGCAGAGTGCAGGGTCTCAGTGCAGCCGGGAGCAGCCGCTCCTCGGCCACCACGGCCCTGTCCCCAAGCGACCTCGCTGCTCCCTGCCCACACCGACCCTGCTCCAGCGTGGGGCCCTCAGCCCCACAGCAGCTCCACTCCGGCCCCACTGCCCCAGCACAGCCCACCAGCACAGCCCCACCTACCCTAGAAGTCCCCCCACGTGCAAACCCCATTATTTGCCAGCACGACCACATCCTGGAAGATGATGGCCCCTACTCCAGATCTGTTTTTTCCCCCACTGACCCCAGCAGCATCACCTGAGCTCTGGCCCTTCATACCCTGTAGGGGATCCATCCTGCACATAGGATCCATCCTACCCACAGGATTCCCATCCTGCACACGAAATCCATCCTACCCACAGGATCCCATCCTGCCCATAGGATCCATCCTGCTCGTACAATCCATCCTACCCACAGGATCCCATCCTGCCCACAGGATCCATCCTGCTCAAACAATCCATCCTACCCACAGGAACCCATTTTGCCCACAGAATCCCATCCACCCATAGAGCCCAACCTATCCATAGGATTCCTATCCTGCCCATAGGATCCCATTCTGCCCACAGGATCCCATCCTGCCTGTAGGAACCCATCCTGCCCCTAGGACTTATCCTGCCCATAGGATTTCTATCCTGCTTCTAGGATCCCATCCCACCCACGGGATTCCCATCCTTCCCCTAGAATCCCAACCTTCCCCTGGGATCCCATCCTTCCCCTAGGATCCCATCCAGCCCATAGGACTCATCCTTCCCCTAGGATTCCATCCTTCCCCTAAGATCCCAACCTTCCCCTAGGATCCCATCCTGCCCGTAGGACTCATCCTGCCCGCGGACTCGCCCCTGCCTGCTGCTCCTGGGATGTCCGCAGCCCCGCATGGCCGCAGGGTCTGGTTTCCTCCCCAGCAGCAGCCGCTAATTCACTGCAGCTGGGCAAGGGCTGGGCATGTGTCTTAAATCAGGGAAGAAGGTCAAAGAAAAGTAAGACAGGAGCCGAAAAAAGAAGCAGCAAGTTCCAAAAACAATACTTGGCCGGGGCGGTGGGCGGCTGATCTTCCTTGGTGGCCGGTTATCCAGGCAAGCCCTACAAATTGCTGCCATACCCTGGCCCCGCCAACACCCCGGGCAGGGGCAGCCGGAGGGCACCGCGCGTTGCCCCACTGCAGGGACACCGGGGAGGGAGCACCGTGAGTGGGGACACGGGACGCTCAGTGCCCTCCCGACGGCCCCACTGCACGGTGACGATCACCACTGGGGCCCCCTCACCCCCACGGGCACTGTGGTAGGATTAGGGTGAGCCAGGAGGCAGACCCAAAGCCGATCAGCCCCGCACCAACTTTCCCTCCCGCACAGCTTATCCCGCATGGGGATGCTGCACCGAGCTAAGCCGCTTTAGCGGGGCC
This sequence comes from Oreortyx pictus, assembly GCA_036925125.1. Lineage (NCBI taxonomy): Eukaryota > Metazoa > Chordata > Aves > Galliformes > Odontophoridae > Oreortyx > Oreortyx pictus. The sequence goes on from JAUPFR010000027.1 coordinate 2,310,186, forward strand.
AGGCGGGGGCACAGGGACAGCAGGGGGATGCTGCCACCACTGCAGGGAGCCGTGTCCCCGTGGCACCCAGGACAGCCTGGGGACACCGTGGTCATGGTTCCCAGCTCCCTGCTGCTTGAGCTCGGGGACCCCCATGAACACTGGTCACCCTGAAGCCCGCTGCCTCACAGCGGCACGGTGCAGCGCCGGCACGGGGCTGGTTAACTTTTTCCCCTGTTGTTTTTCATTTGTAGGGCTGGGAAGCAGAGACATGCTGCAATACCACAGACAAGGCTGTTCTCAGGGCATTTCCGGCCGGGAATCTGGCAGCAGAGCCTGTTCTTGGGGCCCTTCCAGCCCGGGCTTGTAAAGCCCCGCAACCCGGGGAGGAGCCGCCCGCGTCGGGGTGCTGTTGGCACCGGGGTGCTGCCGGCACTGGGCCCCCTCGTGCAGCCCTTCCAGGCAGGGGAGCGTTGCCTGGGAGGGGAAACTGAGACACAGCAAACCTCGGCTCCATCCCAGTGCCCATCTGACACGGATGGACGGATGCCCTGCGCGGCACTGGGCACGCCGTGCCGGGATTAGCAGCACAGTGCGGTGCCTTCAGCCCTGGAGACAGAGGGGGACGCGCTGTGCCACCCAGGGACATGTCACCAGGGCAGGCAGGCCTTCCTGCACACGGGAAGGGAGGGCAACTCTGTGGGCATCACTGCTTGGGGACCACAGAACGGACACTATGGGATGGGCACCTGAGCACAAGCACTACGAGTGGCACTGCACAGGCAGCACAGCGTGGGCACCGTGGCACAGCTGTTACGGCACATGTACCATGGCATGTGCACCAACGGCACGGGCACCACAGCACGTGTACTACAGCACAGGCACTATGGCACCAGCATTACAGCAACGGGCATCACAGCACGGGTACCACGGCACAGGCACTATGGCACAGGTCCCACAGCACAACGGCATCTCGGCACTGGCATCTGAGGATCCCTTGCATGAGCACCTCGTCCAAACAGGTCGAGCTCTGTGAGTTCTGCATTTTCCAATGTGAAAAAAAAAAAAAAAAAAAAAAACAACACCAAAACCCACATTTCCTCAGGAAATTCCCGAGCAGTTTTCAGGGGGGGAGAAGGAGGAGGAGGGGATGGGATGGGACTGACGGTGAGGGTGGGTCGCGCTGCCCCGCAGCATCGCCGATCCGATCCCGGTGCGGTGCGGGACGCACTCGCAGCACTCGACCCCGCGCAGACCACACAGGGTTGGTGTTATTAAAGGATGCTCAGCCTCCCCGCCAGCCAACCACACACCTCAAAAACGCTGCTGGCTCTGCGGCTGCCAGCTCCCCATCCCCGCGGCCGGACGAGCCCGGGCAGGGGCTGGCACGCTGCGTGCCGCGCCGTGCCCTGCAGGAACCCGCTGCGAGCAGGGGGATGCGCCGCACTCCCCTATGCCCCAAAATCCCAACCCTGGCTTCCATGCAAACCCACGGTGGAGATGGGAAGATGCTCCCCGTGCTCGCCCCACCATCGGTTTCCCCACGAACGCGAGGCCTCCGGTAGCCGCTTAGTAACTGTTCGCAGCAACGGCGCTCGGTAATAAGTTAACCTGGTAATGAGACCTGTTGCCGAGACAGATGCAAATGATTTGAAAGTGCTCATTAGAGTGTACTGAAGGAAGGCACTTAGTCCCTGAAATGCACCCAACCTTTCTTGGGGCCGTCCCTGCAACATATTAGAGCCCATTTTACAATAATTGCTCCAGAGGAGGAAATCTATTTGGACTCATCATCAAGTATTTATTAATGAGAGCTTATTCATAATTCTTGCTGCTCTCCGGCCGAGTTTCCCGGCCGGCTCCGCAGGTCCCGGCGCAGGTGAGTGGCCGGGAGGGAAACTGAGGCACGCCGGGTGCTGTGTGCTGCACAAACCAATGCCCAAAGCACCTTCAGAACCGAACCAGGGGAAAGACGAAAGCTGCAAACGTTCACCGAGCGGAGCCAGGGGGATGGTGGAAGAGCTGGATGCTCTGAGATGGCCCAGAGGGGATAAGGGGGGTCCCCATGGGATGCGCCCTGAAATCAGCCCCACAGGGGCTGCAGTGGTCATGTGGTGCAAGCAGGGAAACGGAACAGCAGTGCACCCTGAGCTTGGGGACAGCGTGAGCCCCTCACTGCCACCCCAAGCTGGGCCGGGGACACAGAGCTCGGTGGGGATGGAACGCACCGCACCACCACAGCCGGAGGTGCCCGCGGGCAGAACACGCTGTGACAGCCGCTCCGTCCCCGTCTCTCCCTGCTTTGGGGTGGGGACGACCCGGCCCCGTGCTTGCAAAATGCTCACAGCCCACGCCGGGGTCACGGGAGGACGTGGTGCCACCTCCCAGCAGCGCCCCATTGCCTGCACGGAGCCCACTGCCCCCATCCCCACTGCTGATGGGGCACGAAGGCAGGAGCGTGCCCGCTGTGGGGCCGGGATGCAGCCCCACATCCCAAGGGCAGGATGGACTCAGCCACAGGATGAGCTGGGACAGACACACAGACAAAGGCTCACAACGCTTCACCAACTGCCCCAAAACTCAGCAGCACCGCGCAGACAGCAGTGCAGCATCAGCTGAGGACACCAAGGATGGGATCACACCAAACCCCAACACGGTGTACGTTAACCCCAACACGTGCTAACCCCGTGGCACCCTAGCACCCCGTTCCCTAACCCCACACGCCCCACTGCCTCCTTTGAAGCCCGTACCCCCCAGGGCTGCTGCAGCCCCCGAGCAGTGCCGGTGCTCGCGCCTACGTGCCGGGGCGGGCGGCGATGCCGGCACAGGTGGTACGGGGCTGGGAGCTTCCCTGGGTCACGGGAGGCCGCGGCAGCAGCAAACTTGCCAGTTGCTTTGGAAAAGAGCAGGAAGAAAAGCAGCTCTCTTTGCAGCCCCAGGCTCAGGTGCCAGCGCTGCGCGGACGCGCGCCAAGCGGAGCAACCCCAGGTGTCCCCCGTACCCCCAGGTGCCCCCAGGTGCCATCCCCTCGGCGTGAGGGAGCCACGTCCCTGCCCCTAAGGATGAGGACGGGGAAACTGAGGCACGGCACCCGCAAGGGGCTGGGAGTGGGGACACACCAAGGAAACGCATCCCTCCCCTCCACCCCGAGGAAAGCGTCCCGTGGCCGCCAGCTCTGCAGCCACGTGGCTTCCCAGCCAACCCCCGCCCCCCCCCCCCCCAGGGGCTGAGACGAAGGGAAATGTTTTATGAAACTGGAAAAAAAAAAAAAAAAAAAAAAGGATTGCCAACAAGCCTGCCAGCTCCTCCACCCGCCCCTGCGTCAGCTGGGGCAGTGCCGGACCCCCCCGGACCCCCCAGGATGTGACAGGGGGATGGTAGCAGCATGCAGCCTGGCCCACGCTGCTGCCTACACATAGGGAAACTGAGGCAGCAGGGACTGAGGGCTGACTCCGTGCCCTGATAGCAGTGCCCCCCCACACCCCCCCAGCATCCCCTGTGCCCCCCACTCCCCCCAGGGCAGCGTGGGGCTCTGAGCCCGGCTTTAGCCCCTGACGCATGAGGTTTTATTTCCCTCCCGCTGTATTTTTAGCCCTGCGTGCTCCCTCCTGGCCTTTCCGAGGCGGATTAATTCCCTCTCCTCCCGCACCGATAAAGGTATGGGGGTGCCAGGGGGGCCCCAATCCCCTTCTGTGGGTGCCTGCACTACAGGGACTCTGTGCACCCCAACACACCGAGCACCGCACGTCCATAAACTGCTCTCCCCCCCCTCCAAACCCCCTCCAGCTCCATCACACCCAGATCACCACCTGCCCCTCCCTGGGGTGCCCACACTGTGCCCCCCTTCCCCCCCCAGCACACCCAGCCTTGTGCTGCCAGCATGTCACTGCTCAAAAATAACCCCGGCCTTTCGCGGCACGGCTGACGACCTCGCGGGAGGATTGGCCACGGTGAAGAGTTCACGGCCCCCCCCAGTCCCCCCCCCCCCCACCGTTGCCTGTGTCCCATCTGGCCGCGCTCAGCTCCAGCTCCTCCGTGTCACGCCAGGGGTTGGGGACGGGGCCAGCAAGGGGCGTGGGGCATAAGGGTGTGTGGAGATGGGGGAACCTGAGGCACCGCGCTCTGCGGAGCCGTCCCCATAGGGGCAGAACACACCGATGGGTTCCAGGACACCGCTGTCACCGCTGAGTGACACTGCCACCCCGCAGTGCCAGCCTGCCTCGTGACGGGGCGTCCACGGGCCACCGGCACTGGGCCACTTGCCCAGCCTGGCCCCACGCCACCATCTGCAGGAGTCCAAGGTCCCCGAGTGGGGCCAACGTCCCCGTCACCCTCTGCGTCGCCCAAGGGAAGGAAACCCACGTGGGCTGGGTGTCCCCACGCATCACGGCCCCGCCATGGGGTGAGGCAGTGCCACCCCAGCGTGGGGCTTTGGGAACCCCGCGGTGATGGCACCGCTGCACTGCTCCCCCATTCCCAGCATCCCCCCCCCCCCCACCGCAGGGCGAGGAGCTCGCGAGCGCGTCCCGCTTTCCTCCGGCGGCACCTCAGGATGCGATGCAGTCATCGCTAATGCATCTGGACTCATTTATGGGGATGAGAAAATGTTTCCAGGTTTCCCACAAAGTCCCATTAAGATCCCAGTATGGCTCTCTATTTTTAGTGCCCCGCATCGACAACGCCTTTCCGAGCCACCCCGGCGCTCCGGCACCGCGGGGCACCCTCAGTGCCAGCACCCACTGCAGGGCTGCACACGGGGCCTCTCATGGGGCTGTGGGGCTGCAGCCACACCGCTGTGCTCCTACAGGAGCTGGGTGCAGAGCACGGCCCCATCCCACAAAGTAACCTGGGTGCTGCTAGAGGAGGTGGGTGCAGAGCACAGCCCCATCCTACAAAGCAACCTGAGTGCCTCTACAGGAGCTGGGTGCAGAGCACGGCCCCATCCTACAAACCAACCTGGGTGCTGCCATTTCTGGCACATGGGGTTTTGCACAGCACCCACGGGTGCACCCCTGCATCTCTTCGTGTGCTTTATGCTCCGCTTTATGCCATGCATCTGCAAAGCTGAACCCAACGGGAAACAGATGGAGAAGCGTGCTCTGCAGTGGGGTATGGCCTCCATGCACACCCACGGGTGTCAGACCCCTGGAAGCACCGCACTCCCCACGGCTCTCCCCATTTTGGGGAGCTGCAGGCAGAGCCAAAGCGACGCAGCACCGTTGCACACATCTAGGGCTGAGGCTATCTATCTATAGCCATGACCTCAGCGGGAGCCCTGCTCCTTCCCTTATGGGTCCAGCACAGCCCAGACCTGCTAAAGCGATTATGCCGCCGCAGCGCTGAGCTTTTATCCCTCTCCACGCTCGCTGCACCGCCAGGTTTCGATTTCAAAGGCTGCACACACAGAGGACCCTTCCCAACATCGCCGTAACGCCATGGGCTGCAAGGCCCCGTGTGACCCTGGGACAGCCCGCAGCCCAAACACGCTGCTCGGGGCGGCCGAGCGGAGGGGAATTTCCCCCATCTTTTTCCACCCCCCCCCCCTTCCCCTCACTTTTTTCTTCTTTCTATCCGACGACGACGAGCTCCTCGCCTCGTGCAATTAAGAGAAATTTGTTTAACAAACTCTCCGGGAAGGCGGCGGGGTGGCGTGCCGCCAGCGGCTCTGCTCGCACAGGCCCCGCTCTCTGCCCCCGGAGACTTTGATCCAAAAAAAATTCAGGAGAGGAGAGGAAGAGGAGCGGTCCCCTTCGGTCATACCCCTTTAGGGAGACCGCCACCGGGCACCGTGGGGACACGGCACCGGCACAGGGACGATCAGCGCGGTGCCACGGTGCACGTGCACACCCACACGCACCCACACACTTCCAGCATCCGCGCTGGCTCCCAGCTTCTCCTCCTCCTCCTCCTCCTGCGATGCCATTTCCATCCAAAACCCTTTACTCGGCACTTTTTCCCCTCATTGGTATTCACGCCGCGCGCCCGCCCGTCCTGGCGCACAGGTTACCAAAGGAGATTTCGCATCTCGCCTTACACTGCTCGCCGTCTCACTTTCCCCACAGCACGGGGGACTACAGGGACACAGAGCTGACCCAGGGACGGAGCCGTGGGGCTGTGGGGTACCCCACACGGGAGCCCCCGACGCTGGGAGCGGTGCCTCTGGGTTCGGGGAAAAAAGGAAACGTCTGAGTGGAAAATCAACATTTCTCTCCCTCTCTTTCTTTCTTTCTTTCTCTCTTTTTTTTTTTTTCCTTTGAAAGTAAAAATATTTCTTGGGTTTTGGTGATCAGAAACACGTTGGGGGTTTTTTTTGGACGGCGGCCGCTCGAATAGCGTTTTCTCGGCGCAGAGGGGCCCTTCGCAAGGAGAGCAGAAAACGTCTGAAAAAGCACAACACGAGCCCTTAAAAAAACAAAACAAAACACATGAATAATAAAAACCCCCAAACTGGAGGGGTCAGCTGGAGGGCCGGGTGCCGGCTCCTCGGCCAGGAGGGGAATGCCCAGCTCGGAGCTGGGGATTTTGCCCAAAACGCCGATTACGGACGGCTGCTGGCAGGTGACGGGCGGATTAATGCGCTCTGAAAGCAGCGGCGAGTTAACCGAGAAATCAATCCTTGGCACGGCCCGCCCCGTGCTCCCCGCACCTGGGCAGCGGGATCCTTTCCCAGCTCCTCGCCAGGACTCGGGAAGCACAGGGGCTTGGCGGCGGTGCAGGGCGCTGGGTGCCGGCCAAGCTGGCACGGCGCGGTGCGGCTGCGGGGGATGCCTGCCCGGGGCCGACGTGACGGATGGCGAAGCAGCCGTGTGCCCGCTGCAAGCCGGGACCTGGCACAGGGATGCCCGCGGGGACCCCCGTGGCCCCATCCTGGAGATCAGCGTGGCCCCCCCCCCCCCTCCCTGCGAGGGGCTCAGCCTTTTCCTGGTGCAAATTCAGAGCATGCAAACTGAACCGCGGTACGGCACCTCCACCTCACTGCAGAGCTGTGAGTGCACTCTCAGTGTCGGGTTCCCCCCTGAGATGTCACCCAGTGCTGGCGATGCTGCTGCCCAGCACACCACCTTCAAGGAGCACACTGCTCCAATGTGCCTGCTGCACCCACTGGAGAAATCCCAAACCCGTGGCTCCACAGTGCTCAAACTGCACCAACACGCCGCACGCATACACAGTACCCATGGCCCCCAGCCTGGCTGCAGGGATGGGGGGCACACGTGTTCCTCTATCCCAAAAGTGCTCAGATTCGTGGCAATACCCAACAACACATCACTTCTTCCCATGCAGGAAGAGCCCACAGCACGGACACCATCACTTTCCCTACAGCTCTGTTCGTCCCCAAGAGCACCGAGCACTGGGGTCCCAGCACTGGGCACGGTGAGCAGCCTGGACACTCTGTCCCCAGTGTCACCCTGGGACATGCCATCACCTCCATACAGGCAGGGAACACCACGCTCCGTTTTGTGCCCAGGTGCACAACACCCTGCAAGCCACGCAGCCACACGGCCATTGTGCCACAGGCACAGAGGGGTGGGTGCCCATCTAATTCACAGCGCTGGGCACCCAGGGGTGCTCCTCTGCCACTGTGGAATCACACTGGGGCTGCAGCAAAGGGAACAGGGCTACAGTGCAGGGAGAGAAAGCCCAGGGGTGGAGGATGAGAGCATCCTTTGCAGGCAGCCCAGCACGGGGAGGGACGAGGCGACGCAGCGAGCGATTCCCCGCTCACATCAGGCTTTGTTCCTCGTAGCTCTCTGCACACTTTGGGCTCCTGGAGGGGGAGAAGGGAGGGAGAATTACGGCCGGGCAGCGCAGCAGCGAATTTATGGTGCGCAGCCCAAGTTCAAGGTGATGCCGCAGAGCTGAGGGCCTCATCCTGCCCCAGCGAGCGCTCCTGGCCATAAATCGCATGTGAAAAAAAAAAATAAATCTATTTTTATCTATTTAAAATTAGAGCGGGCAGAAGCAGCGAGGTCCTGGGCACAGTGCGGGGAAAGCCAGGCTCTCCCAAAGGTTGCACTTAAAGAACGGCCCCATTGTTTTTCCCAAACAATGCTCAGCAGATGGGAGAATTGAAAGTGTGTTGCAACCTTCCCTCTCTCCCCCCCCCACCCCCCCGCCATTCCCGGCGAGCGGCTCCGATGCTTTGGCAGCTGATCTGAGCTCCCGGCTGGAAACCAGTAAACCAGTTCGCCGCAGCTACTGGTGGAGGGGCAAGGCGTCGGCTGCACCGCACTCCCATCCCAAAAATCCCAGGAATGGAGTCACCCCTGCCCCAAAGAGGCTTCCATGGGATCTTTAGGTGCTCGGGGTGGCTGTGTGCCCAAGCAGGCGGTGGTGGCACTGTGCATGGTCCCACTGTGCCATGGGGACGGCCCTACGGGAACACAAAGCCACGACGAAAAGCTACGTGGCCACAGTGCTTATCATGGCATTGCACCACGGAGCGATGTGACCCCGGTCCTGAGGGCAGCACCTGGTGTGGGGACCACTGATGGCCCCACACCACCGATGTCCCCAGATCTGAGCCAGGGACACGGCCCCAGCCCCGAAATCACAGCCCTGCAAGGACACATTTGTGCAAAACATGGCACAGCGGCACAGCCGAGAGGAGGGGGCAGCAGGGTAAGCCCCCCACACTGCACCCAGATGCTCCCCACCATCTCCTGCCCCACACTGCACAGTGCTGGGAGTCAGGATCCCAATGGGGAGATGCAGCTGGGCTCAGGAATTGCACAGCGAGCTGAGAAAACACTGCAGCCACACGTCCAACCAGTAGACCTGAAAATTTAGGAAAATCACCCCCCTGTGCCCACCCTGCTGTGGGGATCATGGGGACAGCAACGGGTGCACAGTGCTGGGGCTGCTTTGGGGTGCAAACAGCCGGACCCCCCCCTCACGCGCAGCCCTTGGCTGTGATGCCGGGTGCTGCTTCCCTGCTAATCTGGGCAGCTCCGTCTCGATTTCCTGCCCGGTCCCCGAGAGGGGACAGAGGTGAGCAGGGGGAAGGGGAGGAAGTCCCTAAACAGGGACAGACAGCTGAGTGGGGCACAATGTCACCCTCCTGCCGCGGCCCCGGCCAGCAGCGCGTCACAGCCGCCACCTATGCCAGGGTTATTTTGGTGCCGTGGGGCTCAGGATGGCTCTGGATGGGACAGAGCTGCCCATGCACAGCTGAGAGCGGCCACCGTGGGCTGGAGGGACGCGGGGACATGGGAGGATGGAGGCAGTGTCCGGGGAAGATGCACGAAGCCAAGGGCAGGGCGGGTCCCGCGCACGTTCCAATGTATCCACATCACCATCCGCAGCTCCCCAAGCTCCCGCCATGCGAGTGGGCTGGGATTGGCATGGCTGTGCTGCAGAGAAGGGGTCTGGTGGGCACAGATCCCATCTGGGCCGGGTTCAGGCAGAGGATCCGTTCGGAAAAAGAGAAGATGCAGCCTGCCTGAAGCGAGCGGTTGGAAATTCACCCCCTCCCATGCGATGGGAATGGCACAGTTTGGGGAGCAGACACTCCCGGCCATGTGCTGCCAGCACTGCTGAGTGCTGCCCCATGGCAAAACACCGTCAGAACCAGGAGTGGGGATGGCATGGGGCAGTGGGAGAAGGAGAAAAAGAGAAAAAAAGAAAAGAGAGAAAAGAGAGAGTGAGAAAGGGAAAGATATTAAATAGAGTAAAGGGAAGAGACAAAGGTGAAGGTGTTAGAAAAGAGAGAGAAAAGAGAGGACGAAAAGAGAAGATGCAGAAAACAGAAGATAGCTGAGAAAAACTGAGGGAAAATTGAGAAGAAACAATAATGAGATGAAAAAGAAAAAAAAGGGGAAACAAAAAAAAGAACAAGAGAAAAGGCATAGAAAAGAGTGAAGATAATGAAGAAAAGGGAGGGAAAAGAGAGAGAAAAGAAATGAAAGACAAAAGACAGGCGAAAAAAGAGGGAAAGGAAAATAAAGAAAAAAGAAAATAAAGGGAAAAGAGGGAAAAGAAAACAAAAAAAGAGGAATAATAATAAGGAATGGAAAATAAAGAAAAAGGGAGTGAAAAGAAAAGAAAGAAAAAAAGATGTAAAATAATAAGAGGGAAAAGAAAATGAAGAGAATACAGAATAGAACAAGAAGAGAAAAGAAAGGAAGAAGAAAATAATAAGAAATTAATTAAAAAAAAAAGAAAAAAAAAAAAGCCAGAAGAAAAGAAAACAATAAGAAAAGAGAAAAGAAAAAAGACGGTTTGAGGCGTGAACTGTGCCAAGAGGAGCCCGGAGCGCCGGCAGCGGGGTCACCCGCACAGCCCCAGCACTGCCCACCCGTGCCATACCCACATCCGTGCCAAACCCACACCCGTGCCATACCCACGTCCGTGCCACACTCGTGTCCGTGCCGTGCCCGCGCCGCGCTGTGCCGTTCCCATGCCATGCCTGCACCGCACCAGGCCCCGGCCCTGCAGCCCCGCCGCCTCGCCCCGCCATGGCACGTGTGCTGCCCAGCCTGGGGCAGGGCGTGGGGCCGAGCTGGGCCTGGGGGGGCTCCTTCCCACCCCCACACCTATAGGGGCACAGGCCTCGGGCGGTCACGTCTTGTGAACCCATACACGGTGCGTCCATGGGGGCCGCCCCCCATCCCCCCCGTAAGGCCCCGCGCTGCTCCTGCTAAGACCCCACTGCGCAGAGGTGGGCCCGCTAGGCCTGACCCCGAAGTGTGGGCTGCTGGCGGGACCCCCCCTATAACAACACCCCCTTAAAACACACCAAGCTGATGAAGAACCCTGAAAGCCCCACCTTAAAAGCACAAAGTCCCCCCCCCCCCACCCGACACCCCCCACCCCCCCAAAAAAAAACACACCCGAAGGCCTCAGCGAACCCCGAAGGCCTCAGAGGGGTGAGAGCGCGGCGCGAGGCCGGAGCCCGCGGGCGGCCGCCAGCAGGGAAGAGGTTACGGCAGCTCCGCAATTAAATAAATAGCATTAAATAAATAAGGACGGAGCAAAGGCAGAATGGCGGCCGCTCTGCCCCCCCCCCCCTCCATACACACACCTCTGATCTGAGGGTTGGGGGTCTTTTTGGGAAGCCCCCCCCGCTTGCCAGGCCCTGCTGTGGCCCTCAAGCAGGCCACGTCGGCGGCACCCGAGCGGCCACCAATGTCCCCACGCACGGTCCCGGTCACCACGACACACACAGGGTGTCTCCAAACTGGGGGGGGCACAGCGGGGACCCCCGGACCCCACCCCATGCAGATGAACTGCAGGCGCACGGCGCAGCCGTCCCGAACCTCACGGCACTCAGAACCGAACGCTGTGACATCCCCCTCACGTCGCCTTGTGCAACCCCCCCACATTTCCTTCTGCACCCCACATAACCCCGTGCCACCCCCCTCCATTTCACTGAGAGCCCCATAGCTCTCTGTACCCCCGCCAGTCTTCCCTCTGTGCCCCCCCCTTTTCCTTCTGCCCCGTGAACATGTGCGGCCACGCTGCACTGTGTGTGTGTGTGGGGGGGGGGGGGGGGGTGGAGAAGGAAAAAAAAACTTTCACAGCACAGCGATCCCACAGCCCCCCACCCCCCCCTGCACCACCCCACGGCGTCCCCCCCCCAAGCTCCGGCAGCGTCCTCAACACCTCTATACACAGCACAACAAAACCGCAGCACAATCATGACCACCTCCCCCCCCCCCCCCCCCCCACCATCGGAGCACCGAACGGAGCAGAGGCAGCAAAACCCCCAAAACACCCCCCAAAAAACCCTAAAAACAATCAGCGGGGGGAGGGGGGGGGGGGTCAGAAAGCGACAGCAAACCGCGGTTCTCCGTGCACCGCTCGGCACAACCCGCCCTACGGCTGTTATTATTTTTATCGCGGGGCGGGGGGGGGGGTGGGGGGGTTAGAAATGATTATTTTAATATCATCCTATATCTATTTTTTTGCATCACCAAGCGAGGAATAGAAATGCTTTTGGGTTCTGGGGTGGAGGGGGGGGGGGGGGGAGGTAAGAATAGGGGAGGGGGGGGGGGGGGTTACCTGGGTCAGGCAGAGAGGAGACGAATACATCCCGAGCGGCGCTGGGAAAGTGGCTAATTGCAGAGCTGAGACTCGAGGCGTAAAAGTTACTGAGTCATTTCGGAGGCTGGAGCAGTCCGCGCGTTCTTTCTCTCCGGCGAAGCTCTGCGGGGCCCGGGGGGGGGCAAGGGAGCAAGGGGGGGGCGGCCCCGAGCAAAGGGGGGGAGGCGAGGAGGAAATAAAAAGGGTCCGACTTGCAGAAAGAAAAAAAAAAATTAATGATAATAAAAAAGAAAAAAAAAAAAAGCGAATTCAAAGATGGAAATAGGGAGAAATGGAAAAGTGTGTGGGGGGGGGGGAGAAGGAAAAACGGAAAAGTGAATGAGGGGAAAGAATGGAACGGCGAAAAAAAAAAAAGGGAAAATGGAAAAGGAAAAAGGGGAAAGTAAAAAAAAATGGGGAGAATGGAAAAGTAAAAAAAAAATGGGGGGGGAATGGAAAATAAAAAAAAGGAAAAAAATGGAAAAGTAAAAAAGGGGGAAAATGGAAAAGTAAAAAAAAAAAAGTAAAAAAAAAAGTAAAAAAAAAAAAAGATAAAATGCAGAAAATGGAATAACGAAAAGCCAAAAGTTGAAAAATAAAAGAGCCAAAAGTTAAAAATAAAAAGCCCCCCCAAAAAAATTGAAAAATAAAATGCCAAAAAATTGAGAAATACAGCGCTCGCTTTTTCTTTCTTTCTTTCTTTTTTTTTTTAAGGAGGTGTTTGCTTTTTCTCTTTTCCTTTTTTTTTTTTTTTTTTTTTAAAGAGGCAAAAGGCTCATTTTATACCGGGGGGGGGGGGGGGGGGGGGGGGGCGAGGGGCGGGGGGGCACACGACCCATGCAAAGGGGCTCACGGGGGAACTTATAGGGGAAGCGGCTCCAATCCGAGAGAGAGATGAGAGAAGAGGGAGGGAAAGAAAGAATGAGAAAACGCACAAAAAAAAAAAAAAAAAAAAAAAAAAAGGGGGAAGAAGAAGAAGAAAAAAAAAAAAAGCGAGGAATGAAGTGACGTGATGAAAAAAAAAAAAAAGAAAAAAAAAAGCCCATCCCAAAATATGACATCCCATTTAAAGATGTAGGAACCCCCTTCGGGGACGCGATGGGGAGGGGCTGGGGGGGGGGGGGGGGGCACCGCGTCCCCCCGTGCCCCCGCTGGGCGCGGATTTGGGTCACTTTCTCTTTATTTTTAAATATATCCATTATTATTATTCCTCCCCCCCCCCCCCCCCCCCCCCGCAGATCAACGGGATGGCGGAAAAGACTCAGATCCAGATCGAAGAAATAATAATGAAATAATATTAAAACTGCAGATTCATGGCCGGGGGGGGGGGGGGGGGGGGTGAGGACACCCGCACAACCCCTCCTTATTCACTTCTTATTTCATTATCCCCCATCCCCCGCAGCTTTCGGACGCGGTCCCCTACCCCCCCACCCCCCCCCCCCCCCATAAATAAATAATAAATAACTAAAAGCGGCGAACTCCAAAACCGCGAACTTCTCACTCCAACCCCAATTCCGCACGGCGCTAATGAACCCTAATTAGCGAAAAGAAAAAAAACACCAAAAAAAAAACCAACCAAAAAGAAAAAAGAACACATATAACTAAAGGGAATCCCCCGCTCCACACCGCACAGCGCAGCTCTACGCGGGGGGAGGGGGTGGGTGGGGAGGTGGGGGTCCCCGTGCCCCGCGGACACGCGTGGGGGAGATCCGCGCCGCGGGAGCTCCGCGCACCGCCGCAACTTTCGCTTTCTGCGCGGCGCCTCCTCCCCCGTTTCGGTGTTGTTATTTTTTTTTTCTTTTTCCTCTTTAATTTTTAACTTTTCGCTTTCGTTCCTCCCGACGGCCACACAACTTTTCTCCCGATTTTCTCTCCGCGTTTTTCCTTTCCCCTCCTTCCTCAACTTTCCTCTTCGTTCCCTCCTTCGTTTCTCTCCTCTTTTCCCCCCTTCATTTCTCCCCTCATTTCCCTTTTCGTTTTTCCCTTAATTTACTTCTCCCCCCTCCACTTGTCCCTTATTCCCCCTCCGTTATTTCCCCCATATTTTCCCCTTTCCCTCCCCCACTTCCCCCCCCCACTTCCATTCCACCCCTCCCCCTCCCCCCCCCCCCACTAAGACACTGCCATCCACTCCGCGTCCGCATCCACGCGTGTTATTTTTTTAACAAGGCGGGGAGGGAGGATGGGAGGGGGGGGGTGAAGGGGCTCCCTTTCACCTTCCCCTTCCCCCCCCCCCCCCCTTAACCCCCCGCACCCGACCCCTCCAAGTTCAAAGCGCCGCCGCCCTCCCCGCCCCCTTCCCGCGGCCATTTTCACCCTCCGCAGCCGCGCCCCCTCCCCGCGCACCGCGCTTCCCCCCCCCCCCCCCCACTCGGGTAGCTCCGTGGGGCTGTGCGGGGCACGACGGCAGCCCCTCCCCTCTTCTCCCCCCCAACCTCCCCAAATCCCATTCCCCCCCCTCTCCCTCCCCCCCCCCCGCAGCCCCCCCCAACTTTTGCGCGTGGGTCTCCGCGCAACACACGCACACGCGCTAAGGTGGGGGGGGGGGGGAGAGCAAAGAGAAAATGAAAGTGCCCCGGGACCTACCATCGCCAGTGCAATTAACGGGTCCCGAGCGCTGCCGGGCGGGGGGGGGCGGCTCTGTGGCTGTTGGTTTTGGTTGTTTGGTTTTGGTTTTGGTTTTTTTCTTTTTCTCTCTCTCTTTCTTTTTTTTTTTTTCCTTTTTTTTTTTTTTTTTTTTTTTTTTTGGCGTATTTTGGGGTATTTTGGGCTAAAACGTGTGTTGGCCACCGGGAAAAAAAAACGTAGAAAAATGTTGGCAGGAAAAAAAAAAAAAAAAAAATTACAAAATCACG
>JAUPFR010000027.1:2325140-2389246 GCA_036925125.1 Oreortyx pictus
CATGCACAGAGGACTGTGCGCCCACACAGCGCAGTGCCCTCTGGGGCTCATCCTTCCATTTCCACAAAGGGGGGAGAGGGCCGACCCCACACCGCCCCAACTGCCACCACGCGTGGCCCCAAATCCATGAAATGGGAACCGTGCAGCATCGGATTTCTGTGCATGAAGGTTTTATTGACTTCGTAATTTTGGAGGGGGGATTTTTGAGGGAGATTCTGTAGGGTATTTTTAAGATCTTTAAGATTTTTTAGGGTTTTTTTTTTTTAGGATATTTAAGGATATTTTTAGGATTGTTTAGGATATTTTCAGAACTTTTTAGGATTTTTTTTCAGGATTTTTTAGGATATTTAGGATTATTAGGATATTAGGAATTAGGATATTGTTAGGATTTTTTTAATGATTTTTTACTGTTTTTTTTAATTTTAAAATAATTTTTTTAAGATTCTTATTTTAGAACGTTTTTAGGATGTTTAACAGAACAAAGGATTTTTTGTTGTTGTTTAGGAATTTCGTATAAATGTTTTAGGATTTTTACTTTAATTTTTTTAGGATTTTTCTATAGATTTTTGGAATTTTTTTTAGGATTATTTTAACATTTGTAAGGATTTTTAAAAGATTTTTTAAAGGAATTTTTAAAATATGTTTTTACTAATTTTGTAAGATTTTTTGGGGACTTTTTAAAGGGTTTTTTTCCTTAGGATTTTTTTTAGGATTTTTAATTTTTTTAAGGATTTTTAAAATTATTTTTCTTTTAGGAATTGCTTTATATTTTTTTAGATTTTTTTTTAAGGAATTTTTTAGGTTTTGTGTTTAAGATTTTTCTATGGATTTTTTAAAATTATTTTCAGATTTTTTAAAGGATTTTTAAAAGGATTTTTTACATATTTTTTAGGATTTTAAAAATATTTTTTAAGATTACTTTTAGGATTTTTTTTTTTGTAGGATTTTTTGGTAGGATATTTGTAGGATTTTTTTTTCCCCCAGCAGATCAGAAGTTAAAAAAAAAAAAATCCCTATTCTCTCTCCGGTTTTCTCTCCGTTCTTCCATCACCCCAATGCCACCTCCGGTCACTTCTGGAGTACTCCACGTGCAGCAAACACCAAAATCCCACTCATGAAAACAATAAAACCCAAACACAACCAGGGAACACCTCCTTGTGTCACCATCACTGCTGTTGTGTCCCAGGGCGACATCCCCTCTGAGAACCCAACATAATGCCCCTGGATGGAACCCCAAAGGGAATAATGACCCCGACCCCACAGTGGCAATGTCCCTGCGCTGTGGGTGGGGCCGTGGGGCCGTTGGGTGCCACTGGGTGCTATAGGGTCATCAGATGCCACAGTGCTGCTGTGTGACGTAGTGCCACCGGGTGCCATAGGGCCACTGGGTCTCACGTGGCCACCAGATGCCATGGGGTGCCGTAGGGCCGTCAGGTGCCATAGGGTCATCAGGTGTCATAGGGTCACTGGGTGCCACTGTGCCGCAGGTTGCCATAGGGTCACCGAGTGTCACAGTGACACTGGGTGTCATGGGGCCTCTGGGTGGGTGCCATAGGGACACTGAGTGCCACCAGGAACCACTGGGTGCCATGGGAACCGCTGGGTGCCATAGGGTCACTGGGTGCCATAGGGCGACGTTGAGTGCAGAGGGCCGCAAGGATGTGGGATTCCCAATGCATGTTTGGGTCCAAAGGACGCACAGAGAAACACGTCCCATGGTGGGGGCACACACAAGAGCCCCCCTCCACCAGTGGGGCCGCACCAGAAACCCGAAGAGTGCTTCGTTTAAGAACACATCCCCTTCTCCTCCGGTCGGGGCCGCTTTCTGCTCTGCTGTTCTGCCTGTATCCGCCTCCCCCCATCCCCCCCCAACCCTCCCCCAGGCTCTGCTTTGAATTAGCGAAACCCCAATCCAAGAATCTGCTGAGGGATATTATAGAATTTTCCATGTCCTTATTATTATTATTATTATATATCTCTCTCTTTATTTTTTTTTGGTGGTTCCGGCAGCGGTTGGGGCCGCAGGGGCGGCAGTGGGGGGGGGGACGAATGAATTCCCAACACATGGGGCACGGAGAGCTGAGGGGCATCGGGAATCTGGGGATGGGTCATTGGGGGATGTCGTTGGCGCAGCGTCACAGCGTGTGGGATGGTCCTGGAGGGGTTCAGGGATGACTCTATGGGATGTAGGGTTGGTCCCAAGGGATGTAGGATTGGACCCAAGAGACAGTCCCATGTGAGGTAGTCCTGGAAGGATGCAGGGATAGTCCCAAGGGATGGTCCAATGGGATGTAGGATTGGTCCTGGAGGGATGCGGGGATGATCCAAGGGGCTATAGGGATGCTCCTATGTGTTGTAGGGTTGGTTCCAAGGAATGGTCCCATGCGATGTAGGGTTGGTCCCAAAGGAATGTAGGGATGGATCCATGGGCTGTAGGGATGGTCCTGGAGGGATGCAGGGGTGGTACAATGGCTCACAGGGATTGTCCTGAAGGTTTGGAGATGAAAGGGTGGGCCTGTGGGGTTTAGGGATGATCCCATGGGATGCAAGGATGTTTCTATGGGTTAAGGAGATGATCCTAAGGGGTGATCCCATGGGATGGTTCCAAGGGATGTAGGCGTGGTCCCATGGGTTTATAGGAATAGACCCATGGGATGTTGGAATAGTCCTGGGGGGTTGCAAGGGTAGTTCCAAGAGATGTGGAGAAGGGTCCCAAGGGTTGCAGGGATGGTCCCATGGGACGTAGAGTCAACCCCATGGGATGTGAGGAGAGTCCTGAAGGATGCAGGGTTGGTCCCATGGGATGCAGAAATGATCTCAAGGGGTGCAAGAAGAGGCCCAAGGGATGTGGGAATGATCAAAGTGGATATAGAAATGGTCCCAAGGGGCAGAGATGGTCCTGAGGGATGCAGGATTGATCCCAAAGGACGCAGGGACCATCCTAAGGGACACAGGGAGAGTCAGGAGGGATACAGGGGCGGTCCCAAGGAATGCAGGGACTGCCCTGAGGGATGCAGGGATCAGGCTTTGATCCTAAAGAGAAGACAACAGCAGGAAGAGGCACCAGGGATGGCAAACTCACAGGACCCCAACAAGGGACCCCAACTCCACCACACCGTGCCTCGGTTTCCCACACCCATCCCTCCCTGAGCCCGTTGGCGGCTGTACCCCGTCCCGGCTCAGGACGGGCAGAGTTAACGGCGGTGATGTGAGCCCAGGGCTCTGCCCACCCTGAACTGCTGCCAGCTCAGGGCCGAGGCAACAACGGCCGCATTGTGCACCCACGGCCCCGTGCGCGCAGCTGCGGGCAGGAATGTGTCCGGACAAGTGGACTTTGTATCCTGGGGACAGATTCGTTGCATAGGAAGAGCAGAAATCAGAGCGTCCGCTTCTGTCCCACCTCCCACCACTGGGCCTTCCTCCTCCTCCTCCTCCTTTCAGGTCCCCAGAGGTGCTCCATCATCCCCAGAGCACCCAGCAAACCCAAATGGGGGAACTGACTCCGACCCATTGCCACTGAGCGCATGGGAAGCGGATCTGTGGGGCTGGGGGTACTTCTCCCACTGCACCCCGCACCCCTTTGGGTTTTGGGGTTGACAGCCCACCTCATCGGGTGCTTTGCTGATGGAGGTGCAGGGGATGGGGGCACCCCAGGGCTCCTTTGGGAGGCAGCTGAAGTTTCTTTTCAGGAAAAAAAACAACAACAACCAAAAAAAAAAAAAAAAAAAAAGAGAGCTCTTGAAAAAGGAATGAAATGGTTTTCATTTGGACCAAACCATTCCTCGACATTTTTCCACGTTTCACCGGCGTGCGACAGCATTTGCTTTTCATTTTTATTTGATTTGATTTGATTTTTTTTTTTTTCAATGGAAACCCGGAGAAATGTAATTGGAAATGATGCTTTCCCTGAGAAAAAAAATGATATATATATATCTAAAAATCCATTTGGGTCAAAACAAAGAAAAACCCTCCCAGCTTTGGGCCCCCACTGCTCCAGGGGCAGCTCCAGACCCCCTGAGATCCCCTCTGCAATGGGGCCACAGTTTGGGGCAAAACCCCACTGCAATGGGGCCGGGCAGGGTGTGAAGCCAACACGAGGCGGCCCCAACCCCGCGTTCCCGTGGTGCTTTTTTGGAAGAGTGATAATTAAATTCAGACTTTTTTCCTTTCAAAATGCCCTGGAAAAATCCAATCACTTTTTTTTTTTTTTCTTTTTTTTCTGTTGTTGTTGCGAATCAAAATAAGCATTTCCAATTAATCCCCATAACTGGAACCACATGGCCGTGCCGGGAACGCGGCCGCACGCTGCTGCGATGCTATTTATAAACCGGGGACGGCTCCGGTGATGCTGGGAGCGTGCTGGGAGCGCCCGGCCCGGCCCGCTCCGGTCCGCCCCGTTCTGTCTCATTCTGTCCCGTTCCTGGCATTCTGCCCCACTGTCCCCATTCTGCCCCATTCTGCCCTACTGTGTCCCATTCTGGCGCATTCTTTCCCATCCTCCCCCACTCTGCTCCATTCTACCCAGTTTTTCCCCGTTCTCCTCATTCTGACCCTTTATGTCCCATTCTCCTCATTCTGCCCCATGATGTCCCATTAAGTCCCATTCTGCCCCGTCCTCCCCCATTCTGCTCCATTCTACCCCATTTTCCCCATTCTCTCCATTCTCCCCTATTTTGCCCTATACTGTCCCATTCTGTCCCATTCTAACCCATTCTGCCCTATACTGTCCCATTCTACTCCATTATGTCCCATTATGTCTCATTCTGCTCCGTTCTACCCCATTCTCCTCATTCTGCCCCGTTCTGGCCCATTCTGCCTCTCTATGTCCCATTCTCCCCATTCTTCTCATTTGCCCCATTATATCCCATTCTGACCCGTTCTGCCCCTTTATGTCCCATTATGTCCCATTCTGCCCCTTTATGTCCCATTATGTCCCATTGTCCCCATTCTTCTCATTCTGCCCCATTCCGCCCCATTCCATCCCATTATGTCCCATTATATCCCATTCTTCCCATCTTCCCCCATTTTGCCCTACTCTGCTCCATTATGTCCCACTCTGCCCCATTCTTCCCCACCCCCCATCCCGCAGCGATGCCCCGTGTACCACAGTGACACCCCCACATCCCATGGGTGGCATCCCAGTGACACAGGAGCACCCCACATGCCGGTGACACCCCCACCCCAACCACGCAGTGCCATCCCAGACCTCAGCGTCCCCCCACGCTTGGAGAGCAGCAAAGGGGACGATCCCATAGCCCACCCCCATCCCGCAGTGGGGACGCTCTTCCCATACACAGCACCGGGGGCAGAGTTAAGGGTGATTTGTGGGGCGGACACGGCACTCAGCTCGGGGCCGGATCCCCACGCATTCCCATTCATTTCTCAGCTTATTAAGAGCCGCTCTGTAATTAAGGCCCCATGCAAAGCGCATTGTTGTCTCGTAGCAACCCGAACTGGTCGGGGAAGAATTTTGTTTGCTTTCTCTCTCTCTCTCTCTCTCTATTTTTTATTTTTTTATTTTTTTAGAAAATAGAAGAAAATGCACCAGGAAACGGCTGCGCCCGCCGGGTTCAGCCCAGCACAATGGTTTGGCTGCAAACTGGGTGCACTGGGAGGCTACTGGGAGCCCTGGGTGGGCCCTAACCCTGATGCTAACCCTCACTTTAACCCCGACCCCAACCTTAATCCTAACCCTGAACCTCAGCCCTACCCCATAACCCCCGGTCTAAACCCTGACACTGACCTTAAATTTAACCCTGACCCTAAGCCAGAAATGAACCCTAATCCCCAACACTAACCTTAACTTTAACCCTGAGCCTTAACCCTAACCCCAACTCTAACCCGTACACCCAACTCCACCCCTAACTCCAACCCCAAACCCAACCCCAACACTAACCCATAACCCATAGCCCTGACTGCAACCCCAACCTGTGACCCATAACCCATAACCCCAAACTCATCCTGTAACCCATAACCCATAACCCCACCCCCAACCCATAACCCATAACCCCAACGCCATAACCTGTAACCCACAACCCGACTGTAACCCATAAGCCCAACCCCAACCCCTAGCCCATAACTCCAACCCCAACCTCTAACCCATAACCCGTAACCTGTAACCTCTAACCCATAACCCCAACCCCAACCCATAACCTAAAACCCACAGCCCCAGATTGTAACCCATAACTCCAACCCCAACCCATAACCTGCAACCCATAATCCCAGCTCCAACCCATAACCCATAACCCCAACCATAACCCCAACCCCAACCCGTAACCCCAGGGATATGCTGGGGCCACCAGGACCGACGTCACTGTGGTGGCAGAGGGAACCCCAAGAAGCCCCAGCATGGATGGGGACAGATCCCACCGCAGCTCCACTGGGCCATACTGGGAGCACTGGGTTAATGGTAAACGGTGCTGGGGAGCGTGAACGGAAGGCAAAGTTTGCAGCCGAGCACAGAAGGTGAATCTGCAACCGCAGGAAGTCAGTTATTAATGCGAGCAGAGGCGTGCTGCCCCTCGGCTTCCTGTGCCGGGGGGGGGAGGAGGGTGGTGGCACTGGGAAGGGGACCCCGAGCGCTTCCTGGGCTTTGTCCCCTGCAGGGCCTCGTGTCCTCGTGTCACCTCGTGGGTCTGCCCCTGCAGGCTGCACACGTCGGTCTGCGCACGGCAGTGCGTGGCTGTGTGTTTGCACGCACATACATCTGTGCTCACAAGTGCACCCCCACGTTCACGCACGACGTGCATGCATGTTTGCGTTCACGTTCACGCGCTCGCATGCGTGCACGCTTGCGTTTGCACACGCATTTGCACACACATTTGCACGTGATGCAACTCAGGCACCCGGGCTCGATGCTTGCTGCCCCACACTGCAGAGGGGGGGCCCCCGCTGCCCCCCAAGCAGCTCCACTCCCCCGCCTCCAATTGGCCGAGCGGTAAATAAATAGAAGGGAATTAAATAAATAGAGGCGAGGTGGTTTATATAATCGCGGGTACAGTTTGTTCTGAACCTCTGCACGGATTACGGAGCTGGCACCGACCGTGGGTCGTTAGCAGCTGGGTGACCCCCCCCACCCCCCCCCGCGGCCACCCGGGCAGCGGCCCCCGGCCCTGTGCACTATTTACCCGCCCGGGTACTATTTAACAGGGAGCTGTGGGGAGGGCCCTGCACACTGCGCTCGCGTGTGCAAGTGCCTTTTGTGCATGTGTGTGCGTGTGCATGGGTGCATATGAGTAGGTGTGTGCATGTGTGAACGCACACGTGTGTGTGTGTGTGCGTGTGCAGCAAAGTGAGCGTGCGTTTGCGTGCAGATGTGTGCTTTTGTGCGTGTAAATGTGTGTGTGCTGGAGCACGTGTGTGCGTGGGGGGGTGTACCCAAGGTTGTGTGCGTGTTTTCTTGGCGTGCATGCGTGTGCACGGGTGTGTGTATGTTTGCAAGCAAATGCACACTCGGACATGCGTTCACCTGCGCCTGAGGCTGTGCGTGCATGAGAGTGTGTGTGCACGTGTGTGTGCATGTGTGCACATGCATGTGTGTGTGCTTGCATGTGTATTCACACGTCTTTGCACAGGTGTGAGCACGCCAGCACATACATGTGCCTGTCACTGATCCCATAGCCACCACAAATGCCACCCACGGGGGGAAGCCCCACGGGGACACCCACGGGGACACGCGTGCTGTCGCCGACCGCACAGTGCCACGGAGCTGCGGGGACGGTGCGGGGCCCGAGCGCGGCTGTGCGCGCTCTTCTGCTGCCACCTGGTGCTGGAGGGGAGCGGAGCACAAACCCCAGCACGGGCTGGAGGCAGGACCCTGAATTTAGCACCCAGTGGGCACCCCATGGCGTCTGCCCCTGGGAACCGGGAGGTACGATGCGGTCCCACATGCCGACCCATCCCATCCCATCCCATCCCATCCCATCCCATCCCATCTCATCTCATCTCATCTCATCTCATCTCTTCCTATAGCAAACCATTGCAACCCATCACATCTCATTGCATCCCATTCTTTCCTATCTCATTCATCACATCGTATGCCAACCCATCCCATTCCATCCCATCATTCCCCACCACAGCACAAACCATCCTATAGCACCGAATTACATCTCATCTCATCCCATTCCCTCCCATCCCATTCCATCCCATCTTTCTCACCCCATCATATAGCAAACCATTACATCCCATTCAATTCAATCCCATTCTTTGTGTCCCTCTGCATCCCACTGCACCCCATCCCCTGGCATCCCATCTCATCTGATCCCATCACACTCATCCCATCCAAACCATCTCAACCCATCCTACCTCCTCCATCTTGTCCTATCAGATCCTGTCCCACCCCATCCCATCCCACCCGCTCCCATCCCATCCCATCCCACCCCATTCCACCTCATCCCATCCCATCCCATCCCATCCCATCCCATCCCATCCCATCCCATCCCATCTGATCCTACCACACAGATATTCCACCCATAATATCCTACCCTCCCCTTCCCTCCACATCATCTTATCCCACCCCACCCCACCCCACCCCACCCCACACCATCCCATCCTATCCTGACTGACCCTATCCCACCCCATGTCCCTGTGTCCCCACACGGACAGCCCCATCCCGCTCTGTCCCTGCATCACAGTGTGGTCCTGGAGGATGTGGGGTGGTGCTGGTGGATGTGGGGTGATGGATGGGATGTCAGCCCAGGTTTGGGCTCCCGGTGCTTTTCTCGGGGCTGTCACACCAGGATGCGCTGCAGCGGTATTTTTAGTTCCCTAATTCGTTGCTACCTCCAGCTTGATTAATTTCTGCTCCGCTGCTCAATCCATCACCATGAGAGATGGGAGCAGGGCGCAGGATCGCAGCTCGTCCCTCCAAAACCCATCGACCCTCTGTTCCCCGGACTGTATAGGATAATGCAAATCACACATCCCCGGGGACCGGTGGGTCACCCCATACAGCTCCCACGTGGCTGGTGCCCCCTGGCCAGGCATCTCCATGTCCCCTCTATCCCTTTTTGTTGTCACCGCCGTCCTTGCACAACTCAGCTCCCCCACGCCGGCAGTGTGGTCAAGGAAGCAATGGGCTGCGGGGGCAGCCTCAAAGGCCCCACTTTCCCTGCTCAGGGACGCGTGGGTGAAGGGGCACAGTGTTCCCGGCGGGGTCGATGTCCTCCACCTACGGCCCTTTGACAACAGCCCGACCCATTGCCCTGGGAGCCGCAGCCGCCCACAGTGGGGTCAGGCAGGATCCGGTCTATGGGGCCGTCACCCCGCCATCTTCATCCCCATTTCAGTGCGTGGGGACAGAGGAATCCAATGTCCCCAGGGTTTGTCAGGGCTGGCTGAGTGCTTCCCATATGTCAGGGATCAGAGCAGCTCAGCAGTTCCCAAAACAGCCCTACAGCATCTGGGTCCTGCACGGGGACGGAACACGGAGCGGAGTCGCACTCCAACTCCATCGCAAAGCAGTGGGGAATGGTGAGTGCATCATCTCTGAACAACATCCCATAATCGGTGGGTGCATTGTACCCCAACTGCATCCCAAAACAACAGGCATCGGTGAGAGCATCACATCCCAAACCAACAGGCATCGGTGAGAGCATCACATCCCAAACCAACAGGCATCGGTGAGAGCGTCGCAACTCAATCACACCCCAAACATCGGTGAGAGCATTGCATCCCAACTACATCCCAAACCAATGGACATCGGTGAGAGCACCACATCCAAACTGGACCTCAAAACAATGGGCATCGAAGAACGCACCGCACCCCAACCACATCCCAAACCAGCGGGCATCGCTGAGAACATCACATCCAAACTGGACCCCAAACCAATGGGCACTGGTGGATGCATCGCACCCCAACCGCATCCCAAACATCGGTGAGTGCACTGCCCCCCAGCAGTGTCCTGAACGATGGCTGTCCGTGTTTGCACTGCCCCCCGAGCACCCCCAAACCAACGGTTGAGTGGGTGACCCCAGCCCTAACCCCGTGTCCTTGGCACAAAGCGCCGCTTTTGCCCCCAAAACAAAGCGGTTTCACCCCAGTCCGGCCCCACTCACCATCCACCACGTCTTGGCTGCCACGTCATAGCACAGCTGCCACTGCACCGCTGTCCCCGCCGCCTCCATCCCGTCCTGCCACCGCGCTCCCACTGCCATCGCAGACCCCAAAGTCACTGAGGGCAGCGGGTTGGGGGCGATCCCGGATGGGGTTTGGCTCTGAGGTCGGTGCGTGTCACTGCGGTGTCACCCAGAGGCTGTCCCAGTGGTTGGCATGCGTGTGGGACTGACCGTGACGGGGACACGTGGGGACAGAGAACGTCCCCGTGGGTTCCACTCCATGTGTCTGTGTGTGTGTACTGAGCTCTATAGGGGATGAACCCCACAGAACTGCTGTGCCCCTGTAAGGACGTGGGGGCTTGCAATAGCAGTGCGTCCCCTGGGGACTGAAGGGTGGAACTCAGAAAATGTTTTGGGTTTTGTTTCTTTTTTTGGGGGGTTGAACGTCCAGAAGTCATAGGAGGAGCTGTATTAGGGCAGGTGGGGGGTTGGGGGCGTTCAGGGGTTTGAGGGGAGAGGTTTTGGGGTGATGACCATCACAGGCACTGCTGACAGCTGGGGATGAGGAGCAGAGCCCCACAGGCTGCAGGGGTTTGGAACAGTGTGGGTTTGAACTGGCTTGAAATGCTGTCTCTGCTTTTGACCCAAACACGGATTTTTGAGAGAGATCACAGAGCCGATGAACCCCTTTGGCTGAGGCTCCTCTACATCCCAAATAGGTTTTGGGGCTTGGAAATGAACCTAAAGGTTTATATATTGGTGTCTGTGCTTTGGGGGCTGCATCCCTGCAGGGTGGGGTTTATGGGATGGTGCACTCCCCTGCCACTTTTTGTCCCCTGCTCTCTCCACATCACCTCTGGGCTGAGAGCATTGGGTTTGGGGCTCTGCTTTAGCCCCCACGTCCCCTCCCCTGCTGTAATATAGGGGTGCTGCTCCCCACAGACCCCGACAGGGTCAGCCCCTGAGCATCCCTTTGGGAAATGATTCTGGGTGGTGACACTGAGACCCTCGTGGAGGGGGGGAATAGGGGGGCAATTGGTCACCCCTCCCCACCCCGGTGCCATACAATGGAATCTTCTCTTTGGAGCCATGGGGGCAGGGTAGGGTCCACCAGTGTTGTATGGGGGGGGAGTAGGACCCTCCTGGTGTTATAGGGGTGGAATAGAGCCCGCGTGGTTCTATAGGGGTGGAATAGAAACCCCTTGGTGTTATATGGGCAGGACCCCTCTGTGCTATATGGGCACGACCCCCACCCCATGTTATATGAATGGAGTAGATCGCACTCCCGGTAATACATAGGTGCCCCCCACCTTTGCCCCCCCCCCCCCATGTAGGTTCTCTAGAGGCAGGACTCCTCCTGTGTTATATGAGCAGACCTGACCCCTCCGATAATATATGGGCAGGCCTCCTCCCACCCCCCCACATAATATGAGCAGAATAACCCCCTTCGGTGCTGTAGGGGCAGGACCTCCCCTATGTTATACAGACAGAATAGATCCCCCCCCTCCAGCCCTCCCTCAATATAATATGGACTGAGTGCTCACCTCCAGTACTATATTGGCAGCCCCCCTCCCCCCCCCCCCCCCCCCGGAACGGGCAGAATACATCTCCTGGGTGTTATATGGGCAGGATCCCCCCGCGTTGTACGTACAGAACAGACCCAATATACGGACAGCACCCCCCCCCCCCCTCCGTCCCCATGTAATACGGGCAGGATAGGCTTCCTCTGTTCTATATGGGCAGCCCCCACCCCCTACCCATGTCATATATGGACAGAATAGTAACACACGGGCCGACACCCCGCACCCCCCCCTCCATAATATGATCCCCACAATTTCGGTCTCTTTAAGCCCCGGGGGCGGGCGGTGTGGGGGGGGGGGGGGGTGGTTGGGGGGGGGGCACTGACGTCACGGGCGCTGTCCGTGGTGCTGAAGGAAATGGCCGCCCCATAGCGCCGGGGCGGGACGCGCTCCGTGCGGGGCTGTGGGGAGACCATGTCGCTGCTCTGCGTCGGAGGTATGGCAAAATGGGGGGGAGGACACACACACACATGCAGAAAGGAGACCCGCTGGGCCCCCCCTCGGCACAGGGACCCCCCCTCCCCCCCCCCCCCCCCAACCTTTGGGTGGAGGAGATTAGTGATTTTTTTTTTTTTTTTTCCCGTGGGGAGAGAGCGCTGCTCCATTCATAAAAATGTGGGGTTTTGTGAATGGAGTGGGAGTGGGGCCGGGGGGTGGGGGGGGTGGGGGGGGGGGAAGGGGGTTTGGTTCGTGGGTGCCGCGCCCTGGTGCGTTGTGGGGGTGATGCGGTTCAGTGCCGGGGAGGGAGGGGGGGTTGAGCTCTAAATGTGATCCTATGGGTGTGTGCGCCCCCTCCCCCCCCGCCCTAAGATTGCCCCATCCCCATGGGTATCCCCAGAGCAAGCGGTTCCCCCGCTATACCCACCCCACCTCGCATTCCCACTCCCCCACCCCGTATCCCTCCCCAACCACCCCCATGCCACGCACGCAGAACCCCCATTCCCCACCCCAACGCCCCCCACCCTCTCCCCACCTCTCCCCCCTTTATCCTACCTCCCATCCCCAACACCTCCACCCCACACACCCCTTCCATCCCCAAATCCCCCCATCTTTCCCCAGTCATCCCCCAAACACCCCAATGACACCCCCATCCCCGGTCCCTCATTGCACTAATGACACCCTTCCCCACTTTCTCAGCCTCACACCCCCAACCTCCCACCTATCCCCCCCCCCCAACATCCCCACCCCAAGCAGCCCCCATCCATCCATCCTCAAACCCCATTACCTACCTCCACAGCCCCAATTCCCCCCCAGACGCCCCCCACCCCAATTACACCCCATCCCCCTCTCCCACAATGAACCCCCCCAGCCCCTAATTCCCTCTCGTTCCCCATGCACCACTGCAGAGTGGGCAACGAGCCCAGTGATGCTGGGGGGGCCCTGGGGGGCCCTGGTTTAGGGTTAGGTGCTGGTGGGGGCCTAACTGGGGATGCCCAAACTGGGACGAACTGGAAGGGGGGGGGAGGGGAACAGAGTCTGGGATTCCCTCCCAGTGCCAATCAGGGCGGTGACATCGGGGGGGAGGAAGGTGACAAGCGACATCCCCCGCACAGCGATTTGTGTCTCCCTATTTCTGGGGCCACAGGGGCAGAAGTGTCACATCCCCGCATGGCGGTGCCCCCCCCTCACCCTCCCCAGGGGTCCCTTGCCCATCCTGAGCGACTGTATCACCCTCGGCACCCAAGAGGGCTTGAAGGGGGGGGAGGGTACGAGGGGGTGTGACCTGGTGACAGTCATTAAAGGTGGGCAGGGATGGATAGATGGAGGGATGGACAGAGGAGTGGACAGACAGGTGGAAGGATGGACAGGTTGACTGATGGATGGATGGATGGACAGATGGACAGGTGGATGGATGGATGGATGGATGGATGGATGGATGGATGGATGGATGGATGGATGGATGGATGGATGGATGGATGGATGGATGGACGGACGGATGGACAGACAGAGCTGTGTGGGTGAGTGGATGCCCTGGCAGAAAGTTGAATGGACAGATGGACAGAGGAATGGGACAGACAGAGGGATGAGCGACAGGACAGACAGACAGCGGGACGGACAGAAGGACCGGCCCAGCCTGGTGTCCGCACCATTGTCCACCACTCCTGCCTCCTGCCTCAGTTTCCCCACTGGCCAACACCCCACAGGAGGCTGACCCCACTCTGGGGGTCCCCATCTCCCACTCAGGGTCCCCGATTCCCCCCTCCCCCCGCAGCACTGAGGCCCAATCCCGCCCAGGCTGTGCACCCTGAGCACAGCCCCCCGGGGTGCCTTTGGGGACGTGTGGGGGGGGACCGTGCAGCCGCAGATGGTCGCAGCGGGACACCTCCCCAGCGCGGATGGCAGCCAGCAGAGCCACGTGTTCCCCGGGTGATGGTTTGTTCCCGTCGGGTATTTTTGGAGCTTTTCCTATCTCTGCTCCCCCGGTTCGGAGGCAGCGGATGATGGAGGGTGGATGGGTCCCGGCCATGGGTGCGCTCTGTGCAGCACCCCAGTGAGATCCCACTGGGGGTCCCAATTATTTCCCTAGTCGTTGTGTTCCCCCCCTTTCCCCCCCCCAGGCTGTCTCCCTGGCTACGTGCTCCACGTGGTGCCACATCCGCTGCCTCAGTCTCCCCGTGCCACGTCCCCCCCAGGCACGTGTGCCCTGCGGTGCCGGCACGTCGCCGAAATCAAATTCCCTTTTGCTATCGCCAGGGCTATTTTCATCCCTCCTCGGTCACGTTGGTCCTCCCCCCCCCCCTTCCCCGCTGGCACCGGCGTCATTCCCCCGTTCTGCGGGTGCTGTGTCATCCCTGCCCGTCTCGTCCCCTCCCGCCAGCTCTGGGGACGCCGATGGGGACCCCTCCTTGGGGCTCAGCCCACGGCATGCTGCTGCCTCTGCCACCCCATTGTGGGCACCCGATTGCCCTAAACCACCCCCAAACCACCCCAAAACGGCCATGGGGTACCCCCTGTGTCATTTGCTGCCTTGGTGCTGAGCGGGAGCAGCCCCAGAAGGGATGCACAGAAGGTGTTCGGGGAGGGGGGACACACACTGCTCTGTGATCATCGCAGCTGCTGCCCCATCCTCCAAGTGGGGTATTTTTCCCCACATGGACACAAAAAAGAGGGGGAAGAGAAAGAAAGTGAAACCCCATAAGCTGGGGAAAGCTGTTCATTCAGGGTTGCAATCATTCATCTTGGGTTATTTGGGGTGAGGGGGCTTAGCGGTGTCAGACCTGGGGACCCCCATCCTTCGGTAACCTAAGGGGATTCTCAGCCCCAATATGAGCTGATCTCCTCATTCTCTCTCTGTGTCCCTACAGTTAAAAAGGCCAAATTCGATGGGCCCCAAGGTGAGTGGGCATCCTGGGGGGCAAAGTGGGGGGGAGGGGGGGAGGCAAGGTGATCCCAAACTTAAAATTCCTCGGGGGTCATCCCCAGAAATGTGTGGCGTGGGGGGAGACAAAAGATAGATGCTCCCTGGGTAGGACTGTGGGGGGTCACAGCGAGGGGGTGTGTGTGGCGGGGGGGGGTTATGTGGGGGGTCTCTTCACCCTCAGCTTTGCTCCCACAGAGAAGTTCAACACCTACGTGACGCTGAAGGTGCAGAATGTCAAGAGTACCACGATCGCGGTGCGGGGCAACCTGCCCGCCTGGGAGCAGGACTTCATGTTGTGAGTGGCCCCACCCCAATAGGGACCCCCCACCCCACTGTTCCTTGCACCCCATAGGGACCTCATGGTCCCCCCCACTCCTGCTGCTTCGTGCATCATCCCCATAGGGACCCTGCAATTCCCCCACCACACTGCTCCCTGCATCCCCCAGGGTCTCCCCACCCCTGCTGCTCCCTCTGACCCCAACCCCAGCTGAGCCCTGGAGGACGGAGGGGCAGCTGGGAAAGGGATGACCCCAATTTCTCCTCCACCCCACAGCGAGATCAACCGTCTGGACCTGGGCCTGACAGTGGAGGTGTGGAACAAGGGCCTGATTTGGGACACCATGGTGGGGACGGTGTGGATTCCGCTGCGCACCATCCGACAGTCCAATGAGGTAGGGCCCCCTCCCCCACCCACCAGATACACCCCAGGGGACATGGGGACATCCCCCTGGGCGGCTTCCCTATCCCTGCATGGAAGGAGACTCCTTGATTTGGGGTGCTCATTGGGTCAGCAGTGGCACCTCACAGTGGGGCACTTGAGTCTCTTGGCTGCTGGGGGTGTCCCGGCCCCCCCCTGAGCCCCCTTTTCCCACAGGAGGGTCCCGGGGAATGGCTGACTCTTGACTCGCAGGTCATCATGACCGACAATGAGATTTCAGGCACCAAGGACCCCACCTTCCACCGCATCCTCCTCGACACCCGCTTCGAGCTGCCACTGGGTGTGTACCCCCTCCTCACCCCCACCCCGTGCTCTGTGGGGCCGATCCCGCTTCGGGGGGGGTTCCGTGCACCTATGGGGGTCTCTCTCCTTCCAGACATCCCCGAGGAGGAGGCAAGGTATTGGGCAAAGAAACTGGAGCAGCTCAACGCCATGCGGGACCAGGATGATGTAAGGGGGGGGGTCCCAGCACAGGGGCTGTGCGGGGCTGGGGGGGCTGCAGTCAGCCCTCATGTCCTTGCCCCTCCCCCCCAGTATGCCTTCCAGGAGGAGCAGGAGAAGCCCCTGCCCGTGCATGGCTCCCAGTGCTGTAAGTGCACAGCACAGCTCTCCAACCCTTCTTGGTGCCACCACACCTGGGGGAGCAGCTCCTGGTGCTGTTCCAGGGCCACCACCACCCTGACCCCCTCCTCTGCCGCTTTATGTTGTAGGCAACTGGAATTACTTTGGCTGGGGAGAGCAGCAGAGTGAGTATCCTCGCATCCTCCCACACAAATGGGGATGCATCAGGGGTGGTTTTGGGATGCCCCCATCCCGCTCACGGCATCCCCTTGCAGACGATGATCCCGACAGCACTGTGGATGACCGGGACAGCGATTACCGCAGCGAGACCAGCAACAGCATCCCCCCACCCTACTACACCACCTCGCAGCCCAATGCCTCAGTGCACCAGTACCCCATGCGGCACCAGCAGCAGAGCTCCCGCGACTCCTACACTGACTCCATGCAGAGCTACGAGATGGACTACTCCGACCAGCGACCCATCAGGTAGCTCCGGGATCCAGCACCCCCACGGCACCCGCTGCTCCCACCCCGAGGTCAGCGGAGTGCCAGCGGGGAAACCGCGGTTGACAGAGAGCTGAGGATGAGGAGGGTGCCAACCCCAAGTCTCTCCTCATTGCTGGAGATGGACGGAGGAGTTTTCAAGCTCTGTGGGCTCAACCCACCCCTCTGTCCCCACCGCTGACCCCAAACCCCAACTTGGCCATAGGGCAGGAGGGGACGAGCCCTGCGGTCACAGCACACGGTGCCAGCCCCGTCCCCAGCTGACAGCGCGGTGGCGGGGGGCGGTTGGGACCTCGCTGACCATGCTCTTCCTCTCCTCCCCGGCAGACGCTACGGTAGCGTAGACTCTGCCCCAAACGGGCGCAGCGACGCTGAGTCCGCTTCCGCGTCGAGCAGGCGGACCAGCCGCCAGCCTTCCCTTGAGAGCAGGCGGTCCCTAGACCTATCGGATAGGTGGGTCGCTACCTCGTCGCGTGCCGTGTGCCGTCCTCGCAGAGTGCTGTGGTCGCTCTTTGCAGCCGCGGTGAGGCCAACACCAGTCCCGGCAAGGGAGGCTTCGCCCCGCAGAGCGGGAGCGGCGTGAGGAAGTTTGAAGGGTTTTGGTTTATTGCCCCTTTTACTGGAGCTTCCTGGAGCTGGAGGTGGGGGTGAGCACGTGTTGTGGTGCCATCTGACCCCCATCGTGGTGACGTGGGGACACCAATGCTACCTGTGTCCCTGGTCACACTGTGCACTAGAGCTCTCCCTGCAGTGATTTGAGACCCTGAGGGCCAGGATCAGGCCAGGCACGAGCTGTGTCTCCTTCAGCCCCTGCCCCAAGCCCCCTACCCTGAGGAGTCTGGATGATGCCTGCACCCCTGGGTGTCCCCAGTGTCCTCTCCCAGTGCCCCCACCCCAGCTTCCCCCACTCCCTCTCCATGCCCCCCTAGCCCACCCCGAGCCCTGGCTGGAGATGTGGTGTCGGCCTCTTCCTAGGCATGTCCCTGTCCCTGTCCTGTCTGCATGTGTGCTTATGTGAGTCCCCGGAGCCCCGTGGCCATGGGGACATCCCAACCCCAGGAGCACTTGGGGTACAGGGAGTCCACCTGCTCCACTGCACCCATGGCAGCGAGAGGAGGGTGCTGGTTAGGGGGCAGCAGGGAGGGAGTGGTAAGAAGGCTCTGGCCCCATAGAAAGAGCAAAATGAGGTCCCCAGGGCAAGGGAGTGGCTGTGTGTCCATACACAGGGGGTACCCTCCGTGAGGGGGTGCCCGTGGAGAGGGGATCCCTGGGAGGGGTTGCCCATGGAGACAGGATGCTCTAGGAGAGGAGATGCCCTTAGAGAAGAAGGGTGTCCATAGGGAGGGGGTGTCCATAGAAGGGGGGATGCAATAGGAGGGGTGGTACCCTCGGAGAAGGGGTGCCCTTGGTGAGATGTCCATAGAAAGGGGTACACTTTGAGATGGGGTACTCTTAGAAGGGGCTGCCTATGGATGTGGGGTGCCTATGATGGGTGCAGGAGCACCAGGCCATCAGGGGTGGGGTTAGGGGCTAAATTTGGAGGACAGAGGGCAGGAATCTGGATGCAGCTGTGAATTCCATGTGGCCACACTGTGCCCTCATCCTTGGCAGAGGCAATCTGAGGGGACAGTCAGGAATGTCCAGATCCCCCAGCATCCAAACTGGGGTCTGTATCTACATCTGCCAGTACCAGGAGCCCAGTGCCCACCAGGGCCATGTCCTGGGGGGGAGCCCCCACCACGCCAGCCCCACACATCCCCTTGGGACTGAGGGGACATGGGACAGGCGGTGCCACAATGCAGACCCATGGGAACCCTCTCCTTGTCCCCTCATCCCACAGCCCCACGGGGAGCAGCCGCTATGCCTCGTCAGCAGAGCTGAGCCAAGGCAGCTCCCAGCTGAGCGAGGACTTCGAGAATGAGAGCCTGCGGGACTCAGAGCTGGACGAGAGGGATGGAGACTCCTACCACTCCTGCCACAGCTCTGTCAGCTACCGCAAGGACTCGCCGCGCTGGGAGGAGGATGAGGATGATGACCTCTACCTGGAGGAGGAGGAGGAGGAAGAAGAGTTCAATGAGGACTACAGTGAGAATGAAGAGGGATACCCCAGGGAGGAGGAGGAGGAGGAGGAGGAAGAGCTGCGGGAGCCAGGTGACTATGAAACCCCTGAGCGTGACACATATCCAACGCCGCAGAAGCCACAGCAGCAGCAGCAGGTCCCACAGGCAAAGCCACAGCAGCAGGAAAGGAAGGAGGAGAGGAAAGAGGAGAGGAAGGAAGAGAGGAAGGAGGAGAAGAAGGAGGAGCAGGACACCTCTGCCTTGCAGGAGACCTCAGAGGTGCAGAGAGATGAAGCTCCTGTGCCTGAGCCAGCACCCGAACCCGAGCCCCCAAAACAGGATGAGAGGTAGGAGGGGGATTTGTCCTGAAGCGTGACACCATGTCTGGGGACACTCTGGAGCCGTGACACAGCTCAGTGGTGGCCCTTGGTTCAGATCTGCCCGAGGTGCCCCTTCTGTGGGTTGCCCCATGGTCACCCCATGCTGGGAACCCTCACAAACAGGGTTGAGGTCCTACAGGGTCTCCTGAACTCACATGGGCACCGTTCCCACTGACACATCACGCTGGGCTCTGCGGGAGCCTGACAGGTTTGGCATGTTCAAAGCGTTCCTCTCCTTTTCTTCCCCGTCTGGGTTTTGCTACAGAGGAGGAAAAGAACTGGAAGTTATCCCTGGGCAGGTGCTCCTAGCCCCAGCGTGGTGGGAAATGCTTGAAGGACAGCCTGGCTCAGCAGATGGGCTGGGAACTGGGTGATATTTAATGTCCCTTCCAACCCAAGCCATTCTGTAATTCTGTAATTCCATGACTCCATGATTGTATGACTCTGTGACACTGCAATCCCGTGATTCTACGACTTTAACTCTGTGACTCTATGACTCCATGATTCCACGGACCTGACTCTATGACTGTATGACTCCATGACTCCATGAGCCTATCACTCTATAACTCTATGATTCCATGATTGTATGACTGATTCCAAGCAGAATGAAGGCATGTCCTGTCACTTTGCTCCAGGCTGGATCCTTCCATCTCCCTTGGGTGCCAAGTCAAGGTTCCCCAAAGGCAAGGAGGCTCTGCCTTTGCAGAGCTCTCCCTGCTAGAAAATACCATTTCCCATGGTCGCATCTCCTCAAAGCCCATCAGGACCACCACACCTCACCGTGCCCACACCTCAGTGTCATACGGGCAGTGAGCGTGCTGTGTCCCCGCAGGGAGCCAGTGGAGGTGGAGGTGCAGGACCCCAAAGCACGAGCCAAAGCCAACTGGCTGCGAGCCTTCAACAAGGTCTGCCTGCAGCTGCAGGAGGTGAGCACCCCGCTGCCCGCCCCGCAAACACCCACACTTTGGGGGGCAGTGGGGACCCCATGATGGCCCCGTGGGGGGCACGGAATGCTGAGGACTGTCACTATGTGTGCTGCATGCCAGTGCCATCCTCTCACCCCATCCCTGCATTGCGCTGACACTTTTTTGTTCTGTTTTTAGACTCCATCCTCCATCTTTTCTTTTTGTTTTGGCTCTGGATTTGCCCCCCCCGGGGCTGCGATCCCCCTCCCCACCGCTTCACTTTTCAGTTCTCCACCACCATGGCCCTTGTGCCCGCGTCTCCCCTTCCCGCAGGGGAGAGCTGTAGGTAAGCATGTCTGATGGAACCGTGTGTGCCTCCCCCGTGTGCCCACACGTGTGCAGGGACCGCCCTACGAGGGAGGAAACAATTGGTTTTTTTCCTCCCTTTTTCCCCCTAAAATTCCTTCGGGGGTCTCTACACACACCCCCATCCCTGCATTCTCCCCTGGTTCCTCTGCACCTTCCCAGCGATGCTCCCCAAACCTGCACTTGTGCACAGTGCATCCATCCCACCTGATATTTGGGGCCGGTTGTTTCCCTCTCCCATTGCTCAGAGTAGATACTTGATGGCATTTTACAGCCCCGTGCTTTTAGGACCAGGCTTTCAACCACCATGATCAGCACCATGCCCCTGACACCCACCCCGTGTTTTGCAGGCTCGTGGGGAAGGCGATGGAGAGGCTAAATCGCTTTGGTTCAAAGGCGGGTGAGTACCCAGGGAAAGTGGGGCTGTCCCCGTGGCAGAGGTAATGGCATCTGGGAGGGCTGGGGAGAGCTGTGGGGGGCTGGCCTCCGTGGGTTGGGGGCCAGGTTGTGGGGCTGGATGTCAGGTTTCCTGGTTGGACACCCAGTTTTGTGTTTGGACACTGGGTTTTGGGGCTGGATGCTGGTCATTTAGTGCTTTGGAGATGTTCCCAGGCACTGCTCCATGTCCCCAAGAGCTGCCATCGATGGGACAATGAGGAGGTGAGTGGGTCAGGGACACAGAGCTCCCTCATCCCTCCTGCAATGTGGGGCCTGAGTGACGTCATGGGGGTCCCCAAGCCTGACAGTCCCCCGAGCAGCCCAACTCTGCACCAAAAATTGAACCCAACCCCAAGGGGTTGCTCCTCATTTCATTTCCCACCTCACCACCGAAGGAAAACACCTCAGTGCAATGGGGAAAGCCGCACCCTCCCACCAGCATCCCTCCTCCCGCAGCATCCAGCGGCCGCGCTGCCCCCAGGAGCGCGGGGCTCCCTCCCTGCCTCAGTTTCCCCGCTCCCCCGCTGACTGTCCTCTCTCTTGCAGGCCTGGCGGCGGGCTGATCATTATAGACAGCATGCCGGATATACGCAAGCGAAAACCCATCCCCTTAGTTAGCGATTTGGTGAGGTTCCTCCTATAACGCCTTGCGCCCTACAGCCGCCGGCTTCGCTCCCGCTGGACCGCGCCGCCCGCGCCCCGCTGCCGCCTCTAACATGGCTTGTGTTCTCTGTTCTCTCTCCTCCAACCTGGCTTGGCCGTCCCCGGCTGTAGGGGGGCGGCTGTAAGGTTTCTGCGCTGCATTAACAGCATGCCCGACATTAAGCCCGGACGCAAATCTCTCCCTCTAGTCAGCGATCTGGTGAGCGCGGGATGAAGGGGTTAAAGGGAGAGCGCCCTTGGGGGCTGCCGGACCTCTGCTCCTGGTGGGGAGGGGTGGGTTTGGGGTCGCAGGTGGATTTGGGGTGGCCTGGACCAGGAGGACGGCGCTGCCCACCCAAGGGTGCTTCCCTTTAACGGAGCTGCAGGGTCCTGACACTGAGGCATCCGGTGTCCTCATCTCGGCCGGTGCCACCTAGCACAGACGTGTTCCCCATCCCCTCCCTTCCCACCACCCCATAGCTCAGGTGGTGCCACAGGCGCCTTTATGGATCCCGTCCCCATTGTCACCAATGCATCACCACCCTCACTGGGGTCTCATCCATCCCCTATGCCACGCAGTGTCTTCCCCACCGTCACCTCTCCAGTGACAGAAGACACCAAATTCAGCAATCAGACGCTCCTTGTGCCCACAGTTTGGAGGCTGTCACCTCCTCCCACCACACTCTGTGCCCTCCACAGGGCACCTCCATGCTGCCCCCAACCCTGCCCCCTCCCACCCTGCTGTCCCCCCGCTCTGTCCCTGTCCCCAGCCCGCTTGGGGTGGCCGCTGATGCTTCTGCTGTGCTGTGTCAGTGTTGGGGTTTGGGCTGTGGTTGTCAATGGGGTGGGCACCACGGGTGGGATCAGGTGGTGGGACATGGCAGGGTTAGAGTCGGGGTTACGGTGTGACATAGCTCCTAATGACGGATTTTTGTTTCCTGCTCACCCTGGCTACCCGCAGGCGATGGTGAGTGCCCTATTAGGGGTCTCAGGGGGTCTCATATCCATGGAGATGTATATGAGATGCACTGGGAACTCTGTTTCTTTCCTACAGTCTTTGGTCCAGTCCAGGAAAGCGGGAATCACATCCGCATTGGCCTCCAGCACCTTGAACAACGAGGAGCTGGTAGGTGCTGGGAGGTGGCAGCAAATGGGGACCTGGTCAGTGGGGTCAGGATGGCAGCAATGGGAACATGGTCAAATGGATTGGGGTGACAGCGGTGGGGGTGCTGTCAATGGGGTCGGAATGTCAGCAGTGGAAACACGATCAGTGGGGTCAGGATGGCAGCAATGGGGTCATGGTCAAAGGGATTGGAACGAACAGCAATGGGAGTGCCGTCAGTGGGGTCAGGATGGCAGCAATGGGGACACTGGTCAATGGGGTCGATATGACAGCAATGGGGATGCTGTCAATGGGGTCAGAACGGCCTCACCCATGTGACCACAGCTCTTAGAGCCATTTGCATGAGCTTTTCTCCCTCTCTCTTCCTCTCCTCACCCAGAAAAACCATGTTTACAAGAAGACCCTGCAAGCCTTAGTGTACCCCATCTCCTGCACCACGCCCCATAACTTCGAGGTGTGGACGGCCACCACCCCCACCTACTGCTACGAGTGTGAGGGGCTGCTGTGGGGCATCGCCCGGCAGGGCATGCGCTGCGCTGAGTGCGGCGTCAAGTGCCACGAGAAGTGCCAGGACCTGCTCAACGCCGACTGCCTGCAGAGTAAGCAGATGTCTGCTTCCCCATCCCATATTGCTGTGGGGCAGCACGGAGGGAGGTGGAGGTGGCAGTGATCTGGGAGGTGGGGTCCTGCTGTGCGCTTGGGGTGAGCAGCACATGTGTGCCATGAGAGAGGGGTAAACCTCTCCAGGATTGGGGGGCAGCGGGCAGGGAGGGGACTGCCCCCTTTGTTCCGCCCTTGTGAGGCCCCATCTGGAGTAGAGCACCCAGGTCTGCATTCCTAGCACAGGAGGGATATGGGGCTGTGAGATCAGGAGCAGAGGAGGGCCATGAAGACCCATTTCTGTCCTCCCCCAGGGGCGGCGGAGAAGAGCTCCAAGCACGGAGCTGAGGACCGCACTCAGAACATCATCATGGTGCTGAAAGACCGCATGAAGATTCGCGAGCGCAACAAGCCAGAGATCTTCGAGCTGATCCAGGAGGTGTTTGGGGTCACCAAGACCACACATACACAGCAGATGAAGGCGGTGAAGCAGAGCGTCCTGGATGGCACCTCCAAGTGGTCAGCCAAGATCAGTATCACAGGTACGTCCCCCCCCATGGGATCACTGCGTCCCCACTGCTCCCATCGTGGGACATCCCTGTGGGAACAGCTCTTGCCACCCCTAACTGCATCCCCTATAGGCTACAGCATTAGGGGTGAGAGTGGGGTACAGCAGCTCCAGCCCTTGGAGATGTCACCACCCCCATGCGCTATGTGTCCCAGCCCCCCTCGTCCCATAGAGTGGCTTTAGGGAACACCAAGGGGACACCGCGTGCTCATCATGGGGACCTCAACGCGGCTGTAGCACTGACGTTGCACTTTTGTTTCTTCTCTCTGTGCCACATGTGGTTGGTGTGGACGGGTGTATGTGCCGCACTGTGCTGTGTGCCGTGCCGCAGTGGTCTGTGCCCAGGGCCTGCAAGCGAAGGATAAGACGGGTTCCAGTGACCCCTATGTGACCGTCCAGGTTGGGAAGACAAAAAAAAGAACTAAAACCATCTATGGCAATCTCAACCCGGTCTGGGAGGAGAATTTCCATTTGTAAGTTGGCTGGTGGGGTGGCAGGGAGCTGTCCAGCACGGGGACCATGGGAGCCAGGGCTCTCCGTGGTTCTGGGGAAACTGAGGCACGTTTCCCCACTTGTCCTGGTACCCTCCCCCCTCTCCCTGCAGTGAGTGCCATAACTCCTCCGACCGCATCAAAGTCCGCGTCTGGGATGAGGATGATGACATCAAGTCCCGCGTCAAGCAGCGCTTCAAGAGGGAGTCCGACGACTTCCTGGGCCAAACCATCATTGAGGTGCGGACGCTGAGTGGGGAGATGGACGTCTGGTACAACCTGGGTGAGTGCTGTGCAGGGACACAACCCTCACCCTACTGTGAAGGGCGCAAAAACCATCGTTTCCCACTGGGATCATGGAGAAACAGAGGCACAGAG
Source organism: Oreortyx pictus (assembly GCA_036925125.1). NCBI lineage: Eukaryota > Metazoa > Chordata > Aves > Galliformes > Odontophoridae > Oreortyx > Oreortyx pictus. Next base: position 2,349,871 of record JAUPFR010000027.1, read on the forward strand.
GGGTCCCAGTGTGCTCTGGACCCTCACTATGGGGCAGTTTTGGGGCTGCTGTGGGGGTCTCACGCTCTCTGTGCCCCCCTAGACAAACGGACGGACAAGTCGGCCGTGTCGGGAGCCATCCGGCTGCATATCAGTGTGGAGATCAAGGGCGAGGAGAAAGTGGCTCCCTACCATGTGCAGTACACGTGCCTGCATGAGGTGAGCACCACGTGGACCCCATAACCCACACCACAACATCCCGGCCCCAGAGCTGTTACGGGACCCTGGTGTGTACCCCCAGAACCTTTTCCACTTCGTGACGGACTTACAAAACAACGGAGTGGTGAAGATCCCCGACGCCAAAGGGGATGACGCCTGGAAGGTGTACTTTGATGAGACAGCACAAGAGATCGTGGACGAGTTTGCCATGCGCTATGGGGTGGAGTCCATCTACCAGGCCATGACGTGAGTCCTTTGCTGCCTCGCATCTCGCTGCCCTTTTTGCCCCCAACCTTGCTTCTGGTGCCCTTGTTTCCACATCCCCCCATACTCCAAAGAACCCATTCCCAGTGCACTCCCCCCCAGACCTGCAGCGCATCTCCTGCTTTTTCCCCCAGGCACTTTGCTTGCCTGTCCTCCAAATACATGTGCCCGGGGGTGCCGGCGGTGATGAGCACCCTCCTGGCCAACATCAACGCTTACTACGCCCACACCACCGCCTCCACCAACGTCTCCGCCTCCGACCGCTTTGCCGCGTCCAATTTCGGGGTAAGTCCGATGGTGCGTAAACACTCCTTCCTTCTTCTTCTCTCTTCTCTGGGGAGGGGGTGGGGGGCATAAAGGGGGCGAATGGGGCTGTGCAAGGCAGCTCTCCACCCGATGGCACAGGACAGTGGGGTTTTGGCACCAAAATTCATCCCTCTCTTGTGTTACAGAATGGAAATTTCCTGCTGGAAAAAGTCAAAATTTGTTCCCAACATTACTCTGCTTGGGTGGGGTGGAGGTGCCTTTGCTGGGGTGGTGACGCAGTGCACAGTGCCAGTGCCAAACGGGAGCTTTGCACGGCCCCACACGCACCGGGTGCGATCCCAAACCGCCGCAAACTAACCCCTCTATGCCAGCACCCACAGGTGCTGAGCTGAGTTTGCGCCGGAGATGGGTGCACCCACGGGGACATGGGTGAGGAGGGGGCTGTGCTCCCACCCCAGCTGCCCCTGCGTCCCTCTGCGTGGGTGCTATGGGGTCGGAGCCCAGCCTCGGTTAGGGCGAAGGGTAGTGAGAGCCGTGCCGCAGGAGGAGACCACACGAAAGTAAAAAACACCTCTTTCTCTTAATGTGGAGGGTTTTAAAAACTTTGTTTCTTTCTCTTTTTTTAGAGAGCCTAAAGGTTGGGTCCTAAAGTGCCCGGCCATGTCGCTTTATCCCCGAGCACCTGGCGGGTCCGATTTAAGCGCGCTGCAGCCGTTGGGTGCCGGGGACCGAGCGCGCGCTCCGAAGGTTTGCAGGACAGCCCGGCCCTGGTGCGGCCGACGTGGGGGCATCCAAACCCCCCAGCATAGGTGCACCCAAAGTGCTTCTCCATTTGGGGCAAAGCGGTTGCTTTGCCTACAGCTCGGATGAAGTATTTGCAGCCCAGTGTGGGTTGGCATCCCTTCACACCATGGTTGGGAGATGAATTTCCGACACAAAACCACTCATCCCCAGAGGAAACCATCAGCCCGTGGTGTTCCATCCGTGCAGTCTGGGGAGGCCCCAAGGAGCCCCCAAGGAGCATCCAACTCCTAGGATCTCCCTTGCTTTGTCATGAAACAGCTCAGCCTCAAAGCTGCAGCACCCTATGCTGCTCTCCCCAGACCCTTTTTTTCAGCTCTCTCTGGGGACACGCCACTGGGAGGTGCGATCCTACAACATGCTCCATGCTCCACTCTGAGCCCAGGGCAGGGCAGGGGTACCCCGTCCTGCTCCAGCATGCAGTGAGAGCTGAGGGGATGCAGGAGTGCATCCCACACCAAGGGGTCCCCACCTCCACTCTGCCAGGACCACATGTGCCCTGGAGCCACCATGAGATGCCAGCAAGCCCCAGGCACCGGAGAACATGGGCTGCCCCAACCACAAAGCTGGTGGAGGTGGGAGGGCCGGCAGGGCATCAGGACGGAAGGATGTCAGGACAGTAGGACAGGAGCAAGAGGGGTTGGGGTACAGGCGCAGCGGGGAGGGGGCGGCCCCCGCATCCATCCCCACGTTCACCTGGCCCCGGGGCGTCTCTCTGCAGAAAGAACGCTTCGTCAAGCTCCTCGACCAACTGCACAACTCGCTGCGCATCGACCTCTCCATGTACCGGGTAAGGCATTGCTGTGCCTCAGTTTCCCCACCCGGGCAATAGGGTCCACTTTCGCCCCCCAACATACGACTCTTCTCTCCTCCCCCACCCCGGCAGAACAATTTCCCCGCCAGCAGTCCTGAGCGGCTGCAGGACCTCAAGTCCACAGTGGATTTGCTGACCAGCATCACCTTTTTCCGGATGAAGGTATTTGCTCCTTCCACATTGGCAGATTCAAGGTGGGGGCTGCTGGCCTTGCTGCAGACCTACCACCATCCCACACAGGTCCAGGAGCTGCAGAGCCCGCCCCGAGCCAGCCAGGTGGTGAAGGACTGCGTGAAGGCGTGCCTCAACTCCACCTACGAATACATCTTCAACAACTGCCACGAGCTCTACAGTCGCGAGTACCAGACCGACCCGGTGCGTGGGGCTCCACCTCTGCCCCAAGTCCACCCCTTCTCCTTCCCTTCCCCCTGAGCTCTGCTGTGGTGGTGAGGTCGATGGGGCCAATGGGTGACCAGTGGGTAACCAGAGCCTCCACTGCATCCCTGTTGCTCCAGACCAAGAAGGGAGAGGTGCCCCCTGAGGAGCAGGGTCCCAGCATCAAAAACCTGGATTTCTGGTCCAAGCTCATCACCCTGATCGTGTCCATTATTGAGGAGGACAAGAACTCCTACACGCCCTGCCTGAATCAGTGAGTAATCATCTATCACCAACTTATAGGCAAAGGGACGCTCAGGATCACACGGTACCAACCAGGTCGAGTTTGGATGTGGGGCATAACACCAATTCTACCAATGGGAAAACTGAGGCACATGGGGTGGAGGTTGGGGTTGGCTCTCCAAGCTACGTGTGATGGACATACGTTGGAGCTGACTCTGCAAGCTGTGCAACGGGCAAAGATTGGGGTTGGCCTCAATAAGTCGTGTGATGGGCAGAGGTTGGGGCTGGCTTCCAAGCTGCATGTGACGTACAGAAGTTGGGGTTCACCTCCCCAAGAGTCTTCCCACCTCACCCTGTGCCCCCACTTCAGGTTCCCCCAGGAGCTGAACGTGGGGAAGATCAGTGCCGAGGTGATGTGGAACCTCTTTGCCCAGGACATGAAGTACGCGATGGAGGGTGAGTGCCAACTCAAACATCACGGTGATCCCCTTCCACCCCTCCTCAACCTCCCCAAGAAGACCTCCCCTCTTCACCCCATCATTTTATGGAGTCACCCGAGCTTTCCCACCCCCAAAGATTTGGGGTTGGATGAGACCGCCCTGCTCTCACCTTCCCCATGCAGAGCACGACAAGCACCGCCTGTGCAAGAGTGCAGACTACATGAACCTGCACTTCAAGGTGAAGTGGCTGTACAACGAATACGTCACCGAGCTGCCCTCCTTCAAGAGCCGTGTCCCGGAGTATCCCGCGTGAGTGCAGCTCCTGGGGGTGTGTGGAGAGGGCAGATCTCGTGCTGTGCTCACATACACCCATTGCAGCTGGTTTGAGCCCTTTGTTATCCAATGGTTGGATGAGAACGAGGAGGTGTCCCGGGATTTCCTGCACGGAGCGCTGGAGCGCGACAAGAAGGACGGGGTAAGGTCAATGATCATGGGATGCAATCCCGGTGTGTGCTCATGGGGCCGGGAGCCCTCACCCTACTGCCCTCTGCTTCCCCCCCCCCCCCAGTTCCAGCAGACATCGGAGCACGCGCTCTTCTCCTGCTCCGTGGTGGACGTCTTCTCCCAGCTCAACCAGAGCTTTGAGATCATCAAGAAACTTGAGTGCCCTGACCCGCAGATCGTCGGGCACTACATGCGGAGGTTCGCCAAGGTGGGCACCTGGACGGGGTCCCATACCCTCAGACCCCAACCCTAACTGTGTTGCTGGGCATTACCCCACCACCTCCCATCCAACTGCACGATGCTTGTGGGTTCCATCACCGCTGTGGGACTCACGTCTCCTTCTCTCCCTCCTTCCCCTGTGTGCAGACCATCAGCAATGTGCTGCTGCAGTACGCTGAGATCATCTCCAAGGATTTTGCCTCATACTGCTCCAAGGAGAAGGAGAAAGTGGTGACGTACCTCTCTTCTGCTCGTGCTGTCCCTGCGTGGTGGCTGTCACTTGGTTGTCAGTTAGCTCCATTGTGATCCCCACGACCCATGTCCTGCCCTCAGTCATGTTGTCTCAGGGGGGTCTCTAAAATATATCTCAGTGCCATGGGGATGCATTGACCCTGTGTGGGGTGGGAGGGGCTCCGTGGGGCTGTCACAGCCATGAGTACTGATGCTGACCCCAAATTCTGCCCCTACAGCCCTGCATCCTGATGAACAACATCCAGCAGCTCCGTGTCCAGCTGGAGAAGATGTTCGAGGCCATGGGGGGGAAGGAGGTGCGTAGTGGGGGTCTCAGGGTGGGGAGCATGGGGAGGGGATGGGGCTTTTCTTCACAGAGTGGTCCCCAATTCCTCATTTCTGCATGGGTCACCCCATGGCACCACACTGGACCTTGCCTAGGGATGAATGTGGGGTGCAGAGGAATCCCCCAGGGTTGGACTAGGGGATCTGATGTCTGCCCCAAATTTCCCCCCCCCAGCTGGACACAGAAGCCAGTGACATCCTCAAGGAGCTGCAGGTGAAGCTCAACAACGTCCTGGATGAGCTGAGCAGAGTGTTTGCCACCAGGTGAGGGGGCAGGGGGCCTGGGGGTCATGGCCACGCTGGGGGTCCTATGGGCAAACACTGACCCCCCCAATCACTGCCATCTTCAGCTTCCAACCCCACATCGAGGAGTGTGTCAAGCAGATGGGGGACATTCTGAGCCAGGTGAAGGGCACCGGCAACGTCCCTGCCAGCACCTGCAGCAGCGTGGCACAGGATGCTGACAACGTCCTGCAACCCATCATGGACCTCCTGGACAGCAAGTGAGTGGGACCCCCATGTCTCAGAGGACCAGTAGGGTTGGGTCGGCCATGTATGAGGTGGGATTCTGTTCTGGCACATCATCCATGACCTCCAGAACCTGCGTCCCCAACACTGGAATGTGGAAGACCAGTAGGGTTGGGTTGGCTGTGCGTAGGGTGCCGTGCAGGGGTGTCAACCACACTCCCACCCTGCAGCCTGACACTCTTCGCCAAGATCTGCGAGAAGACGGTGCTGAAGCGCGTGCTGAAGGAGCTGTGGAAGCTGGTGATGAACACCATGGAGAAGACCATTGTGCTGCCACCGCTCACCGACCAAACGGTGAGTGATGGGGTGGGGAGGGGGCACTGAGCCGAGGCCACGCAGGCCCCGTGAAGTTGTCCTTCCCAGGTGTGTCCTCAGCCCATGGCTGGGGAAAAGACGGAGGAAGGAATGACCACGTGAGCTGTAGGAGGGCTGGAGTTAGGGTTAGGGTTGGGATTAGGATTGGGGTTAGGGGGTGGGGTTAGAGTTGGGATTCAGGGTTAGATTTGGGGTTAGGGTTGGGATTAGAGGTTAGGGTTAGGCTTAGGAGTTAGGGTTCGTGTTAGTGTTGGGGTTGATGTGAAGGATTAGGATTAGGGTTGGATTTTGGGTAGCTGGAGTGACTTAAGGTTGGTGTCGGTGTTAAAACCTGGCTAGCTCAGTCAGCCGAGCTTGGGACTCAATTCCAGGGCCAGAGGTTCAGGTTCCCCACTGTTGGAATATCACCTTCCTGCCATGGTGGTATCAGGAGGCATCCAGCCACGTCCTCCTATCCTTCCCGCCATGCCCTGTCCTGGGAAAATGACTGTGGAGACACTGGGAGTAGCGGGGCCTTGCCATGGGGCTGGCATCATTTGGATGGGGTGACACAGGGATAAGGTGACATGGGGATGGCTGTGAAGCCCAGGAATGGTTCTTGCACGGATAGAGGATTTCTGCAGTCTCCGTGTCACAGTACTGCGTCCGTCCACCCCACAAACAGCAACGTGGGGCTCTAGGGCAGGGGTGGGGATGACCCCAAATTGCATGACCCCAGGGCTGGGGTCGGGCTCTCCCTGGAGCTGCCTCTGCAGGGCCGTGGGGCTCTGTGCACTGTGTCTGTGCTCTGTCCCCATCCCGGGCCATGTCCCCCCGTACCACATGTAGCTCTGCTGTGGGGCGGTGGCAGCGCTCGCTGTGCCATGGGGCAGTGGTAGGGACGTGTGGATGGTTTGAAGCCCCACTGGGCGGTGTTAGCCAGCCCTGGGGGTGTGGGGCCGAGGCCGCTCCCCCTGGCTCTGGGTCTCCTCAGGCAGTGTCCCCACTGCAGCAGGGAAGGTCCGAGCGGGGGGGGGATGGGGACCGGAGGACCATAAGGTGACGGGCAGGGATCTGGCACCGCGTCACACGCGATGGGGACACTCATGTCACGGTTGTTCTCTCCACTTGCTCCGCTCGCCTCTCAATGGCAGATGATTGTAAGTACGGCGGCTCCATGTGTGTCTGTCTGTCTGTCCGCTGTGTGTCGGTCCTGGCCTCGCCGGTTCCCGTCCCGCGTGGCTGCCCGCACTCTGCCCGTGCCTGTCCCCTCACTGCCCGCTTGGCACTGGCCCCAGTGGGGATTTGGGGTTGGACAGATTCGGGGTGCCTGGATTTGGAGTCAGTGCGGAGAGGGGATGGCAACGGGCAGTGCCATGCGTCTGGGGACAGCCAGGCTGACCCCGTTGTCTTGCTCTGTTTTGGGGTGGGACGGGGACAGTGGCTGTGGGATCAGGGTGGGTAGGGCTGCTCTGCACCCCGCGGGCCTCAGTTTCCCATAGGGTCTGGCTGGGCTGTGGGTACAGTGGAGGCTGAGGGCAGAGGTGTTCCCCACCTGCAGCGAGGAGAGCCTGGACATGAGGAGTTGGCCAGGAGGCTGGCAGGAGGCAGGGGGCTCTGCCCTGGGCAGGATATGGGATCGGTGCTGCTCTGATCCCTTGCACAGCTCGGACCCAGTGGTTTCCTTCTGTCCTCTTCTGCTCGGTCTGGGGCCATTTCTGCAGGACACAAGGTCCCCCGTTTCCCCATCACTCCATACCTCAAGTTTCCCCCCCGATCACAACCCTTCCTGGTAGCCCTGCTTGACCCGGCCATGCTGCTCATCCCCACCCCACACACAACCACCCCCTCTAACGCTCCCTCCTCATTCAGATGTGCCCCAGACCCCCCCCCCCCCCACCCCCCGAGGCTGCTCACAACCTCCCATGTGTGGCATCCCAAGGGGACCAGTCCTCCATGGGCCCATTTTCCCAATAGGAATCAGTCCCCCAGTAATGCAGCATCCCAATGGGGACCAACCCCTGTAGTTACAGCACCCCAGTGTGGTGGGCCAGTTCCCCTTTGGTGCAACACTCAGCACCGCAGTGGGGACCAACTGGCCCAGAATCCCATGGACACCATTCCTCCACTGATCCATCATCCCGGCAGGAACCAATTCCCTATAAGTCCAACATTCCAACTGCTCCCACTGACCCAGCAATCTCTGGGTCCAGTCCTCTGTGAGCCTGTTATCCCACAGGGATCTGTCCCTCACTGACCCAACATCCCTGCAGGAAACAGTCCCCTATGAGCCCAGTGGGGACCAGTAGCTCATCAGCCCGGCCTCCCCACAGGAGCCAGGCCCCACTAGTCCAGCATCCCTACGTCAGGATCAGTTCTCCATTGGCACAACATCCAGCATCCCATAGAGACCACTGTCCCACTGAGCATCCCAGTGGGACCAGTTCCCCCCTAACCCAGCATCCCATGGGGACCAGCCCTCTCTGAGCCCAGTATCCCACAGGCACCAGCCCTCTCTGAGCCCAGTATCCCACAGGCACCAGCATTGGTCCTTCATCAACCCAGCACTGCAGCATGGCACTGCATCCCAGCATGAACCAGTCCCCTGTGAGCCCAGCATCCCCCCAGGGACCAGTTCCCCCCTTAACCCTGCACCCCAAAAGGACCCACCCCCACAGGTCCAGCACTGCAGCAGTGGGGACTGACTGGCCCAGCATCCTTTGGGGACTGCTGTCCCCCTGGCCCCTCTGGGAACCAATCCCTAACGGTGCAACCTCCAGCATCCCATGGGGACCAGTGTCCCACTGCCCCCCACCCGGACACCCATCCCCATCATCCCCGGTCATCTCTTAGGAGCTCAGTGATATCCTCGCTTTACCCACGTCCCATCCCACGCTGTCCCCCAATGCTCACCCTCTGACATTGCTTCTACAGGGCACGCTCTTGAGAAAACATGGCAAGGGGACAGAGAAGGTAAATAGCCTGTGGGCCCCGTGTGTGTCCTTGCCCCGTGGCCGCCGTGGTGGCCCCGTGGTCACCGGGTTTGTCCGTGCTTCCTCTGTCGTGCTGTCTGGATGTGGCGTGGTGTGATGTCGCGCTGTGCCGTGTTGTCCCGGAGCTGTGCGGGATGGGGCAGTGCCCCATGTCTGTGTTTGGTGGTGGTGGTTGTGGGGGGTGTTGTGCTGTGTTTACCCCCGTGGGTGGGTTTGTGGGGCGCTATAGCTGTGGGGCACGCGGCTCAGCATCCCACCCGGTGCCGGAACAAGAAGGGCACAAACCCACCCCGCTGCCGGGGTTCAGCGGATTTAGGGTGCCACAGGGATCCCATGGATCTCTGACCTCAGCCCCAGCTGAGCTCACTGAGCCCCAGACCCCCCCGTTCTCCAGGCAGACTCCCATCCATGGAGGCCCTCCCCCTATCCTCACACCGTGCAGTGCTCACATACCCCGAAACTGGGTGCCACAGAGAGCCACGCTGGCAGTGCCACAGCTCCCAGCCCTGATGTCTCCATGCTGTGACCCACAGAGCACAGCACCTCCTGCCCCACATTGCCTCAGTGCATTCTTCCATCCCCCAGCTTCGTAGGTGGGGGGCACCAAGCCCACCCCTCAGGGCTAAGACCTGGCACACTCACCACTGGGGCCCCCAGTAACTGTCCCTTGCTCTTCTCTTCCAGAGCAGGGTGAAGCTGCCCAGTCACACTGAAGTAAGGACACAGCTCGTCTCCTCCCGTCCTTGCCCCATATGCTGTGGGGTGGGGGGGGTCCCGCTCTGTACCGTGTCCCGTTGGGCTCCGTTTGAGTGACAGCTGCGTCCCTGTGGGGGGGGACAGGGCCAGCGAGGGAAGGGTTAACGAGGCAGGAGTGGGCCACGAAGGGTCAATGGGGGCAGTAGGAAATCAAGGTATGGGGTGGTTTGTGGGGTTTCTCGTTGCTGGGGGGGGACTGGAACTGCTGCTGCTGGGGGGAGCTGGTGGTCATGGCTCTGCCCCAGTTTGCCCCATTGCAAGGTAGAAAGGAGCTCATATTCTGTGGGGTGACCTCACACTGTGGGGCTGCACTCCTTGGGGTCATACCAGTGGGGTTTTGCATCCCCACTCGCAGTGGTGGCACAGTGTGGAGCACCATGGGGACCGGTGACACCCACCCATGGTGTCCCCTGGGGGTGCGCCACAGTCCATAACCCCTGGGGCAGATGGGGGGGCTGGGGTTGGGGTTGGGGTCACTGAGGACGAATGCACCACGGGGCACAGGAGGGCTGTGCCGGCTGCCAGCGTTGTCCCCAAATCTCGCCCCCTTGCCCCACTCTGGGGGGCACAGAGAAAGGTTATGGGGTCGCTGGTGCCAAGGTGCCACCCTGCCCTGCTGTCCCCAAACCCCATTGCCGTGCCACCAGTCCTTGGCTCCTGGGGATGCCCAGAGGGCTCTGAGGAACCCCTCTGAGTTTGAGGGGGGGTCCGGGGAGCCCCCAGGCATCGCATCCCCTCCCTCCCTACAACCTGGCCCCTCACTCTCGCCATCCCCTTCTCTCCGCTCTCCGCAGGGCACGCAGATGATCTTCAATGCGGCCAAGGAGTTGGGGCAGCTCTCCAAGCTGAAGGTGGGCGCTCTCCGAGGACCCCTCCGCTGCGGGGCAATGGGGTGAGGTGACGTCCCCACGTGTCCCCACTCTGAGCCTTTGTGTGTTTGTGTGTGTGTGTGTGTGTGTGTGTGCCCCCCCAGGACCACATGGTGCGGGAGGAGGCCAAGAGCCTGACCCCAAAGCAGTGCGCGGTGGTGGAGCTGGCATTGGACACCATCAAGGTGAGGGCACTGAGGGGCGGATGGGGACAGCACTGTCCCCACAGGGACACTGCACTGAGCCACTCCACACCCACTCCCCCCTCCCCCCCCCCCCCACAGCAATACTTTCACGCTGGCGGTGTGGGGCTGAAGAAGACCTTCCTGGAGAAGAGCCCCGACCTGCAGTCGTTGCGCTACGCGCTGTCCCTGTACACCCAGGCCACCGACCTGCTCATCAAAACCTTCGTGCAGACACAGACGTCGCAAGGTATGACCCCCCCACACCCCCACCCCCACCCCACCTCCCACCCCCTTCCCCAACCCATAACCACAGCCCCGTGGGGCCGGAGCAAGGGGAGGGGGGTTCCGTAGGGCTGTGGGTGTGAGAACGGTGTGGGCTCCCCCCGCTGTGTGCTCTGTGGATGGATGGGGCCGTGGGGAGCTCAGTGCCCCCTCCCCCAGCACCAGGTCTGTCTGTGCGTCCCCCCCCACCCCCAATCCTGGGACGTCTGTCCGTCCGTCTGTCCTGTGGGTCCCTCCAGCCCCCCTGGGTGCTCTGTCTCGCCGCAGTGTCGTCCGCCAGCGCTGATCTCTCTTTCTCTCTCTTTCTGTTCCCCCCCCACCCCTCTTTTTGCTGTCCCCCCCCACACACGCTGTCTCCCTCCTCTCTCCGTCCGCTCTGTGCTGTGTCTCCGTCTCTTTCTCTCTCTCCTCCCCAATAGTCCATGGTGGAAAAGGTGTTAGGTTTACCCTTAGTGAAGAGATTTATCCTGAGAAGGGTACGTGCACCGCTCACCCCCTCAGCACTCCTCTGCCTCTCACCCCGAGATTTGCCCCCCTCAACTCCCCTCAGCCTCGCGGGGCCATTTGGGGCTGAACTGGGGGGAGTTTGGTGTCATTGACCCCTTCCCCATCCCCACAGCCTGGGCTTGGGCTGTGAGCTCGGGGCACCCCGCTGCTGCTGCAGGGGGGGGGCACACACAACCCATGTCCTCCCGCCCTATTGCCATAAGGACCATTTCTGCATTGAAGAATGAGCACAGCCCCCCCTTGGGCCCTGCTTGGCCTCCCGCACACCTCCAGGCTTTTTTTTTTTCTTTTGGGGTCGGGGGGGGGGAATGGGTCTGCACCTCCTGCTTGGCCTCCTGCACTCAGACCCCCCTCCCCCACATTGCTCCATTCTGGCTCAGCATGGCACTGCCCGCGGGGTCGGGGTGCCGGGTGGGGGCAGAGGATGGAGTATGGTTGTACCCCCTCCCCATGCCATGCTGGAACACAGGGGGACATCTCCTCCTTCTGTTGAATGCCCTGAACCTGCCTTGCCCCCCCCACCTTCCTTCACCCATGGGTGCATGCACCACTCGGGGTAGGGGAGGGGGGAGGGGAAGGGGGGATCACAGGTCACAGCTGTGGGGCAGCCCCATAGCTTTGGTGGTGGCACAGGGCAGCACCCCCACTGTGGGGATCCCACTCCATCCCCTCCAGGCACTTTTGGGTGAGGAGGGACCACGGATGGGGAGGGGACAGCAGTGCCCGGCTGTGACTGCACCCCATCACCCCATGGGGTCACAGTGTGGTGAACGCTGCTATCTGCGGCACTGACCCCCCACCCCCGGTGTCCCTGCATCACCCACCCCACTGCAGCGGGCTTTGGGGTGGGCAGGGGACAACGGGGGACAAGAGGGGACAATACAAGGGCTGGCACTCATCTGCCCCTCGGCCACGCAGGATCCGGAGTGGAAGACCCCGTTGGGGAGGTGTCCATCCACGTGGAGCTCCTCACCCACCCCGGCACCGGAGAACACAAAGTCACCGTGAAAGGTGGGTGCAGGGGGGTCCTGGGGGGGTGGGGGGGTTCAGTTTGGGGGAACACCCCACAAACCTCCCATCCCCACAGTGGTGGCTGCCAATGACCTCAAGTGGCAGACATCGGGCATCTTCCGGCCCTTCATCGAGGTCAACATCATCGGCCCCCACCTGAGTGATAAGAAGAGGAAATTCGCCACCAAGTCCAAGAACAACAGCTGGGCCCCCAAGTACAACGAGAGCTTCCAGTTGTGAGTGGCACTGGCGGGGTGTGGGGCTGGGGACGAGGGGAATGGGGACACGGGGGACACCAGGAATCAGGCACAGAGGGGACATGAGGATGCTGGGGTGTGGGGACGGTGGAGATGTGGGGATGCTGAGGACATGGGGACCTCTGGGGGCATGGGGACAACGCAGATGGGAGGAGGTGGAGACAATGGGGACATGGGATACTGGGGTTGGGGGCATGCTGGGGTGTGGGGACAGTGGATATGTGGGGTCACTGGGGATGAGGGGTTGCCAGGGTGGGGGGGGGGAGGTTGGGAATCTGTAGACATGGGGACACCACCAGCATCTCCAGCCATGAGTTTGCTCATCCCTGTGGGTACATTCCTGCAAAAAAACAACTTATGGGGAACACGATACCATCTCAGAGCCCCCCCCCTCCCCACCCCGTGCCAACGTTTTCAACCCCCCCCTCCCCCCCCGCAGCACACTGGGGACGGAGACAGGCCCCGAGTGCTACGAGCTGCAGGTGTGTGTGAAGGACTACTGCTTCGCCCGCGAGGACCGCACGGTGGGCATCGCCGTGCTGCAGCTGCGCGAGCTCCTGCAGCGGGGGGGCTGCGCCTGCTGGCTCCCCCTGGGCCGCCGCATCCACATGGACGACACCGGGCTGACAGTGCTGCGCATCCTGTCCCAGCGCAACAACGACGAGGTGGCCAAGGAGTTCGTCAAGCTCAAATCCGACACGCGCTCGGCCGAGGAGGGCAGCACTTAAATCCCACCCGTCTCCCCCACCCCAATTCCCCCCTGCCCCAAACCTCTGGCCCCACAGCGTCCCCCAGCCGTGTATAAGCCATAAGAGAGGCCACAATGGGCGGCTCCTTGCTATGGGGAGGGGGATGTGGGTGCGGCGCTGGAGCCTCCCCCCACACACACACCCCATTCCTTCTTCAGCTGTGAGATAGCACAGAGCATCGCTACCCCACACCCACGGGGCTATAGGGCTGCACCCCAAACTGGGCAATGGGGTGGAGTTGCTCCTTCCCTGGTAAAAAATTGAGGGACCCCAAAGACCCCTCCTGGCCCCCACTAGCAAGGAAAACACTGGGCTGGGGGGGCCCAGGTGATGGCCCCTTGTCTCCATCCCTTGTACATATGTAGATAGCTGTACATAGATGGGGCAGCTGTGCCCCGCACCCCGAAGGGCTATGGGGTCTGGGGGCCCCCCCAGCTGGCGGTGGCATCACTGGGGCTGGAGGGCAGGGAGCAGCCCCCAGCCCCATTCCTGTCTTCCCTGCCCCGTGCTCCACCCTAGGTGCCAGGGTTGGGGCTAGGGGCACCCACAGGGCCTCCTTGGCACAAGAAAAACTCTTACCCTCCCCACAATGCCCAAGAAGCCCTCCCCCACTCCCCATTAACCATAATTTGTGTGATCAGTGGTGTGTGTGTCTGGAGGAGGAAGGGGGCGGGCAGGAGCACAGGGTCCCACCCACAGCCAGAAGTCCCCCCTCCGAACTCAATATATACCTCTCAGCCCCACCCTTCCCCCACCCCCACGGACAGGGTACCCCACCCCAACCCTCCAACTCCTTTCTATAGGGTTTGCCTGGGACCAAAGGGTTTAGGTGTCCACTCTTTCTGTTCAATGTTTACACCCCTTTTCTAACTGCTGCTCCCGAGGGGGCTCAGCCCTGCCCCCCCCCCATGTGCCCCTCCCCACCCCATCCTGTTTGGCATGTGATGGAGACCTCACCACTCTGCTCCGTTCCCGTGTGTCTGTACCTCCCCCCGTAGCAGGGGCTCCCCTGGATGCATGACAGTGAGATGTTTTGCACTATTTTGACTTTTTTGGGCTCTGTAAAAATATTTTATTAAAATCGACATAAAAAAAAAAAAAAAAAAAGCACATCACAAATTTCATTGCCCTTCTCAACATACTCCAGGGCCTCAATGCCTTTCTTGTAATGAGGGCCCAAAACTGAACACAATACTTGAGGTGCAGCAGAACCAGAGCTGAGTAAGAGGGGATATCACCTCCCTGCTCCTGCTGGCCCCACTATTTCTAATTAATGCAGGCCAGGATGCTGTTGGCCCTCTTGGTCACCTGAGCACACTGTGGGCTCACGTTCAGCTGAGCATCGACCAACACCCCCAGGTCCCTTTCCTCTTCACAGTCGTAAGGTTGTCCTGCTCTCCTGTGGGTCTCTATGAGGCTCAGTAGGGTGCTCGGGTCCCTATGGGTTGACTTGTCCTCCCATTGATCTCTATGGGGTTCTGTGAGCTTTTACATGGATGCTATGGGACCCAAAGGTTGACCTGCTCTCCTGTAGGTCTCTGCAGGGCTCAGTGGAGCTCTCTAGGGCTCCCTCTGGTCACTGTAGGCCCTTACAGGTTGACTCATCCTCCCATCTCTCCATGGGGCTCTATGAGCTCTTATGTGGATGCTATGGGACCCTCTTGGCCACCTGGGCACACTGTGGGCTCACATTCAGCCAAGCATCCACCAATAGCCCCATGTCCCTTTCCTCAACCTTGCTGAACCTCATCCCATTGAGCTCAGCCCAGCGATCCAGCCTATCCAGGTCCCTCTGGAGGGCCTCCCTACCCTCAGGCAGATTGACACATCCTCCCAACTTGGTGTCACCTGCAAACTGACTGAAGGTACACTCAGTGCTCTCATCCAGGTCATCAAGATATTAAACAAGATGAGCCCCAGAACTGACCCCTGGGGATCTCACCTGAGCTGATTTGCACTATAACTTCGCCGGTACCAAGGCCTGTAGCTCCCCAGATCCTCCTTACAGCCCTCTTCTTGTAGCAAGCCTCCAATCCACCAGGACCTCTCCAGATAACCAGGAGCACTTCTAGAGTGCCACAGATGGTGCCCACAGCTCTAAAGAGCCCTCCATCCACCACCCCTCTCCCCAACACCCAAGTAGAAGGGAGCCCCCAAGGGCCAAGAGCAAAGCTTCAGCCAAGAAGTTAATCAGGTGACGCCCCATCCTCCCCCGCTGCATCCCACAGGTGGGCAAGGAGTGCCCAGCCCTACACACCAAAGACACTGACCTACCACCCGCTCTCCCCCTGCAGCCAGCCTCAGGAACTCAGTTTATCTGCAAAGACTTTTATTAACATCAAAGTTATTAACATCAAAGCATTAAAAAGAAGGGGTCAAGATCACAGCAGCTGTGCCCCCAGAGGAAGTATCTGAGGGCTCCAGCACATGTCATGCACACAAAACTGCATCCCATCCCATCTGTGGGTCCCCGCAGGCTCAGAGGCGCACGAGGAAGGCCAGGTCCACGGTGTCAGGGATGCGGAGCTCATCCAGGTGCAGTGAGGATGGGGTGAAGGGCAGGTGCACGGGGAAGAGGTGGCTGGTGTCCACCAGGAGCTGCCCAGAGCCCTCTGCCTGCTGCTCCTGCAGCCGCTTCTGCAGGAACACAGCCCTCAGCAAGCTGGTGGCCCAAGACCCAGAGTTACGATCCCCACCTCCCCCGCAGCAGAGCCTCCTGCCCTACCTCCACACTGCTGATGAGGGCAGGGCTCACACGCTCCTCCAGCCCAGCAGTCGGGGTGTACGACCGTAGGATCTTCACAACCTGGGGGAGACATTGTGTGATGGAGCTGCAGGGTGCCCAAGGCTCCAACTCCAGAGGTCATCACAACCCCCCCCCTCCAGCCCCATACCTGCTGTGGGCTCAGCACGGTGCACAGGCTGCAGATGGCCCCTGCATCCTCCTCCGTCGCCTTCTTCACCTGCAGTAGCTGTGCAGCCTGGACCAGAGGCTCCAGCATGTCACGGGCACCGCTCTGCTGCAGCCCCTGTGCCCGCAGCCACTGCTCCACCTGGCTGACGTTGTACCTACAGGGTTGTGGGGTCAGCAGGAGGCAGCCCCCCCTTCCCTGGCTCCCCCCAACCCTGCACGGGACCGACCTAAGCTGGATGCCACGGCTCCAGGAGCACGCATCCTTCCTCAGCAGGAGGTAGTTGAGGGTGGTACCGCTGATGAGGAAGAGGAGCTGGCGCAGCAACTGGTGCCCCACGGCCAGGGACAGCCCATGGAGCTCCAGTGCCTGGAGGAAGGAGCCCAGCTGCTGCAGGAGCTCGGGCAGCGTGTGGGTTGGGGGGGTCGAGGAGCGGCGGTGAGAGGGAGGGCAGGAAGAGGACAGGCCCTGGATGGTCTCACTCTCCAGCATTGCAGCAACTGGAGAGGGAAAGAGGAATGATCAGAGCATGGCTCGTTGGCTTCACATCATCTCTAGTTGGAGATAAAGGAGTTGATGGGGGGGGGGGGGGCTGTGCTCCTTGGATGGGAGAAGTGGGGCATGCGGGTGACAGAGGTCCCCAGGCTACAAATGCCTCCTCCCCCTTCAGCTCTTCAAACGCCTCATCTGAGCTGGAATCCTCCAAGACCCAACCCCAGATCCCACCTCATGGGAGACCCAACCCAACACAGAGCCCCCAGTCACAGAAAACCTAACCCAACTCACAGCTGCCCTATGAGCAGGCTTAGGGGAACCCAACCCACAATCCCCCCCCCCCCCCCCATTGGAAACCCAACACCCACTTGAGAGGAACCCATCCCAACCCAGAGTCCTCCACCGTAGGGAAACCAAGATAACCTACAGTGCTTTTAAGAGGAATCCAACCCAACCCCAAGCCCTCCCTCACATAGAACCCAACCCAGAGCTGCCCTCTTAACAGGTGCCTCCCTCACTCAGTGCTCCCCCCTCCCAAACTAGCACCAGGGCACCCCATGAGCCCCCAGCCCCGCTCCCCCCAAGCCCCATCCATACCAATCATGGGCTTGAGGTGCTTCTCAGCCGTGCGGATGAGCTGCTGGTACAGCTGCACTGCCAGCGCACCCAGGCTGCAGCAGGAGCCCTGCAGGTCCAGGTAGCGCAGGCAGTGCTCGTTCTGCTGCGCCGTGTTCCCCTGGTGACAGCTCTGTGGGCACAACTAGCTCAGGGTGACGGGTCCCTGGGTGACCCAACCCCCACCCAAAGCCCACCCCAGGGCAACAGGATCAGCCCAGCATGTGCCCATGCACATGAGCTGGGGGAGCAGCCCCAGCCCATAAGCAGAGCCCACAGCCCCTGAGGCCCCCACATCTCCATCCAGGAGGGGTGACAGCCCCCCACACACACCCTCAGCACCCTACCTCATCCCGGCCGTACTGGCGCAGGCAGTTCAGAAGCCGGCAGGTGTTTGCAAGCCAAAGTGCCACCACATCAAAGTCATCGCTGTGCTTCTGTGTGGGGACAGAGCGAACAGGGAGTGGGGTCAGGGAGGCTCCAGGGCACCACAGCCCCATCCTACAGAGCCATGGGGTCCAGGCTGCAGCCCTCACAACACCTTCATGACCCTCTTGATGGCATTGATGGCTGCATCCAGCAGTGAGCGGGCCCGTGGCTCGTCATGGCAGCAGTCTGCGTGCCGGATGCAGAGGAAGAGGATGTAGGCTGGAAGCTCTGGTAGTGTCCCTGAGCCACTCTGTGGGCGATAATCTGTAGGGGAGGGCACGAAGATGTGGGGTCAGGCAGCTACAGAAAGCAGAGCCGAGCAAAACACTGCCCTAGAAATTGGGGGAAGGAAGAAGCCGGACAGGGAAAAGAGGTTCTGTTGGGTAACACGGTCCCATTGACTCAAAGCCCACCTGTGATGATGGCCTTGATGATGCGCCCTTCATCCTCGAGCCTCCACGCCAGCATGGCCTGGGGCCGCCCCGATGGGGATGGGACTATGGGGGACGCTCCCAGCTCCTGCCCCGGTGCGGTGGCCTCTTTCTTCATTGCTGGAGAGGAGCACAGGTCACATCCTGCTGTGTCCTGAGCCATGGGACTTGCAGCAGGTCCCACCTTGGGGTAAAGCAGGGTGGTGCCCCCCATCCCTGTACCCCCCTTTCCCATGCAGGTACATGCCTGTTAACTCCTGGATCTGCTTTGAGTAGGTTCTCAGCTGCTTCTGCAGCTTCAGTGTGGTCCTCTCCTGTTTCTCCAGCTTCTGGGACAGCTCCTGAACAAGGACAGCCCTCGTAAGGCTCAGCACCCCCTCAATCAGCTTAACAACTCCCAGGAGATAGCTCCCCAGAGGGACACTGCAGATCACCATAGGACAAGATAAGGGTATCCAGCTCTACCCTGTCTCCCCAGTTCCCCCCCCCCCCCCCCCTTACCCAGTTCTCCTCCTTGAGGCGCACAATATGGTGCTGCAGTCCCTCCTGGCCCTGGTGCTGCTGCAGGTCCTGGATGAGGGCTGCCTGCTGCTGGCTCAGCTGCTTGAGTGAGCGGATGTCGAGGTGCAGCCCCTCCACCTCCTCCTCGTGGTGCTGCTTCTCCTCCTGCAGCTGGCTCACCAGCAGCCTGCACAGAAGGGGAAACTGAGGCACCGCTCTTTGGACTGGGGGTCCTTTGGGTCCCTTTCAACTCAACCCATTCCACGACTCTGAGACATCATGAGACATCAATCCCAATCCTTCAGGGTAGGGTTTGTCCCCTCAAACCAACCTTTCCCAGAGCATCTATGGGGCCACACTCACTTGTTGGCCACCTGCACCGCATCGTAGGCGTGCTTCAGGTCCTCCCCCGCCGCCTTCTCAGGGCTCCTGCCCAACCCCAGCATCTCAGCGATGTTCTGCCAAGAGGAGAGCAGGGCAGGGTGAGGGCAGCCCTGGTAGCAGAGCTCTACCCCCACAGCTATGGGGCAGGGGCTCACCCTTCGCTTGAGGAAATCCAGGGGTTTCTTCTCCTCGTGCTCCGTGGATGCTTTGCTCCTCCGCAGCTCCTCGCGTGTGCGGGCCAGCTCCTCGGTGACAGCATTGAGCTGCCCCAGCAGCAGCAGGTACGCCTTCTCAAAGGGATCCTGCCCCACAGCGCTGTTAGGTGTAGGATCCCCCACGGGGTGGGGTTGGGGGACCTCAGGTGGGGACTGCCAGCGCTCCTCCAGCCCCTGGTGGGGGGGAGGGAGGTTGGAGCCGAGGGCTGACATCTCTGCAGCCACCCCACTGGGACCACAGAACCTCATGGGAAAAGGTGCTTCCATTTGTCACCTCCACCATCACCACTAACCTCAGCCTGCAGGTCAGAGCCATCCCGAGAAGGGGCAGTGGACATGGAGGACAGGTAGCTGCTCTCAGAGCCCAGGAAGCTCTCGGATGAAGGAGAGCGTCTGAGCATGCTTTGCTAATGGGAGAGAAGAGGGACAGAATTGCTCCCCATGCCCCAGGCAGCCACTACCTCGTATCCCATCTCTAGTGGGGAGACAAGGATAGGTCTGGGAGGGGAACACAAGAGCTCAGAGGGGCTGAGCCCCCCATATCCCTCACCCTATGGAAGGCAATCTCATCCCGCAGGTTCTCGTAGCCCTGCTCCAGTCGGGCATACTCCTGCACCAGGCTCTGGTAGCGGGCCCGCTCCTCCTCCAGCTCCTGCTGCAGCCCCTGGCTCTCCCGAGCTGCACGCTGGTGCTGTTCTGTGGGGAGATGGACAAACGGGGACACGGTGAGGGTGCACAGTGCCTTGTGTGGGACAGGGACATGGGGACCCTCCTACCTTCCAGATCCTGGGACTGCTCCAAAGTGCGCTGGATCAGAGCATCTCGCTCCTCTCCCAGATGCAGCTTCACAGCTTCCACTTCTGCCAGGCGCTGCGGGGAGAGCAGAGGGACAGATGCAGCCCAGGGGCCGCCCCATGGGCACTCAGCACCATGACCCACAGCCCAAAGCAGAGCGCAGAGCCATTGCCCCCAGCCCCACATCAGACCTGCCGGAGCTCCTCCACCTCCTGGGCCAGGCGGCTCTCAACACTGTGCCTCTCCAGCTCGGCCA
This sequence comes from Oreortyx pictus, assembly GCA_036925125.1. NCBI lineage: Eukaryota > Metazoa > Chordata > Aves > Galliformes > Odontophoridae > Oreortyx > Oreortyx pictus. Next base: position 2,370,036 of record JAUPFR010000027.1, read on the forward strand.
GCCGCTCCTGCAGCCGCTGCACCTGAGCATCGTGCACCGCATCCTCCCGCAGCCACCGCATCTCCTCCCGCAGCCGCTGCACCTCCTCAGCATGAGCAGTGTTCAGTGCTGAGAGCTGCTCCGCCAACTGCTGCTTCTCCTGGGCCTGTAGCAAAGTGAGGTTGGGCATGGACACCCCATCCCAAAGGGAACACAGGCAGCCCAAGCCACCCATGTGCAGTGATGAGGTAACTCCCTCGGGCATCACCCCATGCAGAGCTGCAACAGAGAGCCTTCCATTGGGCCGAGGCAACCACTGCACCACAGACCCAAAAGCAGAGGGAGAACTGCAGCACCCACCTGCTCATCCAGCCTGCGCTGCAGCTGCATCACCTTGATCTCCATGCCCTTGTGCAGCTGCTTGTAGTGCTCCACTGAGCGTGCCTCCGCCCGCAGCTGGCGCAGCTCACGGCGTGCCCGTGCCCGGCGGTAGCAGCACTGCAGGTAGAGCACAGCTCTGCGCAGACGGACGTAGCGCTGGCGGACCAACCAGCCCCGCACGGCAGCCTGAAGCACCACGGCTTTCTGGTGCTGCACCATCTGTGGGGAGACAGGGATCAGTGTTACGCTGCCACCACAAGATACCGCACACCCCACCCCATGCAGGAGGGCACCACATCCAGCTCTGCCCTGCTCCTACCTGGCGGTACAGGCATCGAGCAAACATCCCCCGGCTGAAGGCCTGGATGGTGAGGGTAGCCCGGTGCACACGCAGGTAGGAGCGCCGAGCTAGCATCATCCTCATATTTTTCTGCAGCACCACCGCAGCTCTGTTCCTCCGCAGCTCAGCCGTGAGCCTGCAGGGTGCAGGAGCTGAGCACGGGGTGGCAGAACCCCACAGCCCACCCCCCACCCTCACACCCCCTGGGCTCGGGCTTGTCACACCTCACCTACGTGCCAGCATGCCCCGGGTGTAACGCTGCAGGCACACGGCTGCAGCACGAATGCGCCCGAAGCGCCGCCGTGCCAGCCAGCCCCGCAGGTGCTGCTGCAGCAGAGTGCATGCTGCACGCATCCGGCGGCACCGCTGCTCCTCCAGAAACGCCACCTGGCCAGCACGGAAGAACACCTTGCTCTTCCCGCAGCGGTACGTACTGGGGTCCTGCGGGAAAAGCAGAGCAGCAGAGCAGGGCCTCAAAGAGGTTCCCCTAAAGAGATGCTCCGTGACCTCCCTGCTGACTGCAGAATTGTAGTTCCTCCCCATTGCGTACACCCCACTGAGGGCCCACGCTGGAAGGAGGAGGGGGAGAAGAGTGTGCTAGGGATGCTTGAGGGACCCCAAGGGATGGGGAGAAGCATGAGCAAGGAACGCCTGGGGGAGCACAAGGGATGGGAAATAAAACCACACACACAAGGGATGCACCCTGGGGGGACCCTGCTGCAAGCCCTTACTTTCAGCAGTCTCTCCAAGGCAAGGCTGCAGCTCTGCTTCGCATCAGTGCCCACCAGCTCCTCCCTGCTCAGCAGGGCCCTGTACCGCTCAAAGAACTCCTGGTACGTCCACCTGTGTATGCATAGAGGGGATCAGAGGGTGCTGCAGCCACATGGACCCTCCCCGTCCCCCCCAGGGTGCTGGGAGAGCATGGGGTACCTGGAAGGGTAACCAGCAGCGCTGATTCGGATGGTCTCCAGCACTCCACAAGCTCTCAGCTGCTCCACCGCTCTCCTGGAGTCAAAGCTAGGGCAGAAATGAAAGGATTATCCCATCCGGGCATCAGCTGGGGGTGTGCATGTGGGACAGGAGGGATGCAGCTCAGAGGGATGGCACAGACCCACGGCACTCACACAAAGGGCAGCTTGCTGTCGTTGGGTTTGATGCAGCGCACATAGTGCGGTGTAGTGCTGCCCAATGTCTCCATCAGCCGCTGCAGGGAGGATTTGAACTGTGGAGGAAACAACAGGACAGTGCTCAGAGCCCCCCAGCACACAGCCGGATTCCCCCCCTCCCCCCAGGGAGGTCCCTGCCTGGTACCTGGCTCGAGATGGACTTCTTACCTGGCTGGAGATGGACTTCTTGCTCTTCTGGGTCCCAGGCATTGATCTGCGGCTGGGGCGGCCGGACCTGGGCCCACTAGACCTGCGGGATGTGGGGCCGTCCCCATCCTCCAGGAAGAGCTCAGTGAGCAGCGCAGACTGTGTGGAGTGAGGCCATGAGAGCCGAGCAGGGCCAGCAGTGAGCATCACACCATGCACCCAGAGCCACCACTGCAGGACAGCCCCACAGCACAGCACACAGCCCGGCACTCCACCCTGCAGCCCAGACATGCAAGAACCAGCTGTCATCCCCCCCCCCCCATGAGAACCCCAGTGCAAGCCACAGACACCCTGCCATGAGAGCAGCCCACAGCATCCCCAGAGATCTCCCTTACCTTCTGCCAGGACCATGCAGCACAGAGAGAAGTGAAAGCGTTACCAACATGGGGGCAGCAGGACACCCTCCCATCCCCCTGCCCCAGCAGGTAAGCAACCACGGCATCACACACCTCAAAATGGGACCACCCATGGGAGCGGGGTGGGGGGCACCCACGGCTCCTACCTCCCACACCACCGCCCCCTTCCAGCCCTGGGATGCACGCACCTTGCTGGCTCGCAGCAGCCCCACCAGCTCCTCAGGGACGGTGTCCCTGTTCTTCTCCACAAATCCATTGCACTGATACTCCACCTGACATGGGACAGGGTCAGCATGAGGTTATCCTGGGACCTTCCCAGCCCAGTTTGGTGTGGGGCTCTTGGAACAAGTCCCTGAGGAGCCAGAGCTGCCCAGGGGGCCAGTGTAGCACTCCTACCTTGCCAGCAAAGTGGCACACAACAAAGGCATCTGTCGGTCTCTTGGGCTTCTGGAAGTGGGAGCTGCCGAGGTGGGTCTGGTACAGCTTCTGGGCCCAGCTCCCATCACTGCCCTGGGGCATCTGAAAAGCAGAGGGGTCAGGGGGTGGCCAGGGGCTCCGGAGGGCTGCAGTGCTGCCATTGCCCCAACCCACCTTGCACTCCTCGTTCAGCAGGTCCAGCACACCCAGCCGGCCCTCAATGAGCTCGATGCATGGCTGGTTGTCACAAAAGTCAATGAAGACCCAAGGGATCTCTTCAGCCACGTACTCCTCCTGTTCCAGCTTGAAGACGTGCTGGAAGGATGGGAGAGCACAGCAGGACCAAGGTGAGGGCAGAGGTTTGCACAGGGCAGCCCTTCTCCCTGAGCTTCTGGAGACCAGAGGGCTCCATGGTTGGGGCCCCAACCCCGGATTTCAGGGGAGCAGCCATGTTCCCAGGGCAGGAGGTCAGAAGCAGCAGCACAGTGAGCTGCAGGGAGATGTGCTGCCTCCCAGTGAGGAGACCTCTGGGTGAAACCCACCAGGTTGAAGAGCTGCTGCAGCTTCTCATTGGCATAGTTGATGCAGAACTGCTCAAAGCTGTTGAGGTCAAACATCTCAAACCTGCGGGCAGCAGAGAGCTGGCTGGAGCAGGACACTGCCACAGGCCCAACCCCACCATGGAGCTGACCCAACCGTGGCCGGAGGAGGACCACGCTCTTCCACAAGGAGAAGAAGAGCTGTCCTTACCCATAGATGTCCAGGATGCCAATGGAGGTGTGGTGGCCCTCTGGTGAGCGCAGGGCACGGTTAACCCTGCTCGTCATCCACCTGAAGACCTGCCCATACATGTGCTTGGCCAGGGCATCCCGGGAGTCCAGCGCCTGCTGCCTGGTGAGCGGCTTCAGGTAGGTCTCACCTGCCGTCACCAGCTTGCGGTGGCAGAGCCAGCGTATCACCTGCACCTCCTCGATGCCCAGCAGTGCACAGAACAGCCCCAAGGCCTCATTGTTGGGCTGCAAAGGGACAGAGTGGTCACCAGCAGCGCTGGGACACGTGGGGACACATGCAGAGCTCTCACCCACCTCCACAGAGCAGCCATCCCCGTGGCGGTCCCTCCCTCTGATGGTGACGTTGCCCAGATGCAGGATAGCAGCGAGGATGGCAAAGAGCTCCAGCTGGTCGGCTTCAGTGACACCTGCGGGCACAGAGGGAGGGGTTGGGGTCAGACCCCTTCCCACCCCACATGTTGGGGATGAGCTGGAGAGAAGGGAGCTGGCCAGCACTGGGGCTTCCAGCCAGGGTTAGGGAGGTGGGATGATGGTGACAGAGCTTAGGACAGTGGGGATGCCCACCCCATTGCTTTCCCCCAACCCACACTCAGCCAGGACAGTACCCAGGAGGGAGAAGGCGTGCCGTGTGCTGTCCAGGTCAGATGCATCATCGGTGCCAGTGCTGCACCGGCCCTGCTGGGTGTAGTAGAAGGTCTCTGCCCCACCTACAGCAGAGATGGATGGGTGATGAGAACAGCACAGCCGCACTGGGCTTCCAACCACCCCCCATCCCATGGGGCAGCACACCCAGCCAGCAGCCCCAAGGGTTGAGGGGAAGACAGAGAGCTGACATCACCATGGGGACAGCAGGGGGGAATGTGGGGCACTCACGCAGATGCAGACCCCGCAGCTCAGGCAGGGCGGCTGAGGCACAGAGCTGATAGAAGATGTGGTAGTTCCGCTCCGCTTTTGCCTGCAGAGGAGTGAGAAGAGCACTGAGCACTCCCCAGAGCGGGGACAAGGGGATGTTTTCCCCTCCCAGTTCAGCTGAGCAGCAGCGGGGCTGTGTGCCCAGCACAACAGCCACGGTCAACCCTTGTCCCTGTGCAGAGCCCCACCTGGAAGGTGACACGGGACTTCTCCAGCAGGTAGGTCTTGATGGTGGCCCCCATGACGCGGGCATGGCTGAAGCCAATCTCAATGTACTTCCCAAAGCGGCTGCTGTTGTCGTTCCTGGTTGTCTTGGCGTTCCCAAAGGCCTGGCAGGAGGAAGGCTTTGGGTCTCCAGGTGTTCCAGGGGAGGCCAACCCGCTGCACCCATCCACCTCATCATGGGCTGAGGGCCACGGGAAGGGTTTGGGACAGGGGGACACACCTCCATGACCGGGCTGGAGGCCAGCACCTTCTCCTCCATGCTGGAGTCACCCAGGCCACCCCCAACAGCAGTGAAGTATCTCATGGCATACTTGGCAGAGGCAGTTTTCCCCGCTCCTGACTCACCGCTGATGATCAGGGACTGGTTCCTACCAAACCTGGAAGGGAACACAAGCCCTTGAGCCACTGGGATGGGCTTCAGCCCTTCCCCACCACGACCCAACCTTGGTGGGACACAGCCCCATACCGAGGTGTCCCAAGGGGATCTCTCACCTCACCATCTGCCTGTAGGCCTCCTCCGCCAACGCGAAGATGTGGGGGTCCATATCCCCCATCTCCCGGCCGCTGTAGGCATAGATCACCTCCTCCTCATAGATGGGCAGCAGCTTGTAGGGGTTGATGGCCACCAGGATGATGCCTGCAGGAAGGGCTCAGGGCTCGCACAGGGAAGGGGCAGGAGGGCACTGAGTAGGGGTGGGGGCACAGGGGCTCACCGCAGTACGTGTAGATGGCGTTGGCCTCCAGGAAGCGCACGCGGAGCGAGTGCAGCACGGCCGGCTCATGCAGGTGGCTCAGGGCCACCAGGTCATCCTTGCCAGAGAGGCACTCAGGGTTGCAAAGGGGCGGCAGCTGGGAGCCCACGGGGTAAGCAAGAGGCTGTGGGGTTGGAGACAGAGTGAATGCTGAGCAGGGACAGACAGTCCCCAGGTGGGCAGGGGACACGGCCACAGTGAGCAACGCTCCTGTATGGCCACCAGGCATGTTGTGGCCTCCCCACCAAGGGGGACAGGCTGGTTTGGGGATCTCATCCTGGGACATCAGCTGTGTGACAAACAGGGGACCCACACAGCCCCAGCCTCACCGAGCCATCCTCCAGGCGGAGGTGCAGGACAGAGTCTCCTTCCTCATAGCTCTTGGTTATTTCTGCTGCCCTCCAGACATGAACACAATCAGGGATCCAGACCCGGGCACCCTGGGGAAACACAGGAGCAACACCCTACAGCCAACCACCAACCCAAGCAATCCCCAGCACAGCTCTGCACGCAGCCAAGTGCTCAGCATCCCCACAGACACGCAGTGATGAATCCCCCCAGCTGCGTGGGGAGGCAGTAGGGCTGCCACTCAACCACCCAAGAACAGAGCACAGCAGCAAAAAGGGGCTCAAAACCGACTGTAGGCACCCAGAAAAAGGGCTGGGGGATACTGCAGTCCTAAAGTCCTTTTGGGATGTACCCCCTCCTCCTTTCTGCTAAGGAAACAGCTCTACTCTGCTATAGGATATCCCAGAAAAGGGGGTAACAGCACCCAGACCCCGCTGCCACAGCTCCACCAGCAGGCAGGGATGGGGGCAGATCCATGTGGGGTTGGACAGACCTTCCCTTCCCACCCCCCACAGCCTCACCTGCCCATAGGGCTGCCCCGCCGCCATAGCCCCACTGTCACACAGCCAGCTTCCCCCCCCCAGCTCACCGCCCATTTATGGCCGCTAATTGCCGCTAATTGGATGAGGGGTCCACACCCTGCTCTGCTACCACAGCACCACGCCCCTTCCCTAATGGGGGAGGACCTCAAGGGCCCTTCATAGACATGTTAAGATTCTCTACTGGGGGGATCCCAAGCCCCCCCTTGGAGCCTCTGAGCAGCTCTATAAGGGACTCATCCCATAGGACACCCCCCAAAAGTGCTACCCCCCCCCCCCAAAATTACCGAGGTCACCATGAGCTCCTCCTGTCTTAGGCACCCCCTATATAGGACACCCCAAAACTGATCCTTTTCTGCCTGACCCTCCCCTGGGTTATCCCGGGACCCCACAGCCCAATACGTGGGGTGGGACGGGGACCCTCAGCGCAGCCCCCAGCATGGGGCACGGGGGTGCTCGGTGGGACGTGTTGGGTTTTCTGGGCACGGCAGGAAGGGCTCCTGCTTTTTGCTTTCATTTTTGCCACGAGTTTGAGCACACGCAGCGGTGACAGAGGCGGCTTTGCAGAAACGCAGGGCCGCATTTCCCCGGCAAAATCGAATCCCTCCGGGGACGGGCGCGAGCAATCCCTCGGCGCGACGCACGGCTGCGCTAAACGCTCCCGTTTTAATTACTCCGCGGCAGGCGGAGGAAAAGCGATGCACGCGATGACGTTGTGATGGAAATGCCCTTTAGAGTCCCTTCCAGCTCAGGCGATTCAATGACACGCGTGGGGTTGGGGCATTCCCGTGGCTCTTGTTGCTTGGCACCGTCCCACAGCCCCAGCACCACGCGGGGCAAAGTCCTGCGGGGCCGGGCAGGGAGCAGCCGCTTATCGGGGTGCTGCTCTGCCCCGCGCCAGCACGGAGCCGTGTGCCCGGAGCTGCTGGGCCCCGTTCTGACCTACATCTGTGTCCCCGTGGTCAAAACTCAGCTCCCAGCACTGCTATATCCCCCCTTGGGCTTCCCCTGCTCTACCAACATCGCACACCTGGTGCAGCCAGGGCAAATCCTGCGCTGGGGAAGAGCAGCGGGGATGGAAGGGCGAGGGAGGGAAAGAGGGAGGGGAAAGGGAAAGAGAAGGGGAAAGAGATGGAAAAGGGGAAAGGGAATGAGAAAGGGAAGGGGAAAGAGAATGAAAGAGGAAAGAGGGAAGGGGAAAGAAGGAGAAGTGGAAGGGGAAGGAAGGAAAGAGGGAAGGGGAAAGAAAGAGAAGTGGAAGGGGAAAGAAGAGGAAGGGGAAGGAAAGAAAAGGAAAGGAAAATGGAAAAAGGAAGGGGAGGAAAAGGAAAGAGGGAAGGGGAGAGGAAGGTGAGAGGAAAGGAAAAAGAGAAGGAGAAGGGAAAGGAAAAGGGGAAGGGGAATGTAAGAAGTAGGAAAAGGGTAAAGGAAATGGAAGGGGAAGAGGTTGAGGGCAGAGGAAGCCAGGGAGCAGTTCTGCCCCAATCCTAAAACCCCGGGGCAGCCCAAGAAAGTTTCCAGCTCCACTGCTTCCAACCGCAGCCTCGAGGTTGTCCCCGGGCCGCTCATGGCGCTCGAGGAAAGCAGCCCAGCAGCGATCACTTGGGCTCTTTCTGCGTGATTTATGTTTCCTCTCGTTCCTGAGAGCCGGGCCTGGAACAAACATCTCCACGCAGTCACCACGGGCACCGGCTCCGACCTTTGCTCCCAGCCGGGTGTCACCGGTTCGGCACATCCCGGCCCCGCACCCGTCCCGCTCCAACAGGAAAACACCACGACGCGTTCCAGCGGTTGAATCACAGCTTCGGACCGGCGCTGCCCCGTCCTGAGCTGAGATATGGGGCGGTGCTGCCCCGCGCTGTGGGGTTCTGCTGCGTCCCAGTGTTCCCAGTGCCGGGGAATGGTCCCAGTACCACTTATCTGCTGTGTGCTGAGCAGAACGCTGCCCCGCTGCCAAAGTCTGTGGTTGCATTCTCCCACTCTCTGATTTTTATTTTATTTTATTTTATTTTATTTTATTTTATTTTATTTTATTTTATTTTATTTTATTTTATTTTATTTTATTTTGTTTTGTTTTATTTTGTTTTGTTTTGTTTTATTTTGTTTTATTTTTATTCTCAGCTCCAGACTGACGGGTTTTCCCTTCTCCTCCATTCCTTTGTCACGGGGCGGGGATCGAACCCCCACTCGGGGGACCACCCCATTCCTGCAGGGTTCCGTCGTCCCGGAGCAGCCCTAACACCGCCGGTGTCCCCGGGGCGCTCCGGACCCCTCAGCCGGTGCTCGGAGGGGGGGGCCCCGCCCCGTACCTGCCCCCGGCCCCGCCGTCCCGCCCCCCGTCCCGCCCCGGTGCCGCCCCGTCCCGTCCGCCCGGACTTTACCTCCCGGCCGGGCCCGCTCCGTTCCGGGCCATGTGAGCCATAGGGTCGGGCCGCGGGGCCGCCACCGAACCGGTGCCGGTATGGAACGCAGGAAGGTTTTCGTGGTGCTCGACGTGCTCTGCGTGGTGGTCGGTGAGAGTCCGCTGGGGGCTGCGGGGCCGCTCTGCGCCTCGACGGGACGGGGGGGGAGGGGTAGGCGGGGTGGGGTCGGGGGCAGATGGGATCCCCGCGGGTCGGGTCCGGCCGTGCCCTCCGGTGGCAGTGGGGTACGAACCCCGAGGAGCACCTTGCGCGATCCTGGTGCCCCGACGGGGAAACGCTCGGCCTTTGCCACCGGGGACGGAGCGATACGATCCGGTGAGGCCGCTCGGTCCGTGCGGAGCGTCCCGACGGGGACACCCCGAGCAGCGCCCGACGGGACCGCTCCGACCGAGGGCACGGGGACGAGCACGGGGACGGGCAGCTCGGGGTGGTCGTCGGGGCCCCGAGCACTGCACCCCCCCCCCCCCCTCCGGTTTTGTGCCTCCCCCCCCCCAGGGCAGCCTCCGCCCAGACGCTCGTTTCTAAAAGTGCCGCTCGCAAGCACCTAATTAAGACGGATGGCCTAAAAATAAAAGCCCGGGTCGTAATTTCAGCCTCAACCTCCTGAGCTTTCTTGGGCTCCGAGCTCCGGTGGAGAGAGGCAGGTTCCTGTTTTTGTTCGGTGCCCTTTTCCTTTTCTGCCCTCTTTATTTTTAGGGGGAGCTTTTTCGGAAGGTGGAATTACCCAGGGAAAAGCGAGGCGGGATGGGGGGGAGAGAAAAAGAAAAAGGGCGTCTAATTTGAGCTGCAAACGGAAGGTTTGAAGTCTGCACGGAGGCGTCCGTGCGTGCGGGGCTCCTCCCGCAGCCTGGGAGCCGTCACGGCTTGTTCCTGCCATGTTCCTGCCGTGTTCCTGGCCCTTCTCGCAGCTCTTTTTTTCTTTTTGGCTGCTTTCGCGTCTGTTCGGGGAGAGCCGCCTTTGGAGGCCCGGAGGCTGCGGGGTGGTGCTTTGCTGTGATTTCTTTCTTTTCTTTTTTATTTTCTCGGCTCTTTTTTTGCTCGGCTGAGAGCGCTGCGCCGGACCCCCCCCCACCCCCCCCCCCCACCCCCCGGGGAAGGGGCTCCGGGAGGAGGGTTGGATGCCGGGGACAAAGGTGTGTTTTGTTTTTTCCCTGGAGACGGTGGAACAATGGGGAGGCGGAAATCGCCTTCCTGAAGGCGGAACGGGGAAAGGAGCCCGGGCTTAAGGTGGACCGTAGGGCCGAGGGATTCTGCAGCCCGGTCCCTCCGGGGAGAGCATCCCGTGCTCAGCCTCCCCGTGCTTGAAGATACCCGTGGCCACCCAGGCAAGGGCCCCCCAGGGGCTGGAGGGGCTGCACGACCCTACGTCAGACCCCCACCGGAGCTCCTTCTGGTGTTTTGTGTGGGATGATGCCATCCAGGGAGGAGCTGGAAGATGCTCGTGGTCAGGGCTGGTGCACGAGGGGTGGAAAAGCCTCCTGGGCTGGGCTGGGCTGATTCAACTGGTCCCAGCATCACTGCTACTAGAGCGGTGTTTGGGGGGGGGGGGGGTAGCCAGGCTGGGTTGTGGGCTCTGGCTTTGCCCAGCCCTGGACTGAGTGAGACCCGAAGGCGTAAAACAGGCTGGTGAGATGCCTGAGCTGCTCTGCCAAGTTCTGCTCTCCTCCAGGCAGTGGGGAGTGGGTCCTGGCACCTGGCAGCAGCTGGGGAGGAGTGGGTGCTCCAGGGGTAGCTCACTCCACAGGTGGCTGTGAGCCCTGATAACGCCCTGTCAGCAGCAGGGCCAGCACACTGCCCTGGGTGCAGGATCCTTCCCCAGCAGTGGGGAGCAGGAACCAGGGGACCGTGTGTGTTTGGTTCCAGCACGGAGTCCTTGAGAGTGTGCCCGAGTCTTCTCCCTCTCTTCTTTGCAGCATCTCTGCCCTTTGTCATCCTGACGCTGGTGAACTCCCCGTACAAGCGAGGCTTCTACTGCAACGATGACTCCATCCGCTACCCCTACAAGGCAGACACCATCACCCACGGCCTCATGGCTGGGGTCACCATCACCTGCACCGTTCTCATTGTAAGGAAGCGCTCTGGGCCTCCCCCAGAGCACATGTCTGGGGCTGAGACCCACAGTCCACGGGGCAGGGTCCCTGCAGGGCTGGGGGAAGGCTCCAGGGAGGATTCTGGGCACTGGTGCATCCCCCAGCCTTGGAGCTGGGACCCTCACCCCTCCGCCTATGCTCCCTGCAGATCTCCTTGGGAGAGGCATACCTGGTCTACACAGAGCGCCTCTACTCCAAGTCGGAGTACAACAACTACCTGGCTGCCCTCTACAAGGTGGTGGGGACCTTTCTCTTCGGGGGGGCCATCAGTCAGTCCCTCACCGACCTGGCCAAGTACATGATCGGCCGCCTGCGGCCCAACTTCTTGGCGGTCTGCAACCCCGACTGGTCCAAGGTGAACTGCTCCATCTACGTGCAGCTGGAGAATGTCTGCCAAGGGGAGAGCAGGAATGTCACCGAGTCCCGGTGAGCCTTGGGGGCGGCCCCAGAGGGGCAGTGAGGGGTTGGCAGCCGTGTCCTGACCCGTCCCTTTCCCTGCAGGCTGTCCTTCTACTCTGGGCACTCCTCCTTTGGGATGTACTGCATGATGTTCCTGGCGGTGAGTGCTGCACTGTGCGAAGCCCCGGGGTGCTATCCTCACCGTGGGACTGCTGTTCCTGTGCTTGGTGACACCTCTTCCTCTCCGTAGCTGTACGTGCAAGCCCGGCTGGTGGGGAAGTGGGCCCGGCTGCTGCGTCCCACCATCCAGTTCTTCCTCCTCGCTTTCGCCATCTACGTGGGCTACACGCGGGTCTCCGACTACAAGCACCACTGGAGCGATGTGCTGGCCGGGCTGCTCCAGGGCGCGCTCATCGCCGTCCTCATCGTGAGTGTCCCCTCGTGGACGGCCCCGCTGGAGGGCGGGGGAGCTGTGGGATCAGACCTGAGCCCCCACCTCCTGTTTGTGCCCTCAGGTCCGCTACGTGTCCGACTTTTTCAAGCACCGTCCACCCCGGCAGTGCGATGAGAAGGACCCAGAGCGCAAACCCAGCCTGCCGCTCACCCTGAGCGACACCGACCGCAATCACTACAGCTACCGGGGCACCCCGTGAGCTGCACGTGGAGCCCGGACTGCGGGACGGGAGGGGTGGGGGTGGGAGGGGAAACACGGGGCCTGGTGCCCACCTGCGGCTCCATCGCACTGCACCACAACTCTGCCCTTCCCCACTCCCGGCAGCGCTGCGGCTGTGGGATCTGCCGGGCAGGGGGAGGCCTTGGGTCTGGGCTGGGGTCTGCGGGGCCTGGGAGCAGGGCAGGGGGATGCCTTGGGCTTACCCCAGCACTGTGAGGCCTATCCCTGCACCCTAAGGCCACGGGGCACTGCATCCCTGTGCACCCCGAGGCCTGTCCTGGCACCTTGAGGTTTATCCCAAGGCTTATTCCAGCGCTGCACGCCTTATCCCTATCAAACACTACCGCCTTAGGAGCACAAACCCTCACAGCACAACGGCCCGCTGGGTGAGCGCTGCTTATTTTGGAAAGGATTGGAGCAGCCCGGAGCTCGGCTCCGTTCCCTGATGAACTTTAACAGCCGTTCGGAGGAGCACAGGGCTGCTCCAACCCTTTGGGCGCTGCGGCTTTGGTGGGTCCTCTATGGGGTGGTCGGGGCAGGGGGAAGGGAGAAATCTTCTGTGGTAAAGGGGGTGGGGGGGGGCAAAGGGACGTGGAGCTGCACATGGGGCTCTTATCACTGGGGGAAAGTGGGAAATGGGCCGCATCCGTCCCGGCTCTGAGCCGCAGCTGCCTCTGGCATGGGTGAGCTGTGGACCCGGAGAGAAGCGACATGCGTTTGCATGATGATGTGTTTTTGTAAAAATGTGTTTTTTAAATTAGATCATCGAGAAAGAATGTCTGTCTCGGGCCTGCTCTCTTGTTCCGTGGATGCTCCTGACCTTGGGGTGGAAGAACTCAGGGCTGCAGCTCTGGACGGGACGAGGCACTAAAGCAGGAGCCCACAGTTCTGGGGGAGCACAGGGCTGAGCCGTGGGGCTTTGAGCAAGGAGCAGTGGGGCTGGAGGGAGCCCTGGGCTCCTGTGCTCCAAGGTGGGGTTTCCAGGGCCCCTTCTGGCTCAGAGACCTGTGGCCCGGTAGCTCCCAACCCAGCGCTGCCTTGAGCAGAGGGAGCCTCTGCGCTTCCCAGTGTCTCAGTGAGGGGGAAGGGAAGGTGGCTGGAATCGTGTGGAAAAAGTGACGTTGTGTGCCTGCAGCTCCCTCTGCTTCTCCGGGTGCCAGAGCTGGGGGAGGCGCGGAGCTGCCCGCAGCCCTCCCTCTGAAAAAGGGGAGCGGTGGGGGTGGGCAGCAGCCCCCACCTCCAGTATGGGGCTCCTCTACTTGGAGCCAGGCAGAGATGGGGCTCACATCTGTCTGATGTGGGGCAGGGGGAGCTGTGTCCCACCTCCCTGGCTGTCCAGCTGCATCCTGCAGAGCTCTGTGGCATAGGGACGGCCAGGCAGACTCTGTGCCTGGGCACTCTGGGACTCTGTGTGGGATCTGTATCCAGGGCTGGCAGATGGGGCCCAGGAGCAGCAGGGTTCCCCCTTTTCACAGCTGGAATCCTCCTGCCTGGGCACAGCAGACACTGCGTGTGCCCCAGGCTCGCTGTTGGTGCTCTTACAGTGTGGGTTGCTCCAGTCTAGACAAGCCCTGACCAAAACTGCCTCCTGCATGGAGGGAACTCCCTCTCTGCTTGCTGCTCTTATTTTGCTCAGAGAACTTTCCTCCCTGGTCCCTCAGCCACATCCCTTCTCCTGTCCCGGCCCTCTGTGCTGCTCCTTCTATATCCAGTGGTACAAAACAATGCAGTGGAGCTGCTAGGGGTGGAGGGCAGGGCATCTTGGCTGCAAGTTTGCAAGGAGTCAGGGAAATGCAGCACAGCCCGGGGTGGGCTCTTGGCTCTGGTTCTGTGATCAGCCTTAGCACAGGAGCTCGGAGGGCGGCAGCAGCCGGGGGCCGTGGTGTTCAGCTCCAGCTCCTGGCATTGCCTTGACAGCTCTGCACAGCCAGAAACGTGCCTGCTCCTTTCCCCTGAGATCTGATTTCACCCCTTGGATGCATCTCTGGAAAAACCAGCTGGGCCACAATGCAGCAGTGTGCGGCTCAGCGTGGAGGGCAGGGCTGGGCTGGAGCGCTGGGAGCTCGCTGCGTCCCTGCCTGCGGCCCTGGCTCAGCGCACAGCCAAAGCCCCACTACCCTGCCGTGCGAGGGAGCTCTCCAGCCACACATCTGCATGCGGTGAGGGGCTGGGGCTGCAGGCATCCTCCCCACAGTCTCAGGAAGGAGTGGGGATGCCGATGGGACACTGTCCGTGCACCGGTCCTCAGAACCAGAGACACGAGCCAGGTGCTGGGGAAGATGGAGCAGGGGATGGAGGAAGTGCCTCAAGCAGCTTCCACGCCTCAGTTTCCCTGCCCCGGGTTTGCTGTTGCTGGCAGGAGCTCTGGGTGCCATGCTTGGCATTCAGGCTTGGGGAAGGGCGAGCCATAGCCCTGGGCATCGCGCTGCCTCGCAGCCAGAGCATCCAAAGCCTTCTGCAGCGGTGACTCAGGCGTTAGGGATGCGGTGCTGGGGCAGACTGTGCCCCAGGCTGAAGCCGAGCATCGTTGGGTCTGTGAGCAGTGCCAGGGACCTGCTCTGAGAGCCATCCTGTTCCCAGCGGCAGCTCCATGCACTCAGCCAAGACATCTCCATTCCAAAAGCAGCCGTTTCTGGCAGCGCTGAGCCAGGCTTTGGCTCCCAGCCCTGGGCTGCCTCCCCCAACCTGTGCCTCCCGCTGCCACGCTGCATCCTCCCTCCCCTCCCCCTGGCACCTGCGGCTCCTCCACCCCCGGTACCGGTGCCAGTGGGTCCATCTGGGTCCGTTTGCCCTGGCCCCAGCCCCAGGTTGCCTCCCGCTCCTGGCGTCCTTCCCAGGCTCCTGGGGCACGGGGCTGATCTTCCTGGTGCCCCCAGCGTGCTTCCAGGAGTGGGCAGAGGCCTTTGCCAGGAAGGATGTTACTCATCCTCTAAACATCCTTTTCCCTGGCCGGCAGCCACCAGCAGGAGACTGCCAGCAGATGAGCAGCGGGAGCGCGAGGTGGTCCCCGCTCGGGGAGGGGACCGATGCCCGCGGGTGGGGGTCTGCACCTTTTGGTGGGGGGTGCTTGCAGCTCCCTGTCCCAAGTGCATTACGGAATTGGGGAAGCTGAGCCCGAGCCCTGGAGGTGGCTGTGCTGTCCAGGGTCCCCCAGGCAGCCCGCAGCACTGGTACGAGCCCTTGTGTTCTGCTGGGAGCTCGGTGGGAACACTGGTGTTCTCGTCCTACCCCGTGCTGCAGGAGAAGGAGGAGGAGGAGGAGGAGGTTTGGAACAGCTCAGGTTCGCTGTTGCCGTGCCCGGCGCTGAAGAGCAGTACGGCTCCTGAGCGTTGCAGCTTGACAGTATTTAAAGAGAGCCTATAAAGAAACAACAACAAAAAGACGGAGAGCGACTTTTGAGGATGCCGGGGCAAGGAGGAATGGGGCTCAGCTGAAAAAGGGGGAGAGTTAGGTCAGATTTAGGGGGGAATGCTTCACTCGGAGCTTTTGCCCGGAGGAGCATCCCCGGAGCGGCTGCGGGCGGCAGAGGGCAGTAGGGGTCCGGCGGAACCGCACTCCAGCCGCTGTCCCCCGCCAGGAGCCCCGACCCCCACCCGCCCCGTGTCCCCACCCCGGGGGGGTACAGGGGTCCGGGTGTCCCAGGGAACACGGTCTCAGATCGTGGACCCCCGCCCCCCTCCCAGTTGTGCCCTGGAAACGCTGAAACGTTCCTGGTGCCACAAAGAGTGCTTTGATCACGCTGGAAAAAAAGCAAGGGAGGGTGTGTGTGTGTGTGTGTGGGGGGGGGGGGGGGGGAAGGCAGAAAAAAGCAGAAGAGCAAAAGGAGAAAGGGAAAAAAGGGAAAGCCCTCCCGTAGGGACGGCTGCTGGAGGATGCCCCATCCCCGCGCCGTGCCCCCCCACTTCCCCCCCGCCGCGGCCCTGGGGTCAAAGACCGTCCCGTTCCAACCCCACCCCCCAGAAGAAGGGACACTCCCCCGAACGCGCTGCTCGCAGCCCCATCCGGAGCCCTGACCTCCTCCGGGTGGGGGCACCCACAGCCTCAGCCTCTCTGAGCAACCTGCCGCGATCCCCCCCCGGCCTTCACAGCACAGAGTTTCTGCCCTCATCGTCCCTCAATAAACCCACTTCCCCTCCTCCCGTTGCTACGGGCCCCCAATAAACCCCCCGCACCCCCACAAGATGGAAACCCCACTGCAAAGCCTAGGGCCCTCAGTGAACCATCCCCCCCCCCCCCCCCAAATCCCAGTCTGTGCCCGTGGGTAAATTGGGAAGTGGAGGGGTTGGGGTTCCCCCAAGGCGGATGGGGGGGGGGGGATTGGGGACAAACGAGGCCGCACTCTGAGCTCTGAGCTGCTTTCTCTTCTTTTTTTTTTTTTTTTGGGGGGGGGTGGGTTCTTTGAATATGTAGAGATCCGTATTTCCCTTTTACACCGCTTGCTGCCCTAACGTGACCTCGGCCAAAGCCTGGGGGGGGGGGGGGGGACCCCGAGAAAGGGGCTGGGGGGTGGGGCTGAAGGTCAGGAGGAGGGAGGGTGGGACCACGGGTGGGGGGGGTCTCGGGATGGGGGCTCTCACAGCGCTGCCCCCCTGCATGACGCGGGACATCCCCCCACCCCCCAACGAAGAGGGAGAGGATGAGAGCGTGAATTTTTCATTACTTTTTTGCCTTAAAATGGGGAAGACTTGGGGGGGGGGGGGAAGGGGGCGCTAACGGCGGTGGCTGGCCAAATCTCAGTCCCCTCCCCCAGCACTGAGCCCCCTCCCATCCCGGGCTCGCTGCCCTCCGGCACCGCAGGGGTTAACGCCGATCTCCCTCCCCCCCCCCCCCCCCCCCCCCCCCCGATTTCCAGCGCCGTCTCCGCAGATTGACACATCCTCCTGGCGGCCCGGCTCCCTTCGCCAATAGGAAGCCAACCCCTCGCGCCCCACGTGGGGGCGGGCCGCCGGCGCGCTCTCCCATTGGCCAACCGCCGCCGAGAGCGCCCGCACGGGCCAGGCCCCACGTGGAGCCGCGCTCCTTCATTGATCGCTCTCCGCAAAGCGGCGGCCGCGGGGGGGGGAGGGGGGGGCGGCGGTGCCCGGCGGGGGCTTCGGCGCTGCTCGGCTCTGTTCGGCTCTGTTCGGCTCTGCTCGGCTCGGGGCTCGGTTCGGGGTTCGGGGCTCGGCTCGGCTCAGCCTGCTTCGGCTCTCTTCGGCCCAGCTCGGCTCCGCTCAGCCCTGCACGGCTCCGTTCGGCCCCGTTCGGCTCTATTCGGCCCAGCTCGGCTCGGGACCCTCCTCCCCCCCAACACTCCCCCGCCGTCCCTCCCGAGGGCCGGGCCCAGCAGCGCGGTGAGTCCATCCCCGTCCCATCCCAATCCTATTTATCCCATACCGCTCCTCGCCCACCCCCACTCCCCATCGCCCACCCCATCACCCCCCCCCCCCCCCCCGCTCGGGGATGGGCGGTGGCCCCGCTCCCCCCTTCCCACCCCCCACGGCGGTACCTGCGGTGTCGGAGGGGCCATTGTCTGCGCGGCGCGGTGGGGTGGGTTGGGGGGAGGGGGTGGGGGGTGGTCGTGCGTGCCCCTCCCGGAGCGGTCACGTCGCGGTGTTCCCCCCCAATCCGCTGTACAGGGGCTGAGCCGGAGCTGGAGCGCGTCCCCGTGTCCCGGTCCGCGGTGCGGAGAGGAGCGGGGGGAGGGCCCGGGTCCGCCCGGTGCCGGCGATGTTCCCCCAAAATCGTCCGCCGGTGAGCACCGTCCCTTTGCTGCGCACGTGGCCGTGGGACGGCCGCGGTGTCCCCAAAGCGATGGGGATGGAGCGGGGGGGGGGGGGGGGGGGGGGGGGGGGGGGGGGGGGAGGCGTGGAGCCGGGGATGGGGGGCTGCGTGGGGGCACGCTGGAACCGAGGGGACGGGATCCCCGATCCTGCGGGTGGAATGGGGTCAGAGCGCGTGGGGTGGAAGCGTGGAGTGGGCACACGGCGGTGGCACGGGGACTGCAATGGCATGGGGACCGTGTTGGGATGGGGATGGCACGGGGACCGCTGTGGTGTGGGGATGGCCGTGGCACAGGGTCCGTGGTGACATGCGGACAGCAATGGCACAAGGACCACAGTGGCACAGGGACAGTGATGGCATAGGGACCGTGGTGACATGGGGGCAGCAATGGCACAGGGACAGCAGTGGGACAGAGACCATGGTGAGCTGGGGACAGCAGTGGCATGGGGATGGTAATGGCACAGAGACCATGGTGACAGTGATGGCACAGGGATGGCAGTGGCACAGGGACCGTGGTGAAACAGGGACAGCAGTGGTACAGGGCCGGTGGTGGCACAGGGACCGCAGTGGCCACCTCCTCCTGCATGTGCCACCATCCCTAATGTCCCCACAGCCTCAGTCCTGGGCTTTGGGGACTGGGGGTGGCGGTGGTGCCCCCCAACTGTCCCCTCCCATCCCCAGGGCCACCTCCCGGCACCCTCGGCCCCCTCAGGCCCCAGCACCCCGCAGTCCCTCAAGCTGACGTACCCCGAGACTTTGGACCGCATCAAGGAGGAGTTCCAGTTCCTGCAGAACCAATACCACAGGTGAGAGCCCCGGGGGGGTCGGGGGGGGGGGTGGGAACACCATCCCATCCATAGGTGGATCTGTGGGGCGGTGGTGCTGGGAGATGACGCTGTGCCGTACTCACAGTCCCAGTGGGGTCACGGATGCTGTCCCAGTGCTGCCGGTTTGCTCAGTGCTGGGCTTGGGGTGTGGGAGCGGATGGGGTGGGGGGGCAGAAGGGATGGGGGGTGGGGGTGTCCGGGGGTCTCTCTGATCTTTTATGTGTTTTGTTGGGTTTTTTTTTTTTGTTTTTTTTTTTTCTTGCAGCCTGAAGTTAGAATGCGAAAAGCTGGCGACGGAAAAAACCGAAATCCAGCGGCACTATGTGATGGTCCGTGAGAACTGCCCCCCCCCCCCCCCCCCCCCCGCCCCCCGTAGCTGGGTTATGGGGTTGCCCGCTGTGACCCCTCCCCCCCTCCCAAGGGTGTATTTCATCCCAAAACGAGCTACATCCGGGTGCTGCAGCTCATGGGCACGGCAGCAAAACCGGGGCTGTGGGTTGTGCCCCCCACCCCGGCTGTGGGACCCCCCCACAGCCCCACTGACGCTGTGCTCTCTCCCGCAGTACTATGAGATGTCCTATGGGCTGAACATTGAGATGCACAAGCAGGTGAGCCCTCCCAGG